>CM024794.1:12109973-12494059 GCA_014281875.1 Nibea albiflora | reverse complement strand
ACGAACAGGAACATTCACATGATTGAGATTAATTCTGATTTCTGACACACACACACACACACACACACACACACACAGAAATGGATTCAGTCAATAGCTGGTCAAGTGCAGCCAATGCAGAAGAATCACAAATGAAGACGAGCTTTGCTGAAAAGAGCCGAGTTTCTCTCTTTTCAACAAGCTCCTACTTCATTTCTGACACAAATAGGTTGTATTCAGAAATAATCTGCGCGACTGCAGAAAACCTCTTCCTGATGCCACTGACAAACAACATTTACAAATATTAGTCCCACCGCTGTTCAGATCTAAAAAGGAAGTCTGACCTCTGTGACACTCTTGTCTTTTTGGTCAAATCTAGATGTGCTGACAGCAGTTTAAAGGCCGATGGAAACATGGATAGCCAATCAAACAACTTCTTTTGCTTTCCCCTAGAAGTCAATTCTAAGACGTACTTGACACTTGACTTGGTGATAGAGCGAACGGCCCAGAGCCGATCTCTTGAGAGGAAACCGATGGCCCACTGTAGTGTGGGAGGTGCAGAATGATCACACCTTTACCGTGAATAAACTTGTGATAGCAGCTTGCAGTGAAATAGATTTTGAGGAACTAACACATTGGTGTCACTCTGGTCCTAAAAAAAAAAAAAAAAAAAAATGATGTAAGATAAGAGACATTAGAAACCTGGAACCTAATACATGATTTCTGGCCACAGGAGGGGGGTATCCACCAACCACACTTGATATTCATAAAGGAAACTCTGCGTTTCATGGTTTTCTATGTAGAGTTAGTCGAATTGGCCAGTGTCAGCCCACACGTGGCCTAAATCGGCAGGCAAGTCACTGCTTGATTGTTACTGACACTTCCCCAACTGTGCCTCTCCTCCCCACATAAGTGCAGCCAAGGTCATGATGAGTCATCAAAAAACAAAATGGATACAGGTGAGAAGTAAAAACTGATGAAAACGCTGTTTTTCTGGTGCATACCCACCGCCACGCAGCATGCACTGTCACGAACATAGATCCCCTGAACTTTGTGATTTCGTCACAGAGCATTGCACTTTGACTACAAATCAACAAATGATTTAGGTGGACTGAAAAACGAACACTTTTGGCTGCAGATATGACAATACAACTATAAAAGAAAAACCCCTACAAAAGCTAGTCACCTTCATCTCTGTGTTTTACACCTAAAAGCCTCTGATGCTGCAGTGGCCAGTTATAACGAAAGCTCAGCAATGAGACACCCCGCTGTCGGATCCAACAGTCCCCCTCCCTCCTTGTAAAAGGCAATTCTGCAGAGATTCATTTGCCTAAAAAGCTGCATATTTATCAGCTTGAAATCTGGCAGCGTGGATGATTTACTGTGTTTTTTTTTCACTGCCTTTGGTACTCTGAGGTGAGATTGGATGCTAAACTGTAAGAGCAAGGTGAGCGTGACACATACGTGACACACACACACGCAGCAAGCACAGGATTGGGTCGCTTTACATACGACAGCGAGCCACAAAACGTAACAAAGAACATTTGTACTGTCTGAACATGTGTATCATCCTTAATATGGAGCGTGTGTGTGTGTCTGTGTGTTGGGGTGATCCATGGTTTTTCTAAGGGCCGGTAGACAGGGCCGTGGTCATAAATCCGCCCAGCCGTAACCACAGTGATTTGCGGGTTCAGAGAACCATAAACATCGGCACTGAGCGGCCCGCTGCCCTCAGAAGAGGCTGAATTAAGTGGTGAGTGTGTAGCTGTGTGCGTGCGTGTGTTTGTGAGTGGCAAGTGTGTGTGTCCTTGCTTGAATATGTGTGCGCAAGAGTTTGCTCAAGGGCGTCCCTTGCTGGAGATGAGTCAGGTTCAGCGATTGGCCGAGGGTCGGCGGGGTCATTAATCTACGCTGCTCCATTGGCTGTGACGGGAGAGGGGAGGGGTTAGTGCAGCTGGTCAGTTAGCTGCTGTCAGCTTTCTAATCTGGAACATTCTTCAATATTAGATGGAGTGTGCCGAGCATCACTGAGGGCAAACTGGATTCGGCGAAACACTAGATTTCTCTGTCCTGTCCGTTTTAGTTCCTCACTACTTTTTATTACACAGCGTCCTGATTACCAATTTGTTTACTGGGCTTTGGAGGCAATCATTTAAGCAGAAAAGTACCTTTCACCTGTCCCCCCAATCAGTATGACAGCACCACTAAAGCAGCGCTGATCTGCAGGATCAGCGGTGTCCAGTGGTGTCTTAAAGGCATTTGAAATGATCACATGTAGCATAAGAGAATATTTGCATTGTATGTTGTGTTGAGGGAATAGCACTTCTGTCTCTCTTTGCTTGTTTTTTTTTTTAGAATGCACATTTACGCTTTCAGCTTGACAAGAACAAACTGGAGCAAAAATAGCACGAAGAAGTTATATTTTGGGCAGCAGAAAGAGAAGTAAGATGGGAAACAGCACGTGAGTAAATAAAATATTTAATGAAAATAACAACAGGGACGGAAATAAAACAAAACCAACAAAAAGGGAGGTAAACTGCGTATCGATTTATTTTGTAAGAGTTGTTTTAAAAGGTTGCCTGAGCCGTTTGCGTGTATGGGTGAGCGTGCTTGCATGTTTGTACAGGTAGAAATCCACAGGGGAGTGGGGGGATGACGGCAGAGGAAAGATTATTTTTCACTTGAATCATATATTTTTTTTAATCCCCTCCTTCTTCTCATGTCCTTCTCTGAATCATTTTATTTTCGCCCCTCCTCCACTCCCCTTGAATCCGACCCCTTCCTCTTTTATAGTAGGACGATTTCCTGCAAGATTGTTCTCCGTTAGGTGGTCTGTTTACAGCCGCTGTATTCAAAGAATATAATTAAACTAGAATTACAGGGGACAGGACACTGAATTACAGATCATTTAGAAGGACCAAGTCAATAAGAAAGCATGTTAGAGAATAGTAACAGTGTAACACACACTGTATCAGCACAGACACCATTTGTGGCCAGAAGTTAAAATCTGATTGATTTGGGCCTGAAAGCCTCATGTAAAATCAATCTAGAAAACAGCTTTTGGATGGCATGTGTGGACAGTGATGGCGACATCGATCCAGCATGGGGAAAAACAGCTCGCTGAGACCTCAATATCTGGGATAAAAGTCTCCTTCAGATGGATTTCTAACAACAGCACATGATTATAAACAGAGCAAAAAAGAAAAAAAAAACAGTTTTCTCAAAGAGCATTTTGCTGATGCGCCTCAAAAACTCCTTGGTGAGGAGAAAAAAACCTCATGAGCTCATTACTTTGAAATGGTTCGTTTGGTTCTTGGAGAACATATCAAACACGTGTGAGTAAAGATAAATGCGGCTGGAGGTTTATTTTATCAGCAGGTCTTTAATTTAAAAACCTCTAGTGAAAAGATAACAGAATTCAGAGCAGGATGTGATTCCTGCATCCATCTGCATGTATTCCATTGAAACGAGTGGGTACAAAATGGTACCCTGGTGCTAAGTGATCTTTGCAACAGCCCGGGCCATCTGTTGAGCATCTGTACTGAATGAAAATGCTTTTGCAAAGACAGCAATTCTGGCGGTACCGACAACTACAAAAACTGCTGAAGCCGACTTTAAAAAGGATGCTGGGCAAAGTGCAGAAACCTCTAACCAAATATTTTCAAGCTGATGCACAAGGCAACCAATGGAGCCAAGGTTTTATTCTCTGTCGTTAGAGATGTCGAACTCTTGTGCTTTAAGCGCTATCTGGGAAACTGACTTGATTTTTTTTTTTTTTTTCTTTTCAGAGGAGAAGCTGGCGAAAATCCTTTACAAAACCCGCTGATGGGGCAAATCACAACAGATGATTTGAACGATTTTGAAAGAACAGGGATCTCTGGATACTTTCCATATTCAGCGTTCAGCCTCAATCCAAAGCTGAGCATCTAAAGTGCTTAGATAACGTAAAACCCTTCCTCCAGGATCATGTATTGACAGAATACAAAATCCATTTCTGCCCTCCTTGTTTTATTGGGGAGACCTCTTCACCTTAGTGGACGTAATTCCCTCCCAAACTGAGTCATCAAAAGCTGTATTATTGTTTGTACTGAGGAAAGTAACAGGATACAACAGGCTGTACAGGTGATTTGTCCAAAAAAAATCAAAAGCAGCACCACAATAAAACAAAAAGAAAAGTACTTCTTGCATTGAAGGTCTGTGCCCAAGCAAATAGATACATGCTATTTCTAATATCTTGTTTTGTGATAATATACGCCTCTTCCTGATAAATTATATATACTCAAGGTTTTCTTCATAATGTCAGCATCTCTATTTGTTCATTGAAATCTACAAGCTACAAAGCATGTTACTGACAAAGGGCTGATCTTCTTCTTTGAATATTCTCACCCCTACGACAACACCGAGAGACAACACATTTTCTTATGGTCAACAGTCTGACACACATATTCAATTTTTAAATTTACATTAAACATTTACATAGAACACATTTAAAAGTTAAATTTTCACCACCCCAAGCTTGTTTTTGCATTCTATAGGTTAATGTTGATTATAATGTGAGACTAACACACCAAGGTGCAGTTTTCAATGGAAGAAAACTGGATCATTTTATGTTAATGTTGTAGAAAGAAAACGTCTTTTCATCTCAGCCATTTTAACAAGTCAGAAGTCTTCAATGCTGTGATGAAGGACGGCACAAAGTCCTGAAGGAATTTTGTCCTAACATCTATACAGATAATACAATAATCCCCTTAGTCTGCAGGGAGATGGTGGATTACAGTAATAACGAGAGAGAGAGAGAGAGAGAGACAGCGATGAAGGAAAAGATCGTTTGAGAAGCAAAGATACAAAAGACAAAATGTATCATCCCGTAAAGAGAGAGCAGGGGAGAAGTGGAGAAAGAAAGTGAGCTCTGGGAGGAGATGAGAGTTAAAGACAAATAAGAGGAAAACAACAGAGGAGAGTACAGAAGGAGAGAGCAGAAGTGAGTTGAGGCAAATGGAGAAAATAGCAGGAAATTCCCCTGAAGTGCGCTCGTGTCTCCAGAGAGGCTCACAGATCAGAGAGACGAGTGACCTTGTGGTCATCTGTCAGCCCCTCTGACTCTGCTCTAGGCAGGATATCTCTCCAGGGAAAGAACACACACACACACACACACACACACACACACACACACACACACACACACACACATACACACACTGTTGTACAGTATATCGAGGAGAACACGCGTGTGTGTGTTCCCACACTCCCGTTCACGCTTACATACAAAGCACAGGCATGAAACAACTTCCACAACACAAAAGCTGTTTTCACCTGCTGCTGTGTCGTTCAATAAACAGGACGGTGTCATATTACATCGTCACAAAGTCTTTCACTGTACAGTCAACTTTTCTATTTTTAACTTCGTCGTATCATGTTCTGTCTCACTGTATTTCACAGAAAAGACGCATAATGTGCACTCTGATACGAATTACACCCAGCTCTTAAAGAACTGGTTCACTCAAATTACAGAAATCTTTTAGCTCAGGGTCCAATTTCTGGAAATTTTACAGCAATTTGGCCAAATCTTCAGGCCAAAAGCTCTGCATGATATCATAGAAGGCAGCTAGAATACTGGAAATCTTTTTTTTTTCTGACATGATTACACTGTATTTAGTCACCGAGCTCCTCACACAAAATGATGTGTGATCATTTGGACCAATGTGGCTGAAAGTGCTGCCACAATTATTGTAATGTTCATTGGGGATCATATATTGTTATTAGGATGCTCTCATGCTGCAGCGGCAGAGCACTTCAATATGGCGCCTCATTAAAATCTATATTCTCCTCCTGGATGATAGAGCGGCATTAAGGAAAAGCTCCATTACAGGATCAAGGTATCACAGATATAATGCAGGTAATGTTGGGTAGTGCTACAATATGTCCCCTCGGAGATGGAGGGATCAATTCCCTGCTTGGAAATTCAGTTACATCATTTTGATGGGATGACATTAATCTTGATCACTGAGGCGTTTAATAGTAAGAACATAATGAATGTGAATAAAAGTGCGGTATGTCACAAAACAGGCTGCAACACTGGATAGTGAAGTGGATGTGAAGTTTGTCATTAATTAGGTAAACTCCAACAGCAAGTAAGCAAAATATTTCAGGCAAACCAAGCTTTGGATGAGTTTTAACTTGAAAAAGTGTGAGAGTGTTTTTTATGAAGATACTGTATATGTCAAAAAAAAAAAAAATTAAAAAAAAAAAAAAAAAATATATATATATATATATATATATATATATATATAGCCAATATTTTGTTATAATTCAACTGACTACACCAACAAAATAACTGTATGTAAGATAGGTGTAGCAATACAGAAAACATCGTTCAATCATTAGTTTATTTGTCACACGTAAACATATGAGGTA
The DNA here is from genome assembly GCA_014281875.1 of Nibea albiflora. Taxonomy (NCBI): domain Eukaryota; kingdom Metazoa; phylum Chordata; class Actinopteri; family Sciaenidae; genus Nibea; species Nibea albiflora. The sequence goes on along the minus strand of CM024794.1, from coordinate 12,487,666 downwards.
CAATCACTGTGAAATATGTGCAGATATGCATTATCTTAAAAGCTTTTCGCCTAATCAGTAATTTAACATCCAGCAGGATGTCAGTCCATCACCAACCTGCCTCTGGCTCACAGCCCCAAACCTATTTGTTCTTATGATATGTAAATCTTTAATATCTAATTTCTCTATTTATCTAATCATATTCTATAAACCTTTAAGTAGTTATTCAGGGATGGAGAGATGGAGAGAGTATTAGAATATGTCACTCAATTAAAGTGCTCTTACTTTAAAGACGTTTAAAGAAAGTGAAATTACTGACTAAAAAAATGCATCCAGATAAAAGTAAAAAGTAGTTCAGAGTAAATGTTACTGGGTTACATAACAACAATAAGGGATTGACATGCCAGCGGAACAACATCACATCCCAAGCCCCACACAACTGATTAGTAATTCTAAATGAGAACAAACAATAAATAAAGAGCTATGGACACCACAGCCGTAAACATATAGAGCATCACCATGGCAGAGGACGGAGAGGTAAAGACAATATAAACTCCACAGCAGCTGCAGCCAACATATTAAAGTTGAAAAGAGAGAAAAGAAAGAGAAACATTAAAGAGAGAGAGGCACAGTTTTAACACACGGTTTTAACGCATACGCACAACTCCATGTTTCTAGGCAACGCAGTGGTTACGCACTCCCCTGTGTTCAGTGGGTTCGTTGTTGCACTCACCTGTCTGAACGTCTTTCTGTGAGCCATGAAGTCCTCCACCATCTGCTGCAGGTTTCAACTTCTTTCAATGCAAAAATATACCCAGGCCAAGTTTTCAGAAAGTTTTGGCGCAGAATGAAGCTCTCCAGTCACATCAGGTGTTATCATAACCAGCAGAACGGCACACACGCTGAATGTAGAAACTCCTCAGCAAAGACACTGCTGGAGGCTCCACCATGAGTATTATAGCATTTAGCATTTAGCCAAACCCAGCATGCACCTGTTGGTCTCATCCTGGGTGTTTGTTTTTGCTCATCGGGTGGTGCATTAAAACGGTGTTTAGGTTAGAAGCAACCTTTTTGTTTTGGCTTAAGCTGAGGTACAATAATATTATATAATATAATATATAATATATAATGCCCAGTATTATTATTACTGTTACTGGTCCAGGTGTCAATCAAACCTGCTAGAAACCAGGTTGATGCCTTCCATCCTCTCGAACAGTTTTCCTTCCTGCTGATGATGTTCCCCGTCTCACTCCACACTTCCCCCACTGTGGAGAGTATTTTCAGTTTTCCGTCCTGCTCCTCCTGTGGATGGAGTTAGCGTTTCCTCTCACTTCCCACTCCTGAAAACACTCTGCTGAGGTGGGTCATACTATGACATCTTTTGCTGCCCATGGTGTTTATTGGGGGGAGTGAAATGTGTGCACGGTGAAGGTGATAGAAATAGTGGGAGAGAGCAGAGGTGTCAGCACCAGGTGCTCCATAGAACAGACTGCAGTCCCAAAGCCTTCTTAAAATCCTGACACAACACACTTGTACAATGTACAATGAAAAAGAAAATGCATTTTCATTCTCATATCTGACTAATGCGTTCCATTCCTTGTGTGCACAATGTTACGGTGTCGGCAGGGATGATTTAAGTCTGGCTGCATTATGAGTGAATTTGGCTCTTAGTCAGTCTGACGCTGCAGCTGGCTGTGGCTCGTCTAAAGGTTTCTGTGGTTTTCGCACTGAAATGTGGCTAACGTCTGGTGCAGCAGTGATTAACATTTTAAATCCGGAAAACCCAAATGAGAAATCTAGACTTGTGCAGGAACCCAAAACATTTGAGCATTATTGTTTTATGGGGACCCAGATGCTGACCTAGTTAGCATGCTGGGTTATATAAAAAAAACAGCAGGGTCAGAGCTTTGTAAAGACAGACTAAATGCTGTCAAACGGAAAAAAAATAATAAAAAATGCGACTCCATTCTGAGAAGAAATGATTACTTATCTACAGGATAGGAAAACAAATGAAACAGTGTTTGTGTTTACATCCTCGTGTGTCTTAGTGTTTATTTAGACTGGCTGTCACAAATACATGTGACAGAAAGATCAGCAGATAGAAAATAAAATGTTTATGTCTCACATAGGCGAGCTTTACACAAGTGTTGCTAGGACCCAAACACTGTGAGTGGCGGACGTCATTGAAGGATGAATGGAGGAAGTTGTAGAAGAATTGAAGGCGGGTTGCAAAAGTGAAAAAGAAATAAGCATAGAAGGAGGATGGAGAGAGCTATTATGGCCGTTGATTTTAACAGTAAAGTCAGAGAAATCTGACTTGTCTCGCCGGCTGCAGGACTGTGACGTGTGTTTGGTAGTGACTCATATTGTGTGGGTTTGTGATCAAGAGCCCAAGCAAGCGTTTTCACTCAAGCAGCTACTGAACGTCACTGAAGTCTGAATTTTATCACAATAGTTTCCCGAACCTGGCATGCTAATTTGCGATAAAGACAGACTCTGTAAACACGGCACCTCGGAAACAAGCCCTCGGCAAAGCATTTCCACTTTGCTGCAGTGCTGATGTTAATTTCCCACCTCTGCCTGCAGGATTAGCAGGCAACAAAACTAACAGAGGAGGTTGTGCGACGACACTTTTGAATCACACTTCTGCGGTGTTTGACAGGCTCTCGCTGGAAAATCAAGAGTGTTGGTTTTTGACTTTACAGCAACATTTAGACAATATGCTAAATGTGCATGTGTTCAAATGGTATTGGTCCTAAAGGTTTTTCATTTTTCCCCCCACACACTGTTTAAGATTGCAGAAAATGTGAGGGACAGCTGAGCTGCCAGCCTTGTACAGCAGTAGCTATATACACTGTAGTAATCACTTGAATGAATATTATCTATTCGCTCCCTCTCTTTCACACTCTGCCCTCTGTTCATTTTTCCATAACTCACTCGGTACTTGCCCCTAACCCTCTCCATCCAATTCAATTCAGCATGCTTTATTGGCATGAGTGTAACAAAAGACAATATTGCCAAAGCATCAAGTCATCCATCTCTTTCCCTTTGACCCCTCCTCTCCTCCCAACCTCTATCCCTTGTGCAGTCCTCATTTTCCTGTTTCTCTACAATTTTCTCAAACAGGTTTGGTTCTCTCTTTCTCTCTCTCTCTCTCCCCCTCCCTCCCCGCATCACCTCTCCCCCTCGTTCACTGCCTCCATCCCTCTGTCTCTCTGACCCAGAGGGCCGTGTTTCGCCGAAATCCAATCCTCTCTCCCTTTTAAACCTGCTGTTCCATTTCACTCCCATTTTGTCACACTGCAGTGCACACACAATACCCGCTCCTCCCTCAATGCAATCCTTTTCTGTCTCCACAAACACACACACATTCACAGACGAGTGGACGCACGGGAAACACTCGCAAACATTTGCAAAACTGCATAAACCCGAACAGAAAACAGGAGAACTGTGTGTGTGTGTGTGTGTGTGCGGGGTTGGGGTGGGGCATACAACACTTAATTAAGCCATCAATCAAATTTGATGCTCTTGGTTGGATTCATACACAAACGCACACACGCAAACACACACACACACACACACACACACCTCACACAATCCCTTGTAGTTCTGTGGCCATCCATCATGGTTTCACTGACTCCGCTCAACCTCAAATCACAAGCAATCACACAGACTTTAGGGACTGAGTGCTTGTGTGAATGTTTGCGTGTGTGCTAATGTGAGTGTGTGTGTGTGTGTGTGTGTGTGTGCGAGAGAGAGAGAGAGACAGACAGACAACCACCATTTGGTTTGGGAACAAACACTGAGGCGTTTCATGCCTGTTTCAGCAGATTTGAGTCAGAGGCAGAGTGAACTGTGATCTGTATTGTTTACTGTTGAACAGTTGTGACTACTGATAATGTGAGGTGGAGGGTCAGCCCAGCTCTGAAACACACACATGCTTCTGTGTTGGTGCTTTGTCAATATTATTCTCAACTTCTATAACAATAACACTGCCGCTGAACTGAAATAAAATGAACAGAGTCCGAGTTCCTCACCAACCACCACATTAGAACATGTTAGTGACTGCTATTACGAACTTACATAGCAATGAATGGTGTTTATTTTGAATAAATACACTCAGGACTTTCAGCAAAATACACAAAATACATGATGCAGACATAATTTGGATGCTGCTGCTTCCTTTAAAAGCTCTTTCAACGCAATAACAAGAATTACAGATATACAGTTGTACAATACTAGATGAAATGTATAAGATGAACAGAGTAGTGTCTTATAAGGCTAACTGAATGAGAATTCAGAGGTATCAAGGCTGTTTACAACCTGCGAGCCTCTTTGTGGATGTGATGGCTGCTCCATTTCGCTGTCTACCCATGAAAGGTCCACGAAAGGGAAAAGAAATGAAGTATAATGAATGTATTAGTGTTGTTGTTGTTTTCTTCTCCTCTGGTACTTTACCCCCGTATCATATGAGGTAAATGATAGTGACATTAAGTAACAGCAAGGTCTCCAAGCTAAGGCGCTTAATCAGAAAATGATGCTGTCAGAAATTTTGGAGTGCTAATAATAATAATTTGTCCTGTTATTGGCTTACCCAGTCAAATCTATCTTTCATGACAATATTATCACCACCTAAGGCTTACAGCGCTTGACTAAAACCCCTGTTGTTACTGTCTCTAAGTGCTTGCCCTCACTAAGATGACGTTCTTTCACTGCTGTTTGAGAAATAGAGCAGCGCCGGTCTGTATCCACTGGTTGGGGTTCGCTCCACAGGGCAGACAGATGTGCGTGACCACCTTCACTCTCTCTGAGCTCGTATAGAGAGGCAGCCAGATAGTCTCCTCTGATGCAGTGGAGTCAGCAGCAGAGTTCTGGGATCAAGACACAGAACGCAAGCATTAATTAACGTATGCACGAGCACTGTATATATATTAAATCGTTTACATGTATTACAATGATACAATAATGACAGGTGTTTCTCAGATACACCACAAAAACTAACAAGAATCAACACCCTTAGGATTTACAAAGTCCATCACTGTCAGTGTCATGATTATATCAGAGAGCATGAAGTAATACATACTTGCGGAACCCAGGCCATGTAACAGGGAGGGACAGCCGACACACTGGGAGAGTCATGTTGATTCTCACAAAGATGAACACCATCAAAACCACAACCCTCCAACTGGAGACCTCCAACCTGGAAGAAGAGCCAGAGAGGAGATATGCAGTCAAACAAAGGAAATCAAAGTGATTTTAAACCGGCAGGATACATAGAGAGGAGAGATGAAAACACAGGCCAGGTGTAGATGATGAAGAGAAATATTAAAGGGCAGAAAAGAGGACAAAGAGGAATGACGGCACACGTCGCTGTCACCGCATTAACTTGCATGTTATGCACATTGTACATGAGCATGAGTGTTTACAGTACGCGAGTAAATTCAGCCCAGTGACTCAGGGATTTTCCACAGTAGGCCAGACAATAAAGGGAACTCTGGCGTCAAGTCAAACATACACAGACAACTACTAAATCACCATAATCTGGGGAGGGAAAGGCAAGAGAGTGAGCGAGAGACAAATCCAGAAAAAGCTACATTGTATGTGTGTGTGTGTGTGTGTGTGTGTGTGTGTGTGTGTAAGAGAGCTCATTGCTTCACAACAATTATCCCCTCTCTCTTTCGCTGTCAGATGTCTGAACATTTTCCTTCCCTCCCTGCAGCTGCAGCCTCTTTTTGAGCACCCACACCCTTCCTCTCTCTCTTTGTATATTTCGACTAAGTGCAAGTCAAGTCGAGCCAATTTCTATTGGCATGACAGGCAAGAAACAAATGCCTAAAAGTATTTAAGTTGCAGACAATAAAATTGTATCACCCTCGAATCATGAAAGCTCCGAAAGGGAAAGAAAGAAAGCTGAGAGTGGTATTGTACATTATGTGAGCTCGCAGTCCTTAAATTGTAGCAGAGGAGTCTAAAGGTGACTCAAAGGCAGCAGACCGGTCTCTAATGGATGTGCTTTCTTTCTACAAATCCTCTCTCTTTCAGATCCTGCATCTGTATTCTATTCTTACAGTCTTCTACTCCATTATTTTCCAATTATCACTCAGCCAGAGTCTGCCTCATTTATAGTGCCAGTATTCTGCAGCTGGGAAGGAGCGGTGCGTATCTGCATACATGATCTGTGAGTTAATGTGCTCTTGTTGTAAATCTACCTTGACTTGCAGCTTGGCCTGCGCAATGGGACTCCTCCATGATGAGACGAACACCAAACTATCCATAGAACAATCCATGGACCTAAAACCACAAAAAAAAAAAAAAGAAAAAAAAAATGTAATTAACCTTTGCACGCGTGCTCGTTCTGTCCCACATGACCTCACGAGCATTCACTGTTACCTGGCGGTTTCCTGTCTCAGAGCGTTGAGGAAGGTGTCAGGGTGGAAGAGCTCAGCTAGATCTAAGGTGTCTGACAGAAGAGCTTGTCTGCCTGCACGCTCCACCCAACTCTGGATACACACACATAGAAACAAATGCACACACACATAGACAAGAGAGGCGCACAGATTAATGAACCGAATACCCGCGAATAACAAATAACACTTCGAGATAGCACATAATTCAGGCAGAAAATCAAGTTTCACACAGGAGCCAGGCAAAACATTTAGCGGATCAATGAAAGATAATGAGAATACAATTTTCTTCAGTTCAAGTGGTGAAATTTCACACAAATAGAGCTGGCTTCGAATACTTATACACACATATACACATATTTGTTTTAAATATTCACCCTCACCGTGAATAGCCTGGTTGGAAAAAAATATTGGTATTCTGGTTAGAACACTGATCTGCGATTTGAATGGTCCGAGTTTCCAGTCTGAGGCAGCGCGTATTTGTTAATGAGAGGTAGAAATTCTTACAAAGGGCAGCACATAAGAGTCAATAAACGCGTGCAACCGGTACAGTTAATGTCTCCTCTCATCGCCACATCATCAAGATAGCATCAGCGGCTAATGGGAAAACAGTGTGCGCACACGCATGCATACAAATTCCCTTTTGAGTCTGTCTACTGTCTACATAGGCCGATGCAGGCACATGCATGCAGAGACAGAGATCTGTTTGTGTAGGTAGATATTAAAAAAACAACAAACGTCGGATCCAGATACAAGTGCACAGCGTGGATGTGTATGACTGGAGATAGACCCCTCGGAGCTTCATCCAATGTTGTTGATGCAGTCAGCCTTATTCAGCAACACCTGCTTTGATCGGGTAAACATCCTCCGTCTGTGTCACTGCCAAAACTAGTTATTTTTGTCAAAGGCAGAGCTCAGGTCTTAACCTGATATCTCACAACATAATCTCAGCTCTCAGTTTGTATGTTTCCCTAACCTTTAGAGGGGGGGTGTGTTGCAGAGTGGCACAACAACTGACTTCGCTGTCTTGTTTACACTTACAGCCAAGAGTATCATGATATAACCCCGTATGGCTGCACTGGCCAGATTTAAGCCTTGAGACATGACCCAAGATTGAAGTCTTGGATCTATTCTGGGCCCTTCTTTGCATTTTATTCTTCCTAATAGGCAGTTTTCTTTAAATCACCATAGAAACGAGCGGATTTGGAGGTCAGCTGAGGAAAATTGCTGACAAACAGAGGCGGAAGGAGCAAAAATCTGATCCAATCTCTATTATAAATGGATTCCTTTTTAGCACATCACTCTCCACTGGCTTGGGAGATAAATTGGGATGAGCATTATGTCAAGAAAAAATATGCACAAATGCAAGCTTATTCTCACATAGGCAGATGCACACACACACACAAGGAAGGACATGCGCACCAAGAATTTGAGGTATTAATAATACAGAGAGTAAATATGTGTTGGTATGCATATTATTTGTGTGCATGTGTGTGTGCGTGGGTGTTTTCAAGGTCACCCTGCACGCCTAGGGTGCGTGGCTGTGCTGTTTGCTCTTTATTCTTCAGCAGCTCCACACAGCAGCAGCTCTGACCGTCTCCGCCTTTATTAGACTGATTAGCTAACAGGACACAGACACACTGCTAACAGAGATATCACTCAGTACTGATGGGCAGAAATAGACAGCTAAGGACAGTGCAGCCTCCAGATAGACACACATGAAGACAGATGGAGCGCAGAAAGAGGCGGGCAGACAGGGAGATACCCACACAGACAGATGGGTAGGCAGGCAGGCAGGATGGCCAGCAGACAGGCAGACACAGGCAGTGAAGCTCGCCCACACGAATAATCAAAAGCATCAAATTCACGTAGAAATAAATAATTTCTGAGCATGCGTGTGTGTGTGTGTGTGTGTGTGTATTCTAGTCTGCCAGAGCATATTGAGGTAGGCGTACAGTCCAACACAGTCGAGAGGAGATGGAGAGGATCTTCAGCCAGAACCTTTATTTCCTGGCACCAACCAAGGACAAACACTTCCCAGAACCTTGTGCTTTTGTATAATAATCCACTTTTATTTATGAAGTGCTTTTGAAAACAACATTAGAATTTTTCTGGCATAGTTTTAGTTAACACATTGCCTAGACCTGTCATAAATAATTTTAGTCTGAGCCATAACCTAGAAGTCCTTAGTCTGGTTCCTCGACCCAGGCTGAGCAAAAGGGCTCAGTGAAAAAAGAAAAATGTGTTAGGCCCCACTTTCTTCTGGAGTGTCCTCAAGTAACATTCATCACAACTGGACGACAAGGCCCCAATTGGGATATAAATGCACCATGGATTTAAACAGATCCCCTCAATCATTATGCTAATGCTGATTTAAAAACTCTTAGGCCTCTTAAGTCTCATTCCCAGGCCATGAGAGGACTCCCAGGGGCATCTGTTTTTTTTTTTTTTTAATAAGCAGTGAGGTCGTCAGCAAATGCCTTTACAACTAGTTGTCCCCTAGAAATCCTACTACTGATTTTTTTTTGTTCAAGACAGACGTCCTCAGGTAGTAGCAGACCTGTGGGAGTTTTATTCCCCTGAAAGAACGGAAGAGAGACAGACAGCGAGAGAGAGTCCAGAATGTGTGTCTTTATGTATACACATGCATGTTGTGTTACCTGTATGGCCAGAGCCCGTGTTACTACAGCTCTGAGGTACTGCATTGGCTCTTCTGGTCCCTCCCATTTATTCTGCCATGTCAAAGGGCACTGAGACAGACAAACAGGCACAAAGTGGATGAGAAGTTATTTAGAACCATAATGATCAAACACATTACAAAAAAACAAGTGTCAGCAAGAAGGCAAAGTATACTATGCTATTTTAATTGTGGACATTCTGCAATCAGTAAGCTACATGCTTCAGTCGGGCTGCTGTGTGGTTGACTGAACGCAGCTGTCAACTCAGAGAGCCACAGCCACACATAGCGGGAAGAGAGTGCAGATTCACTGAGCTACGCCGAAGACATTCTTCAAGGGAAAGTGGCTAATTTCATACCCAAAAGGTCACAAGATTTTTTTTCCCCTGCTATTTTTAAAATAAAGTTGCTAAAGTAGAAATGAAAGTCGCGTTTCCTGTCCCGTCCATGATCACTAAAGGCTTCCAAAGTCACGATTACATAATTGTGCAACACAGACAGATGAATCTGACAATACTGTTGGGTCCCTTTGAAACAGTTTCAAACGGATCTCTAAACACTGTGCATCAGCTACAAAGGGTATACACTCCCCTATGCTGCATCACCACTGCGGTCCGGCTAAAAAAAAACAATCTATGTTTCAAATCCATGTTTTCTTCTAAACTTCTGCTATCAAAAATTTAAAGCAGAGCAGAATGTGTAGTTGCATGTAGTATGTAGTTAGCTTCTGTCTTACGGTATGAACAAGCCTAAATATTTGACCTATTACACAACACTGAAATGTAAGCACCACAGTGCCACTTTTATGTATGTGCACTCATGTTTGTTTTTTGTTCATCCATCCACCCATGTCTAGCACTGAAACTAAAAAACACATTTAACTCTGCTACGGTTGCACTGCCTCAGTGGTTTGGTATATAAAAAAAAAATCTACCACAGAAACAACAAATGCTGCTGTTTTTTTCTGTGGACAGCATTGCTCATTTTATATATATATGTATATATATATAAAAAAGATTAAAACAAGCAGACATTCCAAAGCAGGAAAGTTTGGGCGAGGAGGGGTGGATGAATGTACAAAAGTACAGCCAACGCTGGTTTCCTTTAACAATGACAAGATTCTTTCCAGATGCTAATTCAGTAGTTTTAGTTACCGAACCTCAACCGCACCTTAACCAAAGAGGTGGCTGATTCCAAAACACTTGTGTGTGTAGCTTAGAAATGTTCAAATGGCTCATTTTGGAAGGTGCTGGCAAATGCAACATTTGTATGTAGGTGGTAAAAGAAAGCTTCCCTAAAGAGACAGCGGTTAACTCTGGAACAGGTTAGGCAGTCTGTGTTGCTTAAACTGTGAAACAAGAGATCAAAGAACTGCCACAAATACACACAGCGGACCAAGAATTTGACGTTCTTCAAGCTTGGAAGTCACAATGGGACTAAAAGTCTCTTGTATGTACCTGTGTATGCGTCACACTGTCACACACAAGTGTATGAGGAGTTCAACATGCAGCTTTAATTCTGTTGCTGAAAACTGCAAATATCTGTTAATAATTTATGATCAATGTTTATGTTGCCAGAAAAGGAATACACTTTCAGAGCTATTGGCACCCACTAAAAGAATTCCAGAGCACAGATTAAAATGTATTTGTTAATTATTTTCAGCAGTGTTTCATTGAAAAATGCAATTCTGAATGCCAGGTACATGTTCAGACCACATATTTGTTTTCATACAAAGAAAATAAATAGACTGACTGACTGACTGAAGAGTGAACTCTCCTAATTTGTCTGAAACAGAAAAAAAAATAATCAAAAAATCAAAGAATACTCTCCAAAAAACTATTTATTTGACCAATGCTTATAATTACAGGCATTACCTCATGAGGAATGCATGGCTGATTTTGCATTGCAGTTCATTGCAAAAACGATTAATTGGCTTAATTAATTTTGCATCCCCAAGTTTGCTTGAAAGTAGCTGTGGTGACAAATGAATTCATGCTCATGCTAATTACTACAACTGGCCCTGAAAAACTGACTGATACTAAAGATTGTTTAACCTTTAATCAAAATGCCATCACTGCATCCGTCCTCATGTCTTGAGATGAATGATCGTTCCACTTAAAGGCAGTGGTGGTATTTATTTCCGCTTTGCAGTGCTGCTTACCATTCTCTTCTGATGCTTGGGTAGTTTCCAAGTATCTAATTATTTTTTACTGCACAGCTGAGGAGAGGGGCAATGAAGCCGATACTTCCAGAGCTGTGTCTGCCATACTTTTTTTACAACATTACAACCCCAAATGATCCATTTTCCAAATATATAAATCATATCACCAGCTCTCCCTGTTCCTGTTCTTTGGTTGAAACTGGGCTAATCAGTTGTGGTAGCCTAAACACATAATGGCACAGGGTTGGAGACTGCACTCTGCAGAGTTGTAACCAATGTTAATTGCTGTGAAGGCTCTTAGTCTCATTTGCATTCTGTGTTGTAATGACATTAGCTGTAGCACCACCCACTTGTTAACTAATGTGGAAATACTACATGTAATTTTGCCATAAAAAAAGAGAAATAGTTGGGGTAAAAAAGTCAGATAGTTACTTATATTTTCTTTTGTGGGGCATTTCATTTGTTTGAGGTGGTGGTATAGACCAGAATTTAGTGTTACCTACTGTCATCTGTTACCTAAAGAATCATTCTACACTTTAACAATAAAACTGCTGTCATAAAGATACTGGGGAATGATAATATTGCTTTAAGTTGTGCAGTGCTGAGTTGTCGTCTTAGACAAGCAAGCAAGAGACAAGACTACTTCTATTGTGTAAAAGTTAGGGGGGGCTATTTACAGAATTTGGAGAGATGGTATGTATATTATATATTATGTTAAATGTTATGTTTTATGACCTTAGAATAAACCTTTGAAAACTGTGGGTCAATTCAAATGCAGTGTATTTTGTGCATTATTTATGTGGCCATTGTAGTTCCCCTTTACACATTTGGAACAGAAGGATAAGTGAGAGGAGTTGCTATCGGCGATACACTGCTAGATGTCACTAAATACTGCAGACTAGTCCTTTAAATTATTACAGTTGTTATAAGACCTTCTTGTAACATCAATAATCAATTCATTTCATGTTGTTTTCTTTGTTTTCACTCTGGCCTTGATGTAAAACATCGCCAGTTGGGATCACCATAATCATGTTAGGATTTTGTGGATTGCCAGAACATACAGCAGAATCAGCAAAGATGACAGCTTCTTTTTTCGACCAAGGCAACTCTCTGCATTTTTTGCTCACTACACTTAGTCTCTGGAAGAAAATGGCTGAGAAACAGGCCTGTGCCAATATTTTGGATCATAATTATTCATTTTAATTTATAAAACTGGCTATGGTAAAACTGCCCTACAAAACTAGCAAAATAAATCTGTTTGATTATCAAACGACTCATTGAAATGCTGCATATTGAGTAGGCTCAACAAAAATAGAGAGAACGTCTAAAATGGGTCCTAGAAATTATCAACAGGGAGAAAAGCTGCGTTCACTACTTTGGGCCGTGGAAGGTTTTATACAGTTCAAATCAAAAGGAAGAAAACAGTTATAAATTTGTAAAAACAGGAATGAGAGCTCGTCTGGTTTATATACTGAGTTGTTACCCCTTATTTCTGAAAAGTCATACCACATAGAGACTTAAATGGAATGTGAGAATCATACATTTTTCAACTCTTGTTTGGCTAATGTGAGTGTTACTATATTGTGACTTTGCACTGATTTTGCAGAGCAAGCAAACAGTTCATTGGAAAAATGTTCAAGGGAAATATATTACTATAACATATTAGTAATATATCATAATGGATGCCTCAGTGTTCTGATTTTGTTTTGCACATGAAAATAATTTTATCTTCAGTGCATCACTTTGATTCATATCATGTCATATATTGTTATTGGAAAAAAATCCTTTCCTTTCACCTATATTACAAAGCCCTACCTTGTAGCACATTTCATAGCCTTGGCATTCACACTAGTTGCAGTAAAAGAATATGTCAGAGAGGAAAGAGACCAGGAAAGAGAGAAGAAAATGTAAAAAGTTGGTTGGGAGAGAGATGGGGATAAGACTAAAGACTTGCTGATTAATATAAAAAGAGAGCAGAGGGAAGCAGTAAAGAAGGAACTATGCCCAAGGCTTGTCCCAGGAGATTACAAACACAGAAGGAGTAAAAGGTTGATTGTGCATCTCTCCTTCTCTACCTCATCATATCCCCTTTGTCTTCATCTCAGCCTGGGGACACACACAAGGATCCATGCTTCATTTGCTAGATGTCTACAAGTCAACTCTGTATACTGTATGTGTGCCTGCCCCTGTGGCTATGACTTCATCACAGTATAAGAACATTTTTTTTTACTTCACCTCTAAAACAATGTAGTGAAGAGAAAAGATTCACTTCTCACTGTGGGTCTTTCTTCCTTTCTTACCTCTTGGTTGAGCAGGGCAGTGGCCAGTTTTTGGACTTCAGGAGTTAGCAGTTGGGTCCCTCTGATGACCTTGCTCAGTGCAGCCAGGGATTGGTGGATACTCTGTGACAACACTTAAAGTTCAGTGTTCATACTGTGCCAAAGTTTTACAGCACTGGTACCTGGGGTGTCATTTTGCATCTTGTCATTAGATTGCTGTGAACTAGTTCATTATGATTGACTGACTGAGTGTGCTCAGTAACCATGGGTGATTGTTTTTATTGTCATTTAGTCACTTTGCTTCCTTAAAGAAGTCAAATGGAAGCTTGTATTGAAGAAAGCATTCAATGAACATGCACTAATACAGTAGTATAGATATATGAATATAATGCTCATGTAATGCTGGGGTAGCAGTCATTTCTGAAATAATATGAAGTGTGTTGTTAGTTAAGAGCACTGCTAATTTGACATACCTGGACCAAGCGGATGGCGTTGAACTGCTCCAGAGTGATGAATGACAAGACCGGTGACCCCTGACCTTCTGTTGGTGAAGCCACCTTCTGGTGGATCAGAGTAGAACCCTGATAGATAGTGAGACATATTGGCATGTTGACGAGACATCAGATTGTTGACTGTTAGAGCCATGATAGAACAAATTCATTTTCCGTGACAGAAAGACAAACAGGCGGGTGACAGGGAGGGCAGAGATGTTTTTTTCTACATACAGGACAGCACATTTAATTAGACAATCCTCATTCGAATGATCTATAGAGCTATAGATATTTTCATGTCGGGCTGTAGTGCTTCAAGGCTTGCTGTGTGGTAATGTACAGCTGTCTCAGCGTTGCTTTATGTCCCTCTTATCAATGGAACACTGTTGGCGATACATCAACAAATCAGTTTCCGCCGCTACACAGCAGTACGGACATTTAGAGTAAAATGTATAATGCATTTTGCGACTGTTGCTGTGCATTAGCATGCTATCTTTCTTTTTCTTTCAAATGATTTATTCCATTACTACAGTATATTTTCCCTGTGTTCCCTGTAGGTTTTCTTAGCATAACATACAGTACATTAAATTCTTCTGTTTATAGTTCATAATCCACAATAACAAGATGCAGATAGGAAATAGTTTCTCTCTCTCTGCAGTGCAAACCAGAGGGACAATTTGTTTACATTAGTTAACATGGAGATCTATTGTAGGGTTGTGTAAGAGTGTTCCTATTTCCATATGAACACAAATACATAGAAAAAAATGTGCACAAATATTGATATTTTGCTGTATTCTGTTGCAGGTATCACACACTGTACGTGAACCCTATTTTGTTTTCTGCCTATCTACTCCGTAAGAAGCAGAGGAGGAAAGAAATGGGATAGTGAGACTGCTGACAATGGAGAGCGAGAGAAAAATGAGACAATGAGCAAAAATTCAGCTTGACTACAGCTCTGCTATTGTCTCTATTCAAAAACATAACGGCCAAATAAACAGTATCTGCTGTTTCGCGCAAAGAAGATTTTTCAAAATAAATACATACATATCTCTTCACACACTGTTTACACACACTGATAGGCAAGCGCAGAAATGCATCTACATATTCATACAGCCGCACTCATAAGTTGAACAGGAACACACACACACACACACGCACACAAAAGAATGTGCATTCAAGCTACACTCATCCACTGATGGTCAAACACCAAAGGTTAGCTGACGACAAAGGGCCAGTTAATTGAAAACAGTCAGAGGTAGATTGTGATCTGAGGGAAGCTAGCTGGTGATACAATGGCAACAATTAACACAGTCAATCATTCTCCCCTCAGTAAGTACAAAACAACTCTGCCTGCAAGAGACTGAGAGGTAGAGGAAGAGAGAGGGGGAGGCATAGGTGCAAATGAAAAGAAAAGGGGAGGGAGAGCATGTGTGATTTACAGCATGCGAGTGAATAAAAGAGAGGCAGAGTGCGAGATAGGGAATATGGTGGCTAAATTATTTAATGTAGAGCCAGATGACTTTTTGATTAGAAAAGACTCTCTGCTAATGCTAATTCTACGTATTCCAATGAACTTTCACAGCTTTCAATTGAGACTAGTCACTGCTCCATGAGTAATGTAAAAACATGATTTAGCGTGGAGCTATCAGTGCTTGAAAGTAAAAATGAAATAATGTTTTTCTTACTAACCTTTCAGTAAATACAAAGACTTTGATGACAAATTGGTATAAGATATGTTGGAATTTAGCTGTTAGACTGTGAATCACTCATGTGGTAATTAAGATATGATCTCCAGACATCTTAACAATCTTCCTGTGATTCCCAGTACAATTTTATGGAAGGATGTTAAACATGTGCAGAGAATTAAAAATGTTTTGGTCAAGATTAAATCAAGATGCAGTTCATAGGGCAAGCTCTGCAGTCTGGTTTTCAGATAAAAGGCAGCGTGAGCAGCAGTCATTAGTGTGAAAGAGTGGGAAGTAATTGGGGTTAAAAAAAATACCTGGTTGAGTTTCTTCCACAAGTGAAGGATGGGTGAAAGTCCATTCGACCAGAGCTCCCTGTCAAACTTTGACCCTGTTGCTACTGAGCGGCTCAGGACACGCAGCTGGGAAATCACCTGTCAGTCAAATTATAAATACAAACAAAACAAAAAAGAGAGAATCAGGAAATATGTTGTATTTCAGTCATCAGTGTTGCATTTGTTTATAAGATATGATTTTTTTATTAAAAGAAAAAGGTGTGTGTAGTATTTAGTAAATCACACTTGTCTTTTGTGAAAATGGTGGATAGATCAAATATGCACTTTTGCTAATTTCACTCTAAAACAATTCTTGATTAAAAAAGTTACTTCTTAAGGTGTGTCTCTGGTGGCTACACTCCACAGTGACAGTCAACACTGTTTCATGTCCTGGAATATTACAAGTGAAAAAAGGCCAAATCCCAAACACATCTCCTAACAGCTCCTTACACACCTAATCAAGCATGCTTAGCTTCAGGCTTAGAGTCCTGGATAGTGCTTTTATCTTGACTCGGTGCGTGCATGTGTGTTTGTGTGAGTTTCTGTATATGTGTGTGTTGTGAGGAAGGCAAAGCGTCTGATAAATGGCTTTCATTTGGGCCAGGAGAACTCTTTACTAACACCTGCTTTATCTTCTCTGCTCAGGAGGGAGAGCGTGTGTATATGAGTGTGTACGTGCACGAGTGTGTGTGTGTGTTTGTATGCAAGAGAGAGCAAAAAAAAGAGAAGGATAAAAAAACAGATAGCTAATCTAGAACTTCACCCTGACAGCAGTAAAAATGAGGGCAGCTGTGGATGGGGATTTGAAATATATTGGGGTTCAAATATATAGGGATTTAAATATATTAAGATTTATTCTTATCGCAACCAATGACTACCAGGCAGCAACTGCATTTACTGTCATAACCAACTGAGAAGAAAAAGTTACTAGACAATGTCTACTGTATGTGCAAGGAAGTTCAGTTTTTCAGTCAATTTGGTTACAGCTTTCAGTTTAATGAAGTGTAATCCAGGACGGAGACTCACAGTTTTTAATGAGGGGACCATTTTTCATGTTCAATAAAGCAGAACTTTGTGTATAAAACACAAGCGCAGACGCTATTATTCAAGATATAAAAAGGCACTGTTACTGAACTGAACAACATCACTTGCTAGTTCTTACTTAGCTAAATGCTGCAAATAACACTTTATGCACGCACACATTATACGTTGTGCCTGTATGCCTGAGGCAATCCTCAGTAGACATTTAGGATCATTCCCTTCCATTTCAGGTCATTCACACTAAGATTATGCATTCATTTTAATGGCATCCACTGACTGTCCTCTGGGCTCTGTTCAGTGTGTGGTTAAATGTCCAACCCACAGAAAGTGACAGTGGGGTCTTTAGGGAGAGGAGAGGGTATAAATTAAGGTAAAAGAGGGAGATACAGAGAGAGAGAGAGAGAGAGAGAGAGAGAGAGAGAGAGAGAGAGAGACAGAGAGAGAGAGAGAGAGAGAGAGAGAGAGAGAGAGAGAGAGAGAGAGAATGAATGTGACATTGACAAATGACAACAGGAGGGGAGACAATCACAAGTGGAGATAGGTGGAGAGAGACGCAGTAAAACACACACACAAAAATGGCCTTGTGGGAGTTGTGTGAATTAAACTACACTGGTGGTTCCAGTGATCAGCAGACCACACTGACAGTATGAATGGACTTAAATGCATTAACACACCCACATGGGTGTATACACAAGCTGTAATGGTTCTGCGTGTTTCAAGTGTTTGCTGTGGATAATTGCAAACATAAAGACATGTACGAACACAAAAACATCTCGTCGCTCCCTTTCATCCTTGCTCCCTTTCATTTCCATGAGCAGGTGTATGAAGTTGTTATGAAAACAGTGATTTTACTCTTGAATTATTTTGTTTTTTCTTGTATGATTCATACAAGAAAAAACAAAAACACTGGTCACAAAAAGAGAGCAGTGCAGTGATGCTCTCTCTTCCATCTCTCATGATTGTATCTTAGCCTTTTTTTTTTTTGGTGCAGTCACTCACTCTCTCTCTCTCTCTCTCTCTCTCGAACACACACAACAGTTAAATAACACATTTGGTGTATGTGTGAGACTGTTTCGTTGAGTTACATCAGAATCTGCAATGTCCATCAGTGACTACACACATACACACACACTAACATGTCTCAATATCCTTGTGTTGCTCCTCCTTTCACTTCAATCCCTGGCCTCTAATCTGGACTTCATGAACTCTCTTATGCACGACTCCAGGTTTGTGTCACAGGACAAATTTTTTGTTGTGCGTTAAAAAATGTATCATGTAGAGGTGACTGTTCTGTTTCTTTATTTCTAACCTCAACCTTTTGTTCAGTAATATACTAAATAAATCATTGTTTTCTTGTTTGCACACACAATTGCACCTTTTAAGATGCATTATTGCTACAAATACAATGACAACACAATGACACTGATAAAGGCAGACATGATATTCACCGTGATGGATTACCCATCTAAACCTGGTTTCATGTCTCTGCAAGGTGAATTTTATTTCATAGTGAAATGAATGGAAACGGATCGCTGCCTGGTATAATGCTTTAACCTTGAATTGAAGTCCTGACCCTAAAATAAACTGCTTTTATATCCCCAGAATGGAGGTGATATGTCCTGCAAGATGAAAGATAAACACACACGTATGTATTAAAACACACACCTTAACAGAGTATAAACTGTTAAAACAGAAAAGTAAGTAAGTCTAAGTAATTACCTGTGTAATTTGAACAGTAATTAGTAGATAAGTTGCCTTTCGATACAGCGAGTGCAGTGACAAGGCAAAAAGGTAGCTGCCAAAGTAGCAACTACTTGTTTCTTTTCTTTATTTAAGCCCCAGAAGCTGAAAAACATTTGTAACGACCAGATCCACTTGCTGAAGTGTGGAAATCTTCATTTCTTTCTTTCTTCATTTCTTCTCATTATTTTTTTCATGCTTTTGGGGAGTTTACTGGTCTGCAACACTCCATGTGTGGTGTCATAACAGAGGGAAATGTCAATAGGATTTTATTTACTCTTATATTACCCATCCATACTCATATGTGCATGTATGTGCTTCTGTGCGCATGGACATGTGTACTGATGAATGTGCTTGTGTACTTTCCTGCTTGTTTATAGTGTATGAGAGTTAGAGAGAGTGCACATTTACATATTTGTGTGAGCGTGTGTGTGTGTGTGTCTGTGTGTGCGTGTGTGCCTTTGTATATCTGCATGTGTGAGGTAGTGCTGGAGATTGTAGTGGTAGTGAGTATGTGTGTTTGTGGGAAGAAGCAGGTGGCTGTGTGTGTGTGTGTGTGTGTGTGTGTGTGGGTGCACCTGGGAGCTGATGATTCTCTGTGAGGATCTTTCTATGTTGGCAGGCAGACCAAAGAATGCGGGTCTGTCATCCTCAGGGAGATTCTCTATTACGCTGCGGTAGTCCTGGGAAGATACACAGACACATACAGGTCAAACAGAGAAATGCTAGAGAGAGAGAGAGAGAGAATGCTGGCACAGTGCCTATTTCTGTCATGGCACTAAGACACTAAGACAACATTTCCAAGCAACACGTGTTACTAAATTGAAAAAGTCAAAACTTGTAGCATGTTTGTTAGATTGCTATGTGGGAGTATAGGATGAATACTGCTGTATAATTTTTAATTAGGTGTATTGTATGTACAGTTTGACGCAGCTTCTCTAACAATATCCATCTGGCACTCTCAATGGATACTGAAAATCGTAGAGATGGCCCATTCAAAGTATGCATTTCCATACTGACTTCTTTTGTGTAGCGATTGGTCTCTCAGTGGCTCTGCAGTATGCTAACGTATTCTAGCAGGACTCGAGTGAACAGAAATCTAATGTCTTGGATAGGTTTGTCCACTTATTTTCTGTGTATGCTAAGCTGCATCAACAGAATGCAAAGCGATAGAAAGAATGCAACCACTTGTGTAAAACTAATTGGATGTATCTGTAGTGGCTACTTTATAAACCAACTTAAAATGAAGCTAATACAACATTGGACTAATGAAGCTCCAATACTCACCAAACCCTGAATAGTAAATCTAGTCAGTGAAAGGCTCGGGAGCATTAATTCTGTACCCTTTCTCTGAATTGTTTTTGCTTCTTTGCCAATGCACCTGGGACCATTAGAGAGAGCCAATGAGGATACAGCCTAAGCTTTAGAGCTTTAGAGGCACTCCTTTTTTTCTGTAGCAACATATCAGTTCTTGAATTTCTACACACATCAACTATACCTGCAACTGTGAGTTCAAGCAAGCGCTTGTCAACTGCATATGTTACACCACTGTGTCACAATTACAACCTACCAATATGGAGCAAGAGTTTGGGAGGCTGATCTGAGCTGGAAAGTAGCGTGTTCCTCCTCTGCTCCTTCTCTGACCAGCTGAGTGAGAGGATGAGAGGAGATTTGCGGAGAAGAACTGCTCCAGGTAGGAGCGTAAGATACGGAGGTCAGAGGGGTTGTCGATGCGTCCACCATAGATTGCACTCTCCAACAGGCCATGGACAAACTCCCACTGGAAAGGTTTACCACCTTGAGAGATATGAAGACACACAGGTGACACAAAAAAATCTACAAACGTGTAATGTGTGCACAGAACATTAGCACGTGTACATACACAAAGGTAAGGAGATACAACAAAGGGAAGATGCTCACACATAAACACTGCATAGAAATGCAAATCAGCTGATTAGTCCACATAACGCTCTATCAGGGATGGTGTAAATTAAAGAGGTAATTGATCAAATAACCCACAGATTCCATTTCTCATTACCATATGTGCTGCAGAGCAGAGCTTGCACTGCATTCTAATGTTTGTCCTACCTTCAAACAGCCTGTCGATGATTTCAAAGCCAGCACGGAGGTCCGACAAAGAAAACTCATAGAACTTCGTCCAACCCTGGATAAAGCACAGAGCATGGCAAATAAGTATAAAAATGACAAAATCTATTTTAAATGACAATATCTATCTAATTCTATTACTAATACTTAGTATGAATACGCTAGTTTCAGACTTTGGCAACCAAACAGTAACAGATGGCATTCAACATCTCACAGCACACGTAATATTTGAGGACTGAAGTATCGTTCTTCACACATATTCCCATTTCTTCTTGCTTCTATAACTGTGTGCAAGTGTAGTCTTTAATTGCCACGACTGCCATATTTTTCAAGATGGAAGACCCAAACTTGAGAAAGTAAAACGAACTAAATGCTTATCGGTGAAAAGCATCTTGTAAATAAGTCAATATATCTTTAAATCTAATGCAATTTCTCTTCCGTCACTCATCTTCAAGCTATTTATTTTAAAACCACTTCAACATATCTACTTATTTCCTTTCCTCTGAATTGACCTGCTCAAATTATACACAGCTGTTGAATAAAGGCTACTGCTGTTAGACTACTTTTCACTTTCTCAGCGTTTCTCCATTCAACCGTCTGGTCATAATCAAATTACAATATTAAGATCAGTCCTGTTTCTGCACGTATAAAGGCATCTTGCAGTCAAGACTGAGGCTTTTGGGAGGAAAATAGCCTGCTGCAATCAGACATCACATGCGCACACGCAGTTTAGCGCACATACAGTGTCACAACATTGGCCACCTCATTAAAAATATCAGAGAAGTGTTAAGACATGATTGAGTGGGAGGGCAACGTCTGCTTGTTGCACTTCATTGCTATTCAATCAGCGCTTGTAATCTGCCCACCAATGCTGTGGGTGGATGATGTGAGGGGTGGAGGTGAGATGGCGTGTTCAGTAATTCTATGAATGATTTAGTGTACGTTGTTTGTTCAGCAATTTTGTGCTTGAGTGTGTATTCACACACTGTGTAGGGTATTGTTTCTACTGCAATTGATTTGCACGTGATTACATTTGTATGAGTGAGATAGCGCTTATGCATGTATGCATTCGTTTTACATATATAACATTGGCTGCTTACTTAGCGACTGATTCAGTGTATTGTTCTTATTAAGGTCAATGTGTGTGTTGCATGAATGCATATGTAAATGTTTTCAATTATTTTAGAAGCACTTCAGAAAGTGTAGATTTGGCCATTCTACTTGTTCGACCATGGCCATCAAACAAAAACACAGAAATCTTTCTTCTGATGGATGCTATGATCACACACACATGCATGCGCACACACTCATGTACCCTGCCTTGCGTGTGAAAAAAAAACTGTCTTTCTGTTTCATCTTTTCCTCTTTTATCTTTCCTGCCTCAATGTCTATTCCACTCTGTCTAAATTATTTCTGCACAGACATGTAAAAGGGTGAAAACAGGGAGAAGATAAATGAGAAAAGTTGGGAGGACAGTAGATGAAGCAAGGAGGGAGTAAGTGATGGTGGAGTGGACGAAAGGAGCTGTGACTGTTTCAATAATTGGGCGATCATGTTCTTGGATGAGGAACAACATTACCATCTCAAATGCATCTCAAACATTTAACAGAGATTCAGTGATTGCAAGAGAGACAGAGAGAGAGAGAGAGAGAGACAGAGAGAGAGAGAGAGAGACACAGAGAGAGAGAGAGATACTAGGCAGGCAGGGGGCCATTAAAAAGAAAATTGGTGAAAACAGCAAGTAAGCAGAGTCAAGTGAGATAATTTAAAGTAAGAACAGAGACAGATCCCCAAGAAAGCCACAAGACACATACTGCATTAGTTATGTATAGGCCAATCAATACCTTTCCCCCTAACTACTCTACAATGAGGGTAATGGTTAAGGGGTAGTATTAGGACCAAGCCTGTAGGAATAGGAGAGAGAGGCAGAGGAGACACAAGTGTGCAAATGATGTGGCAGTTTAATTACAAAAACATGTTTTTTGCTACAGTTCCCTCCCCAGAGTTTGGGTTTACTGGGAGTGTGTTGATGATCTGTTGCTTAGCAGACAAAAAGAGATATCTTACTGCTGCAACTGCAGATGTGTCATATTATTTGTTTAGACAGACCAATCTGAGGCATCACAGCGATACACACAAAGACAAATGAGTCTCAGTGCACGTTAAGACTCTGCCGCACCCTTGCATGCTACTAAACTGTAAAAGCAACTGTTTAAGCTGACAAGTGGAAACTTGAGAAACTGCGGTAAGTATCACGTAATTATAGCCGCAACCACATCTTCTTTTTGCTAGATAAAATGAGTTTAGTCTCAATCTCAAGCAAAACAGGCAAACCGGCAAGAACCACAGATTTAAGCTTTATTCAGTGGATTTAAAATGTTGAAGTGTTCATTCCCATGAGGAAACGGCAAAATGTGATTATCAGCCAATCAGTCAGTCATATTTTCACTAAATCTTGTTATCCTGTGTTTTGAAAGCACAAATAAGTACTGGCTATCAGATCTAAATATGGTAGATCTAAGCACAGCCTAACTATAGAGATCAGAAACTGAAGCACTTATGTAAAGACCCACTTCAACACAGTATCAAGGCATACTAGGCTGCCTTACCAAGATAGGGTAATGCATTGTGATTACAGGCTTAAGCTCAATACAAACTGTACAACATGTCATAGAACCATGTTGGAAAACCAAAGTGTTTGTAGTTTATATACTATTCTGGACATCCATAGTCAGAGACAGGGTGAAAATCCTGTTGTCATAGGGAGGTTTTAGAGAGTTACAGAAATTGTCTTATGCTTTGAGAGTTAATGAGCAACGATGTGAGATGTAGATGAGGAAGAGGCAGAGCAATGCACAGCATGATTTATGCTGCATCTGGCATTTAAAAATCATTTCTAATATTAATTTATTTAGTGACTTATTGTGTTTCAGTTATGTGGTTAATCAAAAGTCCTTATTAACTTACAACAGCAATTAAATAGATAACGATTAAATACAAAAATATACAATTTATTAGGTAAAGATATAGATAGGCAGATTTGAGTATTTAAAAAAATACTAATTGGATACATGGGTTCCAACAATAATTCAGACTGTTGTTCAGCATCATTTCTCTCAGTGTTTTTGATTTATTAACTATTTTATGCTGATTCATCTCTGCCTTGGGGTTCAACTGAGAAAATAAATAGTCTGGTCTTCCCTATAGGGATTCAAATGATATCATTCTTTACACTCTCTATCTTGTTATGTGGAGATGATTTATCTCCAGAGCTGTAGTTCAAGGGGAAGTACTGTGTTCTAAATATTCTGAGTTGATTTTGGCACACATAAAACACGTCACTTTTTGAGGGTGTTAAAAATAAGCAATTACGATCATCAATGCAGTAGGTCAATGAAATCCATTTTCAGCTGTCATTTACAGTGTACAGTGTACACTGTGTACAGACAGTTTACAGTGTAGTGACATTTGCATGCTGTATTTTTCCTCTGTTAAATGGCACTGTAGTGCAACAGTAGTTTGAGTTTATTATGCTGAGATGAAATTGTAGAACTATGACTACTCCTATGACTACTGGTGTTTATGTATTTTACCTGTGGTATGTAGTTGCGTCTCTCTTGGCAGACAGCATGGAACCAAGCCAGACAGAACAGAGACTGGGCTCTGGCCAGGATACCTCCTACACACAAACAATCAACAGCTTGTCACAACCAAAATAATTACAATAACCAGTTATTATCAGAGTGTCTGTGTTTTAGAAACCTTTAGAGCAGTTATATTGTTATTACTCATAAATCAATATACAACCGAGAGGACTGAAAGGAGAATCCCAGAACCTGAAAGCTCACTGGGATTTCTTTGTTCTCAGGACTCACGGCACCCACTCTCAGGACAAGTACTCATCCTCTGAGCTAATAATCATTCAGTGATAGAAGAGAAGAGAAGAGAAGAGAAGAGAAGAGAAGAGAAGAGAAGAGAAGAGAAGAGAAGAGAAGAGAAGAGAAGAGAAGAGAAGAGAAGAGAATACCTTTACTGATCTGCTCTGGAGTCCATGACTCATATGTTCTCAGTAGATTCTTCTTCAACCCAGGAGGAGCCTGGAGGTGGAAAAAGGGGAGACAGACAGGGAAGGAACAAGGTAAAGAATGACAGAGGGGAAGGGAAAGAACCAAAGAGTTTTATTTTGATGGCATCCCCTGCTAACATCAAATGTTGACTACAAGTTCAAACTGCAAGGGTAGCACTGCAATACAAGCTCTGAAACATGGCAAGGCATAGGGAGACATCAATCATATGTGAAATACATATGTGTTGCTTGGTAAGATGACATAGGACATGCTGTGAAGCACAGAAAAGGCACTGCTGGGATTCGAACCCAGGATCTCCTGTTTACTAGACAGGCGCTTTAACCAACTAAGCCACAGCGCCTAATGGCTGCCAGCCTCAGTATATTGAACCAGTAGTTTTATTTCCTATTCAGCCATTCAAGTAGACATATCAGGATAAAGAGTAGTAGATGCTGCCTGGACACAGAAGCTATTACAGATTTAGATTTAGTAAAAAAAACTAAAACAAATACAAGACAAATATTTCTATTTTTACAGTAATAGCATTATTGTGAGACTGAATTAAGAACTGGGTAGCATTCGATCCCACCATCCCTAAGAGTGCAATTCCCAAATCCACTTTATCAAATATGTGTGCAAGACCAAAAAAACTATGAAATGCTGTTTGGGATGTGTGTCTTGTTTCTCTTCACAGTCTGTTTAGTGTTGTTTTGCATTTTTCGATTAAGTATGCAGGACCAGCAAGTATTTGACCATGTGTGAAAAGGCTTTCTCTCATTAGACATTTCTCTCGGTAATAAAATGGACTGGTTTACCAACATGGAGACACCGAACAAGCAGAGAAAACAGATCATTTCAAGTTTAAGACATTTGTAACCCAACATCAGAGGCTCTGGGAATTACAACAGGAGTCTATGAGTAACCTGAAAAAAAACATTGTTTGGTCAGGGTTGAACACCCCATAGCCATTACCACAAGGGGGGATTAGAACCACAGCCCATGACACAAAGCACTGCTGGTGCTCCTTTTTAACATCTGACTGTTTATATCTGTATATAAACGCTACATTCCTATATTACCACTTTAGTTGGTAACGATTTCTACACGAGTCTGCGCTTATGGTCATGGTGTGTATAACAGAAATAATGAGTATACACCAAAATTAGTTCACACATTATCAGCTCTGCTGAACATTTGGTATCTCCATCTGGAGGTTTTAATAATACACACAGTCAGTAATGCATATGTTCTAGATTTGCCAAAATTGGCAAAGTCACTGCATATGTTACCAGTTTCAGTAGATTAAAGGTATTAGCAAGGTGCTGTGCTTACTTACATCAACGGCAGCAAAACAGTTTCCCCATCACTTAAGGTTCATCTAAGGCTTTTATTCACCCAGAAGAAAGTAATACTTTTAGTCTTTCAGACAAGACACTACAATCCAATTACCCTTGGTTCTGTGTATTTTACATTGGAAAAACATCTGCAGAATTCAATATTTGCTCTGTGAGAGGTTTGAGCTGTTGGTTTACATCTAATGCACTGCCAACCGTGCCAACAAATCACTAAACATATTTACCACTGAAAGTTCAACACTAAACTGCAAAGGGGAGTTGAGTGCGGGGTGAGGTATTTGTAGGTGGTTAGAGGATCTCTAAGTATTGGTGGGATACAACTGTTTTGCCTGTAGCTTAGTAACTGCATCTTTGCTGTGTGCGTGTAGGATCTGTTAACATTTATTACTTTTATACTACTATACTATTGATCTTTGGTTTGGCATATTAGCTTTGGCACTTCATAGCAAGCAGTGCAGAAATAATGTATTACAGTAACTTGATTATCACTGTGTACATATATATAAAGCATGTCAATAAGTTTGACTGTGAATGTGTCAAAGAGAGAAAAGAATGACAGAGAGAGGCTGTTTGTGCAGCTTGCTTGGCTGCTGAAGCAGCTAACCTCTTGAGCATGACTCCCATCAGAAAGCGCAATGAGCGCTAAAGCAGGCATCACTAACACACAAGCTGCAGGCTTCTGTGTCTCCTTTTAAATGTACAGTAAATGAGGCTGCATTGCATTTCTAGCCATTGTATTGAGGACAAAAGACACACACAATCATGAATTCACATGACATTTCAAACACACAAAGCTTTTATACAGATTCTTGGGAATATTGCATAATCATTGGACACACCATATTAGTCAGACCGGGACACTCAGCATTTGTGCAGAGTGTGTCTGCAAAAATGTCTGTACTCAACACTAAACTTTATCAAATATTACGGTTTCATTGTTTTGTATAACCATGTGTGTGGTGAATGTGTGTGTATGGGTACCTCATAAGTGATCTTGAGGCTGGACTGCAGCAGTATGGGAGGAAATCTGGGGTGAACTTCTGCTGTCAGCCAGAGACGGAAGCCTGCTTTGGGATGTAGCACATTAAGCTCCTGTGGAGGAAGGACAGGACACAGACATTAGACACATTATACACATTAAGAGATCCCTAAAGGAATATGAGATTAATATGAGACCAGAACATTTGTGCAGTAATCAGGCTGTAGATATACTGCATTTCAAAACATAAAACTTGCTCAGTAGTCAGAGCATTTCTAGAAGACTTTTGATTTGAATACACATTGTCCAAACACAGTGTCATGATCCACCAAACCATCAAAGGTTGGTGGCCGTCTTTAACACAGAACCTTCTTGCTGTGAGGTAAATGTGCTAAATACAAAGTCTCCACTGACAATCCACTGACTTTGAGAGTCTCAAAAGCAAATGTCTGTCTGTTAACTGAAATGTAATCTGAGTACAAATAACTGAGCCCACTCTTAAAATAGTTTCTCCTTAGAAAAGCTGTCTCATATTTCTATCTCTGTAAGAATATGTAGATATTCAGTCAACCTTTATTTATACAGTGTGGTCCAACGAAAGCTGTTAGCTCTTCTGCATGAGTACTTTGTTTAACATAGACTCTAAATACTATAAGAGGGATAACAATTATAGTACACAGTATATCTAGTAAATATAGAAATATAATTTATCCATTAAAATCATTATATGGCGACAGATACTCCACAATGACAAATGACTGAAAATGATGTATGATGAATCTCGCTCTCTCTTTCGGCATATTTCTTCTTTTCACTGTCTCCATCGATGTCTCTTCATCTCAATTTCAAGCTTTCTATTTTCTCACTTCTCTTCTTACATTTCTCCCTCCTCTCTTTCTATCTTTCTTGAAGACTTGCGGTTAAAAATAGCACGCTGGCACCTTAGGGTCTTGCGGTCTTGTGTCATCTGATTGGGTACTCACACATACATGCACACTCACACAAACACACACATCTACCCACCCACACACACTGAACTGTAATCAATGTGTTTCTGCATCATTTGGAACCTAATTCACTCTCATGGAAGCACACATGATCACAGAAAATCAAAGGACACAGAAACTGACATCCCTAGAAGAAAAAGAACACACACACTGTGTGTGTGTGTGTGTGTGTGTGTGTGTGTATTGTGTTGTCAACCAGAATCACACTAAAACAAATGATAGTTCTGCAAGAGGATCTAAGACAGAGACATAAACAAAGAAGAAAAGAAAGAATGGAAGGACACAGACAAATGAAGAGGGGGTGGACAGTGAGAGAGAGTTTGGATTTTACTTTTGGCATGTTTACAAAAATGGAATAAAATATATTCATTCAAATGATTTCATGTCTATTATTTTATATCATGAATTTATTATTGGTTTCTTGTTGTCTAGATGGTCCATGTTTTCTCCTTGTGTGAGGGAACTATATAACATCCTCTTTTAAGTTCTATTGCGAGGCTGGCAAAAAAGTTCAAATATTTTAACTTTGGATGGCAATGCTGTTTTGATGATTGATTTATCAGTGTTTGGGAAATATAGATCCATAAGTAGAGGGGTGGAGGGGTGGGTGGTGCAAGGGAGGAATATAAGCAGGCAGGGATGAGAGGATATCTGCCAACTTTAATTATGAACACTGTCTGCACACTTCCTCCACCTCTCTTCCGTCCTCTCTCCTCTCTCTAACTGACCAAGTGATTTAGTGAAGGAGGGAAGAACTTAGGAGACAGATGGCAAAATGAAGTCTGAAAATGTACACACTGCATTGAAAAATAGAGTAAGACACAGCAGATGGACACGACTGCAGAAAGAGAGGCAGATACTAAAATGAAGCCCTCTTCTACAGAATTTCCACCTGCCTGCTGAGGCTCAGTTCATCTTTTCCTTACTTCATCCATTCACGTTCACTGTCTTCACTCTTTCTTTCCTATGCTTCCTGTCTCCCTCGTCCCCCTCGTTGCATCAGTTTTTCATTTCAAGCTTGACTACCAAGACCCTAGCCAGCCTCACTGGTTGCTGGGCAAAAAGCAAGACAAAGAAACAGTGAGGGACAGACAAACGGAAAGAGCGTTTGAGTTATACAATGTAAGGGAGGAAAAGAGGATTGTTAAGGGATATAGAGGTAGAAACAAATTGAGACAAACAGGCAGAAAAATGCCAAATTAAAAACTAGGAGGATAAAAAAAATAGAGAGGTGTGCAGAGTGGAGCAGAGAAGGACAAAAAAAGAAGAGGAGGGCTGTAATAATGTATGGTTTAAGGCACACTGGGAGCACAGACAACTCTGGACAGGAGGGATCTCTGGTTAACCCCAGGGCTCTCTCTCTCTCTGTCTCACACACACACACACACACACACACACACACACACACACACACACACACACACACACACACACACACACACACACACACACACACACACACACACACACACACACACACACAGGCCAATCATTGCCAACAGCTGTGCCTCCCAGTGAGATATGACCTGCTACAGTGACACAGCACTAAAACAAAACCCCAGGAAAAGCTCATGGACACAAATAAATACAAAGAAAGCAGAAGACACATATTAACCTAGTTTTTTTTTTTTTTTTTTACAACTGGGAACACACATTTCTCTGTAATGAGTTCAGAGAAACATTGTTGAAAGCCCATTGCAACAGTCCAATCCAAATACACTAATGCAGCCAAAATACTTCATAAACATCTCAGGACCAACGATAATAATAATAATATATAATCACTCATTATAAAATAACTTATAGATAACACAACTAGTAGCATTACAATATGTCTCATTATTGTATGATTTATGTATTTATTTATTTATGTAGTACAAACCAAGATTGCATTACAACAAATATAGTATAATCATAATAATAGGATGTGTCACAGAAATGATTCAGAAATTCTGCAATATCCTACAGGGTGTGTCATTTTTGCATAAAGAGGTGAGAGAACATAAATCTTAAGTTGTTCCAATTATGTAATAGAAACCTGTCCATATTCAATATCCATAGCTGCGTTGGATATTTAGGGATAGGTTTTTAGAAATACAACAGTACTAGTCAACAAGTTCTAATCAACAAAGTCAGAAAGTATCTTCTTGCATGCCTGACAATCTTCTGCCTATATGTCATACAGTAGCGGCATCTGATCACCTCCACAAAGCAAAGAATTTCTCTGTGGGCTCAAGTAATAGAAAGTGACAGGATCAGCCGAAAACCATTCTGTCACTCTCCACTTACTGAGAATAGTAAAATACCACATTGCAATGCAACCACCAATTATGGGCTGCACTTAAGCAAGTCTTTTAATAGAGGTCATCAAGACAGTAGGGGAACTGAGCAAATTGTACTCTGATGGACAGTCATTTTAAATGTAAAATTAACATTTGTGATAAGAGTATTTAAACATGTGTAAAGTGGAGAGTAAATACACAGTTTTGGTGGTGGCTGAGTTTGGGGAGAAAACGGTTCATAAATTTTGAAAGATGTGGTCACTGATTGCATTTTGTGTCAGAGTGATGAAAAAGGACACGCAACGTGAGCACTATCAGTGACACACAGATACATGCAAAGCAAGCATGATACAAACACACACATAGCCACATGTATGCCCAGACACTGACAAAAAGATAACAAACAAAGGCACACAAACAATAACACAGTGACTAACATTGGCCTGGACAGGTAGAGAGCAAAATGTTTATGTGCAGGACAGAAAGTAATTTTAGATATGGAAATTTGAGCAACCAGCAGAATGTGTTTTTGTGTTATGTTTGTGTGTATGTAGCTGTGCTGTAATTACATACACTTTATGTACACAACATCCTTCTGGCTACCTGTTTTCACTGACCTTTCCTCCTAACTCAAATCTGTCTGCCTGTCACTGCTGGCTTGAGATGATGTAAAACAAGTGCTTGTGCACTGTACCATTAAGTAGCAAAATTTTCATGGTTGTAGCCTCCAGCACTTACCCCAATGGACTGTTTATTTCCTTGGACTTTCTTTGGACATATCATAATAGATTTATTATTTTGTACAGCTCCTGACACATATTTGGTTTTGCACAAATGTGGCCGTAGATGTTATGCAATGCAATTTAATCCAATATTATTCTGGACAGATACATACATATCCAAACATACAGAGTCCCTGTAGGACCTCTTCCTGAGTTGATCAATGACGTCAGGGGGTATTATCCAATAATTAGAATATTATACACACCCCCTTTCACCCAAAAAGCTTAGCTATTATACACAAAGACTCACACACAAATAAAGTGTACTTACTTTTTCCAGGAGGGGTAGCCATGTAGTGACAAGGTGAAGATTTTTCAGGCAAAGCCAGTCTCCATTTCGGGAACATTCCCTGAGTGTAGCTAAGGCCACATCAGCCTGTCCCTGACCCATGGAGATCTAGACAGAGAGTAGGAGATGTAGGAGGGGGTGAAAAACAGAAGCAGTAAAAGCAGGAAAATGTGACTCTGCATTGTAATCTCTCAGAAGTTAGGGGCAGATAATCTAATTTAGTGTTTTAATTAATCTTTCTCCTCAGTTGGAGACACTATGAAATCTTTGCAAAGTAACATTTTCTGTAACTCAGAGATTTGTTGAGAATTACAAAAATATAAAAGAACACCAGCATTGTTGCTGCATATTGAATAACAGCAGGTGTGTAGGAGTGTCTTTCAAGGGCAGTTTACTTAGACCTCGCTGTGTTGAAATGTATTACAATTGATGAACTCCAGTTATCAGGAACTATCCCTCAAAACTGTGTTTCAATACTGTTTCAATAATTCTCGAGATGATCTGTAAATCCTTTTGCACTTGCTAATCTGATATGACCTCTCTCCATTGAATCCTGTTATTCTCTACCTCATGATAGTTGTCCCTGCCAATAGTTTCAGCTGCTAGTTCTGCAAGCTCCTGGGATGGGTCTGCCCCTGGAGAGATGATGATCAACACCGGCTCCCATTCCAGAGTCTCAGTGTAGAGACGCCGCAGGTTCAGAGGAGGAGGGGAGAGTTCTTTCATACCTGCAGAGAAGAGGAAAAGGAGAAAGGAGGATAATAAAAGGTGTGAAAACATATCTGTAAATCTGTGATCAGTGTTGCAACTTTTTATTTAAAGTTGATATGCAACTCAAAGTGACTGGATATACCGCAGGGAATACACCATGAAGGGGACAGAGAAAAGGCAAAGAAGGCATATGCAAATGCTATTAAGTAGCAGCAAAGGGGCATTTTGTGAGGGTAGATGGGAGAGAAAGAGATAAACAAATCAAGTGGAAAAAGGGATACAGAGATAGTGCATGAACAGGGAGGGGTATACAGTGCCTAAAGGGGGTAACAGGAAAGGGAGATTGGGGAAAATAGAAAAAAAAAGAAGAAGAAGAAGAAGAGGGTGAGCAGAAGGGAGGCACTGATGTAGAAAGGGAGTGAGGGCATAAGAGGAAGACACTGAGAAAGACAGAGTGAGAGAGATTAGGAGGGTGATGTGCTGTGCATACTGAGTGCGAGGTATGCAGCAGTATTCACCACACATAGCAGAAGAATACCTTGTCAGCCCCCTGGTGTTGAAAAGCCAGGCTCTTTGTGTATGTGTCTGCGTGTGTGTCTGCATGTGTGTGTTTCTTCATTGAGCATTAGGCTCTAATCCTGCTGTAATATATATTGAATCGTGTATCAGATATGAGTTAATAGTGACACACAAGCAGTGATACAAGCACACACAGTGTGAGCGACTGTGTTAGCCACTGTGACGTTATTTGTGCATGTCAGATATCTCTTTCAAACAACACATGCATATATATACACACACACTCATAGGCATGCACAGTGCTGTCTTCCCTAGTTGGGACAACTGCCTGAGCCTGAACATTCTTTTGGTGTCGCTGCCAAATGCAATCTGCTGCACCCAAAGTACACATACATGCACGCGCACAAGGTCTTGGTAGAGAACATCTCAGAGCGACCTTTTGCTGCATCACCACGGCAACACTAAGAAAAACAGTGATCTGACCACATGGCTTGTGATGTCTGACTTAAAAAAGAAACATTTACAGAACGTGCATGTGCACAAATACATACACAACTACCTTTGACATGGGCAGGTAATCAGTATTCTTGCTGCAGACCAGCATCCACTGTCTGTGAACGGCATAGCAAAGTTCACCTTGGCTTTATAACACACAATCAGGACAAGGGGGAGCGGAGAAAAGGAAGGTCTTTCTATGATTCAAACACCACTTAGTGGACAAAACACTGAATGGGGAAGAATTAATGAACAGCCACGTGGATACACACAACCCTTGACAGACAATGAGGCTTTTCCATGAATATATTTTTATCTTTGTTTTAAAATCACTGTAATTGATGGGATACATTTGCATTTAAATACTGACTGCTGATTTAAACAAGAAAGGGTATCTTCTTAGATGGATGATTGATGATAAAACAGAGAGAGAGTTGCTTTTCTTACAAATATGAAAGAGTGTTTGTATATTTGAGAAGCAGAGCGAGCAAGCCAGTGAGCAAGCAAGTGTGTGTGTGTGTGTGTGTGTATGTGTGTTTATGTTTGTGTAGTTCTGTTCACCCAGGCATGCCTGTGTGCATGAGCAGTGCCCAGGCCTGGACTGGAGGGATTGAGTGAGATTAGCTGTAAGAGGATTACAGACCATGCCTCATTAGCATACTGATTTACAGCCAAAAACACATACACATACACACAAAATCTTCTTCTCGCCTGTTATTTTATATCTGTTTGTCTCTCTCCCCTTATTTTATTCAGACATACAGTCTAACCTACATCATGCACTTATACACACATTACAGCTTTGTCAATTCACTTGGTGTAGAGGACAATCTCTAAATGTGTGTTTTTATTACAGTTGAGACAAACAAGAACAGAAACCAAGTAGTGTTGCTTTTGCTTTCTGGGATTTGAAACCCAGATACATACCTTTAAAGAAAGACAAACTGTTTGCTGCCAAAGCAGAAACGAACTATGTGGTGTAAGAAGGTCAAACTTTTCTTTCTATGTAACTAGTTTATAACATGACCAATACACCATCGCGTTAGTCCATGGTCGCACCTATGACAACTCATCTGGACCACAATGCAAGGATTCCCACGCCTCGTTGGCGCAGTAGGCAGCGCGTCAGTCTCATAATCTGAAGGTCGTGAGTTCGAGCCTCACACGGGGCAGGTGTTTTAAAGTCAGACGGCACCACGACACAATGGGCCAGACACAGGGTCCATAACGTTCACCATAAGCTAGGTTTGCATGAAAATCAAAAACGTGTGCTTGGAACCTTTACCAACTATGTGGGGTAAGAAGGTCAAAGTTTTCTTTCTATGTAACTAGTTTGTAACATGACCAATACACCATCATTCATTCAGTCTTTTTGATAACTGGTTGTGCATCTATGATAACCCTACACCTGCTACTGGCCACACCAGACAGGCGATTGAAAGACACGGTAGTCCATGGTCGCACCTATGACAACTCGTCTGGACCACAAGGGAATCGTTGCAAGGCCTCGTTGGCGCAGTAGGCAGCGCGTCAGTCTCATAATCTGAAGGTCGTGAGTTCGAGCCTCACACGGGGCAGGTGTTTTAAAGTCAGACGGCACCACGACACAATGGGCCAGACACAGGGTCCATAACGTTCACCATAAGCTAGGTTTGCATGAAAATCAAAAACGTGTGCTTGGAACCTTTACCAACTATGTGGGGTAAGAAGGTCAAAGTTTTCTTTCTATGTAACTAGTTTGTAACATGACCAATACACCATCATTCATTCAGTCTTTTTGATAACTGGTTGTGCATCTATGATAACCCTACACCTGCTACTGGCCACACCAGACAGGCGATTGAAAGACACGGTAGTCCATGGTCGCACCTATGACAACTCGTCTGGACCACAAGGGAATCGTTGCAAGGCCTCGTTGGCGCAGTAGGCAGCGCGTCAGTCTCATAATCTGAAGGTCGTGAGTTCGAGCCTCACACGGGGCAGGTGTTTTAAAGTCAGACGGCACCACGACACAATGGGCCAGACACAGGGTCCATAACGTTCACCATAAGCTAGGTTTGCATGAAAATCAAAAACGTGTGCTTCGAACCTTTACCAACTATGTGGGGTAAGAAGGTCAAAGTTTTCTTTCTATGTAACTAGTTTGTAACATGATCAATACACCATCATTCATTCAGTCTTTTTGATAACTGGTTGTGCATCTATGATAACCCTACACCTGCTACTGGCCAAACCAGACAGGCGATTGTAAGACACGGTAGTCCATGGTCGCACCTATGACAACTCGTCTGGACCACAATGGAAGCGTTTCCAGGCCTCGTTGGCGCAGTAGGCAGCGCGTCAGTCTCATAATCTGAAGGTCGTGAATTCGAGGCTCACACGGGGCAGGTGTTTTAAAGTCAGACGGCACCACGACACAATGGGCCAGACACAGGGTCCATAACGTTCACCATAAGCTAGGTGTGCATGAAAATCAAAAACGTGTGCTTCGAACCTTTACCAACTATGTGGGGTAAGAAGGTCAAAGTTTTCTTTCTATGTAACTAGTTTGTAACATGACCAATACACCATCATTCATTCAGTATTTTTGATAACTGGTTGTGCATCTATGATAACCCTACACCTGCTACTGGCCACACCAGACAGGCGATTGTAAGACACGGTAGTCCATGGTCGCACCTATGACAACTCGTCTGGACCACAAGGGAACCTTTTCAAGGCCTCGTTGGCGCAGTAGGCAGCGCGTCAGTCTCATAATCTGAAGGTCGTGAGTTCGAGCCTCACACGGGGCAGGTGTTTTAAAGTCAGACGGCACCACGACACAATGGGCCAGGCACAGGGTCCATAACGTTCACCATAGGCTAGGTTTGCATGAAAATCAAAAACGTACACGTGATCCCGATGATCAAACAGAAATCTTACATGGGGCTGTTTCCTGTGACAATGTATCACCTGACATCGATATATGGAATAGAGGAGACGCGAACCGTGTGCTTCGAACCTTTACCAACTATGTGGGGTAAGAAGGTCAAAGTTTTCTTTCTATGTAACTAGTTTGTAACATGACCAATACACCATCATTCATTCAGTATTTTTGATAACTGGTTGTGCATCTATGATAACCCTACACCTGCTACTGGCCACACCAGACAGGCGATTGTAAGACACGGTAGTCCATGGTCGCACCTATGACAACTCGTCTGGACCACAAGGGAACCGTTTCAAGGCCTCGTTGGCGCAGTAGGCAGCGCGTCAGTCTCATAATCTGAAGGTCGTGAGTTCGAGCCTCACACGGGGCAGGTGTTTTAAAGTCAGACGGCACCACGACACAATGGGCCAGGCACAGGGTCCATAACGTTCACCATAAGCTAGGTTTGCATGAAAATCAAAAACGTGTGCTTCGAACCTTTACCAACTATGTGGGGTAAGAAGGTCAAAGTTTTCTTTCTATGTAACTAGTTTGTAACATGACCAATACACCATCATTCATTCAGTCTTTTTGATAACTGGTTGTGCATCTATGATAACCCTACACCTGCTACTGGCCACACCAGACAGGCGATTGTAAGACACGGTAGTCCATGGTCGCACCTATGACAACTCGTCTGGACCACAAGGGAACCGTTTCAAGGCCTCGTTGGCACAGTAGGCAGCGCGTCAGTCTCATAATCTGAAGGTCGTGAGTTCGAGCCTCACACGGGGCAGGTGTTTTAAAGTCAGACGGCACCACGACACAATGGGCCAGGCACAGGGTCCATAACGTTCACCATAGGCTAGGTTTGCATGAAAATCAAAAACGTACACGTGATCCCGATGATCAAACAGAAACCTTACATGGGGCTGTTTCCTGTGACAATGTATCACCTGACATCGATATACGGAATAGAGGAGACGCGAACCGTGTGCTTCGAACCTTTACCAACTATGTGGGGTAAGAAGGTCAAAGTTTTCTTTCTATGTAACTAGTTTGTAACATGACCAATACACCATCATTCATTCAGTCTTTTATATAACTGGTTGTGCATCTATGATAACCCTACACCTGCTACTGGCCACACCAGACAGGCGATTGTAAGACACGGTAGTCCATGGTCGCACCTATGACAACTCGTCTGGACCACAATGGAAGCGTTTCCAGGCCTCGTTGGCGCAGTAGGCAGCGCGTCAGTCTCATAATCTGAAGGTCGT
Organism: Nibea albiflora; assembly: GCA_014281875.1. NCBI lineage: Eukaryota > Metazoa > Chordata > Actinopteri > Sciaenidae > Nibea > Nibea albiflora. The sequence goes on along the minus strand of CM024794.1, from coordinate 12,450,094 downwards.
GAGTTCGAGCCTCACACGGGGCAGGTGTTTTAAAGTCAGACGGCACCACGACACAATGGGCCAGACACAGGGTCCATAACGTTCACCATAAGCTAGGTTTGCATGAAAATCAAAAACGTGTGCTTCGAACCTTTACCAACTATGTGGGGTAAGAAGGTCAAAGTTTTCTTTCTATGTAACTAGTTTGTAACATGACCAATACACCATCATTCATTCAGTCTTTTTGATAACTGGTTGTGCATCTATGATAACCCTACACCTGCTACTGGCCACACCAGACAGGCGATTGAAAGACACGGTAGTCCATGGTCGCACCTATGACAACTCGTCTGGACCACAAGGGAACCGTTGCAAGGCCTCGTTGGCGCAGTAGGCAGCGCGTCAGTCTCATAATCTGAAGGTCGTGAGTTCGAGCCTCACACGGGGCAGGTGTTTTAAAGTCAGACGGCACCACGACACAATGGGCCAGACACAGGGTCCATAACGTTCACCATAAGCTAGGTGTGCATGAAAATCAAAAACGTGTGCTTCGAACCTTTACCAACTATGTGGGGTAAGAAGGTCAAAGTTTTCTTTCTATGTAACTAGTTTGTAACATGACCAATACACCATCATTCATTCAGTCTTTTTGATAACTGGTTGTGCATCTATGATAACCCTACACCTGCTACTGGCCACACCAGACAGGCGATTGTAAGACACGGTAGTCCATGGTCGCACCTATGACAACTCGTCTGGACCACAAGGGAACCGTTTCAAGGCCTCGTTGGCGCAGTAGGCAGCGCGTCAGTCTCATAATCTGAAGGTCGTGAGTTCGAGCCTCACACGGGGCAGGTGTTTTAAAGTCAGACGGCACCACGACACAATGGGCCAGGCACAGGGTCCATGACGTTCACCATAGGCTAGGTTTGCATGAAAATCAAAAACGTACACGTGATCCCGATGATCAAACAGAAACCTTACATGGGGCTGTTTCCTGTGACAATGTATCACCTGACATCGATATATGGAATAGAGGAGACGTGAACCGTGTGCTTCGAACCTTTACCAACTATGTGGGGTAAGAAGGTCAAAGTTTTCTTTCTATGTAACTAGTTTGTAACATGATCAATACACCATCATTCATTCAGTCTTTTTGATAACTGGTTGTGCATCTATGATAACCCTACACCTGCTACTGACCACACCAGACAGGCGATTGTAAGACACGGTAGTCCATGGTCGCACCTATGACAACTCGTCTGGACCACAATGGGAGTGTTTCCAGGCCTCGTTGGCGCAGTAGGCAGCGCGTCAGTCTCATAATCTGAAGGTCGTGAGTTCGAGCCTCACACGGGGCAGGTGTTTTAAAGTCAGACGGCACCACGACACAATGGGCCAGGCACAGGGTCCATAACGTTCACCATAGGCTAGGTTTGCATGAAAATCAAAAACGTACACGTGATCCCGATGATCAAACAGAAACCTTACGTGGGGCTGTTTCCTGTGACAATGTATCACCTGACATCGATATACGGAATAGAGGAGACGCGAACCGTGTGCTTCGAACCTTTACCAACTATGTGGGGTAAGAAGGTCAAAGTTTTCTTTCTATGTAACTAGTTTGTAACATGACCAATACACCATCATTCATTCAGTCTTTTATATAACTGGTTGTGCATCTATGATAACCCTACACCTGCTACTGGCCACACCAGACAGGCGATTGTAAGACACGGTAGTCCATGGTCGCACCTATGACAACTCGTCTGGACCACAATGGAAGCGTTTCCGGGCCTCGTTGGCGCAGTAGGCAGCGCGTCAGTCTCATAATCTGAAGGTCGTGAGTTCGAGCCTCACACGGGGCAGGTGTTTTAAAGTCAGACGGCACCACGACACAATGGGCCAGACACAGGGTCCATAACGTTCACCATAAGCTAGGTGTGCATGAAAATCAGAAACGTGTGCTTCGAACCTTGACCAACTATGTGGGGTAAGAAGGTCAAAGTTTTCTTTCTATGTAACTAGTTTGTAACATGACCAATACACCATCATTCATTCAGTATTTTTGATAACTGGTTGTGCATCTATGATAACCCTACACCTGCTACTGGCCACACCAGACAGGCGATTGAAAGACACGGTAGTCCATGGTCGCACCTATGACAACTCGTCTGGACCACAATGGAAGCGTTTCCAGGCCTCGTTGGCGCAGTAGGCAGCCCGTCAGTCTCATAATCTGAAGGTCGTGAGTTCGAGCCTCACACGGGGCAGGTGTTTTAAAGTCAGACGGCACCACGACACAATGGGCCAGACACAGGGTCCATAACGTTCACCATAAGCTAGGTTTGCATGGAAATCAAAAACGTGTGCTTCGAACCTTTACCAACTATGTGGGGTAAGAAGGTCAAAGTTTTCTTTCTATGTAACTAGTTTGTAACATGACCAATACACCATCATTCATTCAGTCTTTTTGATAACTGGTTGTGCATCTATGATAACCCTACACCTGCTACTGGCCACACCAGACAGGCGATTGAAAGACACGGTAGTCCATGGTCGCACCTATGACAACTCGTCTGGACCACAATGGAAGCGTTTCCAGGCCTCGTTGGCGCAGTAGGCAGCGCGTCAGTCTCATAATCTGAAGGTCGTGAGTTCGAGCCTCACACGGGCAGGTGTTTTAAAGTCAGACGCACCACGACACAATGGGCCAGACACAGGGTCCATAACGTTCACCATAAGCTAGGTGTGCATGAAAATCAAAAACGTGTGCTTCGAACCTTTACCAGCTATGTGGGGGTAAGAAGGTCAAAGTTTTCTTCTATGTAACTAGTTTGTAACATGACCAATACACCATCATTCATTCAGTCTTTTTGATAACTCGTTGTGCATCTATGATAACCCTACACTGCTACTGGCCACACCAGACAGGCGATTGTAAGACACGGTAGTCCATGGTCGCACCTATGACCAACTCGTCTGGACCACAAGGGAACCGTTTCAAGGCCTCGTTGGCCGCAGTAGGCAGCGCGTCAGTCTCATAATCTGAAGGTCGTGAGTTCGAGCCTCACACGGGGCAGGTGTTTTAAAGTCAGACGGCACCACGACACAATGGGCCAGGCACAGGGTCCATAACGTTCACCATAGGCTAGGTTTGCATGAAAATCAAAAACGTACACGTGATCCCGATGATCAAACAGAAACCTTACATGGGGCTGTTTCCTGTGACAATGTATCACCTGACATCGATATATGGAATAGAGGAGACGCGAACCGTGTGCTTCGAACCTTTACCAACTATGTGGGGTAAGAAGGTCAAAGTTTTCTTTCTATGTAACTAGTTTGTAACATGATCAATACACCATCATTCATTCAGTCTTTTTGATAACTGGTTGTGCATCTATGATAACCCTACACCTGCTACTGGCCACACCAGACAGGCGATTGTAAGACACGGTAGTCCATGGTCGCACCTATGACAACTCGTCTGGACCACAATGGGAGCGTTTCCAGGCCTCGTTGGCGCAGTAGGCAGCGCGTCAGTCTCATAATCTGAAGGTCGTGAGTTCGAGCCTCACACGGGGCAAGGTGTTTTTAAAGTCAGACGGCACCACGACACAATGGGCCAGACACAGGGTCCATAACGTTCACCATAAGCTAGGTTTGCATGAAAATCAAAAACGTGTGCTTCGAACCTTTACCAACTATGTGGGGTAAGAAGGTCAAAGTTTTCTTTCTATGTAACTAGTTTGTAACATGATCAATACACCATCATTCATTCAGTCTTTTTGATAACTGATTGTGCATCTATGATAACCCTACACCTGCTACTGGCCACACCAGACAGGCGATTGTAAGACACGGTAGTCCATGGTCGCACCTATGACAAACTCGTCTGGACCACAATGGAAGCGTTTCCAGGCCTCGTTGGCGCAGTAGGCAGCGCGTCAGTCTCATAATCTGAAGGTCGTGAGTTCGAGCCTCACACGGGGCAGGTGTTTTAAAGTCAGACGGCACCACGACACAATGGGCCAGACACAGGGTCCATAACGTTCACTATAAGCTAGGTTTGCATGAAAATCAAAAACGTGTGCTTCGGACCTTTACCAACTATGTGGGGTAAGAAGGTCAAAGTTTTCTTTCTATGTAACTAGTTTGTAACATGACCAATACACCATCATTCATTCAGTCTTTTTGATAACTGGTTGTGCATCTATGATAACCCTACACCTGCTACTGGCCACACCAGACAGGCGATTGAAAGACACGGTTAGTCCATGGTCGCACCTATGACAACTCGTCTGGACCACAATGGAAGCTTTTCCAGGCCTCGTTGGCGCAGTAGGCAGCGCGTCAGTCTCATAATCTGAAGGTCGTGAGTTCGAGCCTCACACGGGGCAGGTGTTTTAAAGTCAGACGGCACCACGACACAATGGGCCAGACACAGGGTCCATAACGTTCACCATAAGCTAGGTGTGCATGAAAATCAGAAACGTGTGCTTCGAACCTTGACCAACTATGTGGGGTAAGAAGGTCAAAGTTTTCTTTCTATGTAACTAGTTTGTAACATGACCAATACACCATCATTCATTCAGTCTTTTTGATAACTGGTTGTGCATCTATGATAACCCTACACCTGCTACTGGCCACACCAGACAGGCGATTGTAAGACACGGTAGTCCATGGTCGCACCTATGACAACTCGTCTGGACCACAATGGAAGCGTTTCCAGGCCTCGTTGGCGCAGTAGGCAGCGCGTCAGTCTCATAATCTGAAGGTCGTGAGTTCGAGCCTCACACGGGGCAGGTGTTTTTAAAGTCAGACGGCACCACGACACAATGGGCCAGACACAGGGTCCATAACGTTCACCATAAGCTAGGTTTGCATGGAAATCAAAAACGTGTGCTTCGAACCTTTACCAACTATGTGGGGTAAGAAGGTCAAAGTTTTCTTTCTATGTAACTAGTTTGTAACATGACCAATACACCATCATTCATTCAGTCTTTTTGATAACTGGTTGTGCATCTATGATAACCCTACACCTGCTACTGGCCACACCAGACAGGCGATTGTAAGACACGGTAGTCCATGGTCGCACCTATGACAACTCGTCTGGACCACAAGGGAACCGTTTGCAAGGCCTCGTTGGCGCAGTAGGCAGCGCGTCAGTCTCATAATCTGAAGGTCGTGAGTTCGAGCCTCACACGGGGCAGGTGTTTTAAAGTCAGACGGCACCACGACACAATGGGCCAGGCACAGGGTCCATAACGTTCACCATAGGCTAGGTTTGCATGAAAATCAAAAACGTACACGTGATCCCGATGATCAAACAGAAACCTTACATGGGGCTGTTTCCTGTGACAATGTATCACCTGACATCGATATACGGAATAGAGGAGACGCGAACCGTGTGCTTCGAACCTTTACCAACTATGTGGGGTAAGAAGGTCAAAGTTTTCTTTCTATGTAACTAGTTTGTAACATGACCAATACACCATCATTCATTCAGTCTTTTTGATTACTGGTTGTGCATCTATGATAACCCTACACCTGCTACTGGCCACACCAGACAGGCGATTGAAAGACACGGTAGTCCATGGTCGCACCTATGACAACTCGTCTGGACCACAATGGAAGCTTTTCCAGGCCTCGTTGGCGCAGTAGGCAGCGCGTCAGTCTCATAATCTGAAGGTCGTGAGTTCGAGCCTCACACGGGGCAGGTGTTTTAAAGTCAGACGGCACCACGACACAATGGGCCAGACACAGGGTCCATAACTTTCACCATAAGCTAGGTTTGCATGAAAATCAAAAACGTGTGCTTCGAACCTTTACCAACTATGTGGGGTAAGAAGGTCAAAGTTTTCTTTCTATGTAACTAGTTTGTAACATGACCAATACACCATCATTCATTCAGTCTTTTTGATAACTGGTTGTGCATCTATGATAACCCTACACCTGCTACTGGCCACACCAGACAGGCGATTGAAAGACACGGTAGTCCATGGTCGCACCTATGACAACTCGTCTGGACCACAATGGAAGCTTTTCCAGGCCTCGTTGGCGCAGTAGGCAGCGCGTCAGTCTCATAATCTGAAGGTCGTGAGTTCGAGCCTCACACGGGGCAGGTGTTTTAAAGTCAGACGGCACCACGACACAATGGGCCAGACACAGGGTCCATAACGTTCACCATAAGCTAGGTGTGCATGAAAATCAGAAACGTGTGCTTCGAACCTTTACCAACTATGTGGGGTAGAAGGTCAAAGTTTTCTTTCTATGTAACTAGTTTGTAACATGACCAATACACCATCATTCATTCAGTCCTTTTTGATAACTGGTTGTGCATCTATGATAACCCTACACCTGCTACTGGCCACACCAGACAGGCGATTGTAAGACACGGTAGTCCATGGTCGCACCTATGACAACTCGTCTGGACCACAATAGAAGCGTTTCCAGGCCTCGTTGGCGCAGTAGGCAGCGCGTCAGTCTCATAATCTGAAGGTCGTGAGTTCGAGCCTCACACGGGGCAGGTGTTTTAAAGTCAGACGGCACCACGACACAATGGGCCAGACACAGGGTCCATAACGTTCACCATAAGCTAGGTTTGCATGAAAATCAAAAACGTGTGCTTCGAACCTTTACCAACTATGTGGGGTAAGAAGGTCAAAGTTTTCTTTCTATGTAACTAGTTTGTAACATGACCAATACACCATCATTCATTCAGTCTTTTTGATAACTGGTTGTGCATCTATGATAACCCTACACCTGCTACTGGCCACACCAGACAGGCGATTGTAAGACACGGTAGTCCATGGTCGCACCTATGACAACTCGTCTGGACCACAAGGGAACCGTTTCAAGGCCTCGTTGGCACAGTAGGCAGCGCGTCAGTCTCATAATCTGAAGGTCGTGAGTTCGAGCCTCACACGGGGCAGGTGTTTTAAAGTCAGACGGCACCACGACACAATGGGCCAGGCACAGGGTCCATAACGTTCACCATAGGCTAGGTTTGCATGAAAATCAAAAACGTACACGTGATCCCGATGATCAAACAGAAACCTTACATGGGGCTGTTTCCTGTGACAATGTATCACCTGACATCGATATACGGAATAGAGGAGACGCGAACCGTTGTGCTTCGAACCTTTACCAACTATGTGGGGTAAGAAGGTCAAAGTTTTCTTTCTATGTAACTAGTTTGTAACATGATCAATACACCATCATTCATTCAGTCTTTTTGATAACTGATTGTGCATCTATGATAACCCTACACCTGCTACTGGCCACACCAGACAGGCGATTGTAAGACACGGTAGTCCATGATCGCACCTATGACAACTCGTCTGGACCACAATGGAAGCGTTTCCAGGCCTCGTTGGCGCAGTAGGCAGCGCGTCAGTCTCATAATCTGAAGGTCGTGAGTTCGAGCCTCACACGGGGCAGGTGTTTTAAAGTCAGACGGCACCACGACACAATGGGCCAGACACAGGGTCCATAACGTTCACTATAAGCTAGGTTTGCATGAAAATCAAAAACGTGTGCTTCGGACCTTTACCAACTATGTGGGGTAAGAAGGTCAAAGTTTTCTTTCTATGTAACTAGTTTGTAACATGACCAATACACCATCATTCATTCAGTCTTTTTGATAACTGGTTGTGCATCTATGATAACCCTACACCTGCTACTGGCCACACCAGACAGGCGATTGAAAGACACGGTAGTCCATGGTCGCACCTATGACAACTCGTCTGGACCACAATGGAAGCTTTTCCAGGCCTCGTTGGCGCAGTAGGCAGCGCGTCAGTCTCATAATCTGAAGGTCGTGAGTTCGAGCCTCACACGGGGGCAGGTGTTTTAAAGTCAGACGGCACCACGACACAATGGGCCAGACACAGGGTCCATAACGTTCACCATAAGCTAGGTGTGCATGAAAATCAGAAACGTGTGCTTCGAACCTTGACCAACTATGTGGGGTAAGAAGGTCAAAGTTTTCTTTCTATGTAACTAGTTTGTAACATGACCAATACACCATCATTCATTCAGTCTTTTTGATAACTGGTTGTGCATCTATGATAACCCTACACCTGCTACTGGCCACACCAGACAGGCGATTGTAAGACACGGTAGTCCATGGTCGCACCTATGACAACTCGTCTGGACCACAAGGGAACCGTTGCAAGGCCTCGTTGGCGCAGTAGGCAGCGCGTCAGTCTCATAATCTGAAGGTCGTGAGTTCGAGCCTCACACGGGGCAGGTGTTTTAAAGTCAGACGGCACCACGACACAATGGGCCAGGCACAGGGTCCATAACGTTCACCATAGGCTAGGTTTGCATGAAAATCAAAACGTACACGTGATCCCGATGATCAAACAGAAACCTTACATGGGGCTGTTTCCTGTGACAATGTATCACCTGACATCGATATACGGAATAGAGGAGACGCGAACCGTGTGCTTCGAACCTTTACCAACTATGTGGGGTAAGAAGGTCAAAGTTTTCTTTCTATGTAACTAGTTTGTAACATGACCAATACACCATCATTCATTCAGTCTTTTTGATTACTGGTTGTGCATCTATGATAACCCTACACCTGCTACTGGCCACACCAGACAGGCGATTGAAAGACACGGTAGTCCATGGTCGCACCTATGACAACTCGTCTGGACCACAATGGAAGCTTTTCCAGGCCTCGTTGGCGCAGTAGGCAGCGCGTCAGTCTCATAATCTGAAGGTCGTGAGTTCGAGCCTCACACGGGGCAGGTGTTTTAAAGTCAGACGGCACCACGACACAATGGGCCAGACACAGGGTCCATAACGTTCACCATAAGCTAGGTGTGCATGAAAATCAGAGAAACGTGTGCTTCGAACCTTTACCAACTATGTGGGGTAAGAAGGTCAAAGTTTTCTTTCTATGTAACTAGTTTGTAACATGACCAATACACCATCATTCATTCAGTCTTTTTGATAACTGGTTGTGCATCTATGATAACCCTACACCTGCTACTGGCCACACCAGACAGGCGATTGTAAGACACGGTAGTCCATGGTCGCACCTATGACAACTCGTCTGGACCACAATGGAAGCGTTTCCAGGCCTCGTTGGCGCAGTAGGCAGCGCGTCAGTCTCATAATCTGAAGGTCGTGAGTTCGAGCCTCACACGGGGCAGGTGTTTTAAAGTCAGACGGCACCACGACACAATGGGCCAGACACAGGGTCCATAACGTTCACCATAAGCTAGGTTTGCATGAAAATCAAAAACGTGTGCTTCGAACCTTTACCAACTATGTGGGGTAAGAAGGTCAAAGTTTTCTTTCTATGTAACTAGTTTGTAACATGGCCAATACACCATCATTCATTCAGTCTTTTTGATAACTGGTTGTGCATCTATGATAACCCTACACCTGCTACTGGCCACACCAGACAGGCGATTGTAAGACACGGTAGTCCATGGTCGCACCTATGACAACTCGTCTGGACCACAAGGGAACCGTTTCAAGGCCTCGTTGGCGCAGTAGGCAGCGCGTCAGTCTCATAATCTGAAGGTCGTGAGTTCGAGCCTCACACGGGGCAGGTGTTTTAAAGTCAGACGGCACCACGACACAATGGGCCAGGCACAGGGTCCATAACGTTCACCATAGGCTAGGTTTGCATGAAAATCAAAAACGTACACGTGATCCCGATGATCAAACAGAAACCTTACATGGGGCTGTTTCCTGTGACAATGTATCACCTGACATCGATATACGGAATAGAGGAGACGCGAACCGTGTGCTTCGAACCTTTACCAACTATGTGGGGTAAGAAGGGTCAAAGTTTTCTTTCTATGTAACTAGTTTGTAACATGACCAATACACCATCATTCATTCAGTCTTTTTGATAACTGGTTGTGCATCTATGATAACCCTACACCTGCTACTGGCCACACCAGACAGGCGATTGTAAGACACGGTAGTCCATGGTCGCACCTATGACAACTCGTCTGGACCACAATGAAGCGTTTCCAGGCCTCGTTGGCGCAGTAGGCAGCGCGTCAGTCTCATAATCTGAAGGTCGTGAGTTCGAGCCTCACACGGGGCAGGTGTTTTAAAGTCAGACGGCACCACGACACAATGGGCCAGACACAGGGTCCATAACGTTCACTATAAGCTAGGTTTGCATGAAAATCAAAAACGTGTGCTTCGGACCTTTACCAACTATGTGGGGTAAGAAGGTCAAAGTTTTCTTTCTATGTAACTAGTTTGTAACATGACCAATACACCATCATTCATTCAGTCTTTTGATAACTGGTTGTGCATCTATGATAACCCTACACCTGCTACTGGCCACACCAGACAGGCGATTGAAAGACACGGTAGTCCATGGTCGCACCTATGACAACTCGTCTGGACCACAATGGAAGCTTTTCCAGGCCTCGTTGGCGCAGTAGGCAGCGCGTCAGTCTCATAATCTGAAGGTCGTGAGTTCGAGCCTCACACGGGGCAGGTGTTTTAAAGTCAGACGGCACCACGACACAATGGGCCAGACACAGGGTCCATAACGTTCACCATAAGCTAGGTGTGCATGAAAAATCAGAAACGTGTGCTTCGAACCTTGACCAACTATGTGGGGTAAGAAGGTCAAAGTTTTCTTTCTATGTAACTAGTTTGTAACATGACCAATACACCATCATTCATTCAGTCTTTTTGATAACTGGTTGTGCATCTATGATAACCCTACACCTGCTACTGGCCACACCAGACAGGCGATTGTAAGACACGGTAGTCCATGGTCGCACCTATGACAACTCGTCTGGACCACAATGGAAGCGTTTCCAGGCCTCGTTGGCGCAGTAGGCAGCGCGTCAGTCTCATAATCTGAAGGTCGTGAGTTCGAGCCTCACACGGGGCAGGTGTTTTAAAGTCAGACGGCACCACGACACAATGGGCCAGACACAGGGTCCATAACGTTCACCATAAGCTAGGTTTGCATGGAAATCAAAAACGTGTGCTTCGAACCTTTACCAACTATGTGGGGTAAGAAGGTCAAAGTTTTCTTTCTATGTAACTAGTTTGTAACATGACCAATACACCATCATTCATTCAGTCTTTTGATAACTGGTTGTGCATCTATGATAACCCTACACCTGCTACTGGCCACACCAGACAGGCGATTGTAAGACACGGTAGTCCATGGTCGCACCTATGACAACTCGTCTGGACCACAAGGGAACCGTTTCAAGGCCTCGTTGGCGCAGTAGGCAGCGCGTCAGTCTCATAATCTGAAGGTCGTGAGTTCGAGCCTCACACGGGGCAGGTGTTTTAAAGTCAGACGGCACCACGACACAATGGGCCAGGCACAGGGTCCATAACGTTCACCATAGGCTAGGTTTGCATGAAAATCAAAAACGTACACGTGATCCCGATGATCAAACAGAAACCTTACATGGGGCTGTTTCCTGTGACAATGTATCACCTGACATCGATATACGGAATAGAGGAGACGCGAACCGTGTGCTTCGAACCTTTACCAACTATGTGGGGTAAGAAGGTCAAAGTTTTCTTTCTATGTAACTAGTTTGTAACATGACCAATACACCATCATTCATTCAGTCTTTTATATAACTGGTTGTGCATCTATGATAACCCTACATCTGCTACTGGCCACACCAGACAGGCGATTGTAAGACACGGTAGTCCATGGTCGCACCTATGACAACTCGTCTGGACCACAATGGAAGCGTTTCCAGGCCTCGTTGGCGCAGTAGGCAGCGCGTCAGTCTCATAATCTGAAGGTCGTGAGTTCGAGCCTCACACGGGGCAGGTGTTTTAAAGTCAGACGGCACCACGACACAATGGGCCAGACACAGGGTCCATAACGTTCACCATAAGCTAGGTGTGCATGAAAATCAGAAACGTGTGCTTCGAACCTTGACCAACTATGTGGGGTAAGAAGGTCAAAGTTTTCTTTCTATGTAACTAGTTTGTAACATGACCAATACACCATCATTCATTCAGTATTTTTGATAACTGGTTGTGCATCTATGATAACCCTACACCTGCTACTGGCCCACACCAGACAGGCGATTGAAAGACACGGTAGTCCATGGTCGCACCTATGACAACTCGTCTGGACCACAATGGAAGCTTTTCCAGGCCTCGTTGGCGCAGTAGGCAGCGCGTCAGTCTCATAATCTGAAGGTCGTGAGTTCGAGCCTCACACGGGGCAGGTGTTTTAAAGTCAGACGGCACCACGACACAATGGGCCAGACACAGGGTCCATAACGTTAACCATAAGCTAGGTGTGCATGAAAATCAGAAACGTGTGCTTCGAACCTTGACCAACTATGTGGGGTAAGAAGGTCAAAGTTTTCTTTCTATGTAACTAGTTTGTAACATGACCAATACACCATCATTCATTCAGTCTTTTTGATAACTGGTTGTGCATCTATGATAACCCTACACCTGCTACTGGCCACACCAGACAGGCGATTGAAAGACACGGTAGTCCATGGTCGCACCTATGACAATTCGTCTGGACCACAATGGAAGCTTTTCCAGGCCTCGTTGGCGCAGTAGGCAGCGCGTCAGTCTCATAATCTGAAGGTCGTGAGTTCGAGCCTCACACGGGGCAGGTGTTTTAAAGTCAGACGGCACCACGACACAATGGGCCAGACACAGGGTCCATAACGTTCACCATAAGCTAGGTGTGCATGAAAATCAGAAACGTGTGTCGAACCTTGACCAACTATGTGGGGTAAGAAGGTCAAAGTTTTCTTTCTATGTAACTAGTTTGTAACATGACCAATACACCATCATTCATTCAGTCTTTTTGATAACTGGTTGTGCATCTATGATAACCCTACACCTGCTACTGGCCACACCAGACAGGCGATTGTAAGACACGGTAGTCCATGGTCGCACCTATGACAACTCGTCCATAACGTTAACCATAAGCTAGGTGTGCATGAAAATCAGAAACGTGTGCTTCGAACCTTGACCAACTATGTGGGGTAAGAAGGTCAAAGTTTTCTTTCTATGTAACTAGTTTGTAACATGACCAATACACCATCATTCATTCAGTCTTTTTGATAACTGGTTGTGCATCTATGATAACCCTACACCTGCTACTGGCCACACCAGACAGGCGATTGAAAGACACGGTAGTCCATGGTCGCACCTATGACAATTCGTCTGGACCACAATGGAAGCTTTTCCAGGCCTCGTTGGCGCAGTAGGCAGCGCGTCAGTCTCATAATCTGAAGGTCGTGAGTTCGAGCCTCACACGGGGCAGGTGTTTTAAAGTCAGACGGCACCACGACACAATGGGCCAGACACAGGGTCCATAACGTTCACCATAAGCTAGGTGTGCATGAAAATCAGAAACGTGTGTCGAACCTTGACCAACTATGTGGGGTAAGAAGGTCAAAGTTTTCTTTCTATGTAACTAGTTTGTAACATGACCAATACACCATCATTCATTCAGTCTTTTTGATAACTGGTTGTGCATCTATGATAACCCTACACCTGCTACTGGCCACACCAGACAGGCGATTGTAAGACACGGTAGTCCATGGTCGCACCTATGACAACTCGTCTGGACCACAATGGAAGCGTTTCCAGGCCTCGTTGGCGCAGTAGGCAGAGCGTCAGTCTCATAATCTGAAGGTCGTGAGTTCGAGCCTCACACGGGGCAGGTGTTTTAAAGTAAGACGGCACCACGACACAATGGGCCAGACACAGGGTCCATAACGTTCACCATAAGCTAGGTTTGCATGAAAATCAAAAACGTGTGCTTCGAACCTTGACCAACTATGTGGGGTAAGAAGGTCAAAGTTTTCTTTCTATGTAACTAGTTTGTAACATGACCAATACACCATCATTCATTCAGTCTTTTTGATAACTGGTTGTGCATCTATGATAACCCTACACCTGCTACTGGCCACACCAGACAGGCGATTGTAAGACACGGTAGTCCATGGTCGCACCTATGACAACTCGTCTGGACCACAAGGGAACCGTTGCAAGGCCTCGTTGGCGCAGTAGGCAGCGCGTCAGTCTCATAATCTGAAGGTCGTGAGTTCGAGCCTCACACGGGGCAGGTGTTTTAAAGTCAGACGGCACCACGACACAATGGGCCAGGCACAGGGTCCATAACATTCACCATAGGCTAGGTTTGCATGAAAATCAAAAACGTACACGTGATCCCGATGATCAAACAGAAACCTTACATGGGGCTGTTTCCTGTGACAATGTATCACCTGACATCGATATACGGAATAGAGGAGACGCGAACCGTGTGCTTCGAACCTTTACCAACTATGTGGGGTAAGAAGGTCAAAGTTTTCTTTCTATGTAACTAGTTTGTAACATGACCAATACACCATCATTCATTCAGTCTTTTTGATAACTGGTTGTGCATCTATGATAACCCTACACCTGCTACTGGCCACACCAGACAGGCGATTGAAAGACACGGTAGTCCATGGTCGCACCTATGACAACTCGTCTGGACCACAATGGAAGCTTTTCCAGGCCTCGTTGGCGCAGTAGGCAGCGCGTCAGTCTCATAATCTGAAGGTCGTGAGTTCGAGCCTCACACGGGGCAGGTGTTTTAAAGTCAGACGGCACCACGACACAATGGGCCAGACACAGGGTCCATAACGTTCACCATAAGCTAGGTGTGCATGAAAATCAGAAACGTGTGCTTCGAACCTTTACCAACTATGTGGGGTAAGAAGGTCAAAGTTTTCTTTCTATGTAACTAGTTTGTAACATGACCAATACACCATCATTCATTCAGTCTTTTTGATAACTGGTTGTGCATCTATGATAACCCTACACCTGCTACTGGCCACACCAGACAGGCGATTGTAAGACACGGTAGTCCATGGTCGCACCTATGACAACTCGTCTGGACCACAATGGAAGCGTTTCCAGGCCTCGTTGGCGCAGTAGGCAGCGCGTCAGTCTCATAATCTGAAGGTCGTGAGTTCGAGCCTCACACGGGGCAGGTGTTTTAAAGTCAGACGGCACCACGACACAATGGGCCAGACACAGGGTCCATAACGTTCACCATAAGCTAGGTTTGCATGAAAATCAAAAACGTGTGCTTCGAACCTTTACCAACTATGTGGGGTAAGAAGGTCAAAGTTTTCTTTCTATGTAACTAGTTTGTAACATGACCAATACACCATCATTCATTCAGTCTTTTTGATAACTGGTTGTGCATCTATGATAACCCTACACCTGCTACTGGCCACACCAGACAGGCGATTGTAAGACACGGTAGTCCATGGTCGCACCTATGACAACTCGTCTGGACCACAAGGGAACCGTTTCAAGGCCTCGTTGGCGCAGTAGGCAGCGCGTCAGTCTCATAATCTGAAGGTCGTGAGTTCGAGCCTCACACGGGGCAGGTGTTTTAAAGTCAGACGGCACCACGACACAATGGGCCAGGCACAGGGTCCATAACGTTCACCATAGGCTAGGTTTGCATGAAAATCAAAAACGTACACGTGATCCCGATGATCAAACAGAAACCTTACATGGGGCTGTTTCCTGTGACAATGTATCACCTGACATCGATATACGGAATAGAGGAGACGCGAACCGTGTGCTTCGAACCTTTACCAACTATGTGGGGTAAGAAGGTCAAAGTTTTCTTTCTATGTAACTAGTTTGTAACATGACCAATACACCATCATTCATTCAGTCTTTTTGATAACTGGTTGTGCATCTATGATAACCCTACACCTGCTACTGACCACACCAGACAGGCGATTGTAAGACACGGTAGTCCATGGTCGCACCTATGACAACTCGTCTGGACCACAATGGGAGTGTTTCCAGGCCTCGTTGGCGCAGTAGGCAGCGCGTCAGTCTCATAATCTGAAGGTCGTGAGTTCGAGCCTCACACGGGGCAGGTGTTTTAAAGTCAGACGGCACCACGACACAATGGGCCAGGCACAGGGTCCATAACGTTCACCATAGGCTAGGTTTGCATGAAAATCAAAAACGTACACGTGATCCCGATGATCAAACAGAAACCTTACATGGGGCTGTTTCCTGTGACAATGTATCACCTGACATCGATATACGGAATAGAGGAGACGCGAACCGTGTGCTTCGAACCTTTACCAACTATGTGGGGTAAGAAGGTCAAAGTTTTCTTCTATGTAACTAGTTTGTAACATGACCAATACACCATCATTCATTCAGTCTTTTATATAACTGGTTGTGCATCTATGATAACCCTACACCTGCTACTGGCCACACCAGACAGGCGATTGTAAGACACGGTAGTCCATGGTCGCACCTATGACAACTCGTCTGGACCACAATGGAAGCGTTTCCAGGCCTCGTTGGCGCAGTAGGCAGCGCGTCAGTCTCATAATCTGAAGGTCGTGAGTTCGAGCCTCACACGGGGCAGGTGTTTTAAAGTCAGACGGCACCACGACACAATGGGCCAGACACAGGGTCCATAACGTTCACCATAAGCTAGGTGTGCATGAAATCAGAAACGTGTGCTTCGAACCTTGACCAACTATGTGGGGTAAGAAGGTCAAAGTTTTCTTTCTATGTAACTAGTTTGTAACATGACCAATACACCATCATTCATTCAGTATTTTTGATAACTGGTTGTGCATCTATGATAACCCTACACCTGCTACTGGCCACACCAGACAGGCGATTGAAAGACACGGTAGTCCATGGTCGCACCTATGACAACTCGTCTGGACCACAATGGAAGCGTTTCCAGGCCTCGTTGGCGCAGTAGGCAGCCCGTCAGTCTCATAATCTGAAGGTCGTGAGTTCGAGCCTCACACGGGGCAGGTGTTTTAAAGTCAGACGGCACCACGACACAATGGGCCAGACACAGGGTCCATAACGTTCACCATAAGCTAGGTTTGCATGAAAATCAAAAACGTGTGCTTCGAACCTTTACCAACTATGTGGGGTAAGAAGGTCAAAGTTTTCTTTCTATGTAACTAGTTTGTAACATGACCAATACACCATCATTCATTCAGTCTTTTTGATAACTGGTTGTGCATCTATGATAACCCTACACCTGCTACTGGCCACACCAGACAGGCGATTGAAAGACACGGTAGTCCATGGTCGCACCTATGACAACTCGTCTGGACCACAATGGAAGCGTTTCCAGGCCTCGTTGGCGCAGTAGGCAGCGCGTCAGTCTCATAATCTGAAGGTCGTGAGTTCGAGCCTCACACGGGGCAGGTGTTTTAAAGTCAGACGGCACCACGACACAATGGGCCAGACACAGGGTCCATAACGTTCACCATAAGCTAGGTGTGCATGAAAATCAAAAACGTGTGCTTCGAACCTTTACCAGCTATGTGGGGTAAGAAGGTCAAAGTTTTCTTTCTATGTAACTAGTTTGTAACATGACCAATACACCATCATTCATTCAGTCTTTTTGATAACTCGTTGTGCATCTATGATAACCCTACACCTGCTACTGGCCACACCAGACAGGCGATTGTAAGACACGGTAGTCCATGGTCGCACCTATGACAACTCGTCTGGACCACAAGGGAACCGTTTCAAGGCCTCGTTGGCGCAGTAGGCAGCGCGTCAGTCTCATAATCTGAAGGTCGTGAGTTCGAGCCTCACACGGGGCAGGTGTTTTAAGTCAGACGGCACCACGACACAATGGGCCAGGCACAGGGTCCATAACGTTCACCATAGGCTAGGTTTGCATGAAAATCAAAAACGTACACGTGATCCCGATGATCAAACAGAAACCTTACATGGGGCTGTTTCCTGTGACAATGTATCACCTGACATCGATATATGGAATAGAGGAGACGCGAACCGTGTGCTTCGAACCTTTACCAACTATGTGGGGTAAGAAGGTCAAAGTTTTCTTTCTATGTAACTAGTTTGTAACATGATCAATACACCATCATTCATTCAGTCTTTTTGATAACTGGTTGTGCATCTATGATAACCCTACACCTGCTACTGGCCACACCAGACAGGCGATTGTAAGACACGGTAGTCCATGGTCGCACCTATGACAACTCGTCTGGACCACAATGGGAGCGTTTCCAGGCCTCGTTGGCGCAGTAGTGTTTTAAAGTCAGACGGCACCACGACACAATGGGCCAGACACAGGGTCCATAACGTTCACCATAAGCTAGGTTTGCATGAAAATCAAAAACGTGTGCTTCGAACCTTTACCAACTATGTGGGGTAAGAAGGTCAAAGTTTTCTTTCTATGTAACTAGTTTGTAACATGATCAATACACCATCATTCATTCAGTCTTTTTGATAACTGATTGTGCATCTATGATAACCCTACACCTGCTACTGGCCACACCAGACAGGCGATTGTAAGACACGGTAGTCCATGGTCGCACCTATGACAACTCGTCTGGACCACAATAGAAGCGTTTCCAGGCCTCGTTGGCGCAGTAGGCAGCGCGTCAGTCTCATAATCTGAAGGTCGTGAGTTCGAGCCTCACACGGGGCAGGTGTTTTAAAGTCAGACGGCACCACGACACAATGGGCCAGACACAGGGTCCATAACGTTCACCATAAGCTAGGTTTGCATGAAAATCAAAAACGTGTGCTTCGAACCTTTACCAACTATGTGGGGTAAGAAGGTCAAAGTTTTCTTTCTATGTAACTAGTTTGTAACATGACCAATACACCATCATTCATTCAGTCTTTTTGATAACTGGTTGTGCATCTATGATAACCCTACACCTGCTACTGGCCACACCAGACAGGCGATTGTAAGACACGGTAGTCCATGGTCGCACCTATGACAACTCGTCTGGACCACAAGGGAACCGTTTCAAGGCCTCGTTGGCACAGTAGGCAGCGCGTCAGTCTCATAATCTGAAGGTCGTGAGTTCGAGCCTCACACGGGGCAGGTGTTTTAAAGTCAGACGGCACCACGACACAATGGGCCAGGCACAGGGTCCATAACGTTCACCATAGGCTAGGTTTGCATGAAAATCAAAAACGTACACGTGATCCCGATGATCAAACAGAAACCTTACATGGGGCTGTTTCCTGTGACAATGTATCACCTGACATCGATATACGGAATAGAGGAGACGCGAACCGTGTGCTTCGAACCTTTACCAACTATGTGGGGTAAGAAGGTCAAAGTTTTCTTTCTATGTAACTAGTTTGTAACATGATCAATACACCATCATTCATTCAGTCTTTTTGATAACTGATTGTGCATCTATGATAACCCTACACCTGCTACTGGCCACACCAGACAGGCGATTGTAAGACACGGTAGTCCATGGTCGCACCTATGACAACTCGTCTGGACCACAATGGAAGCGTTTCCAGGCCTCGTTGGCGCAGTAGGCAGCGCGTCAGTCTCATAATCTGAAGGTCGTGAGTTCGAGCCTCACACGGGGCAGGTGTTTTAAAGTCAGACGGCACCACGACACAATGGGCCAGACACAGGGTCCATAACGTTCACTATAAGCTAGGTTTGCATGAAAATCAAAAACGTGTGCTTCGGACCTTTACCAACTATGTGGGGTAAGAAGGTCAAAGTTTTCTTTCTATGTAACTAGTTTGTAACATGACCAATACACCATCATTCATTCAGTCTTTTTGATAACTGGTTGTGCATCTATGATAACCCTACACCTGCTACTGGCCACACCAGACAGGCGATTGAAAGACACGGTAGTCCATGGTCGCACCTATGACAACTCGTCTGGACCACAATGGAAGCTTTTCCAGGCCTCGTTGGCGCAGTAGGCAGCGCGTCAGTCTCATAATCTGAAGGTCGTGAGTTCGAGCCTCACACGGGGCAGGTGTTTTAAAGTCAGACGGCACCACGACACAATGGGCCAGACACAGGGTCCATAACGTTCACCATAAGCTAGGTGTGCATGAAATCAGAAACGTGTGCTTCGAACCTTGACCAACTATGTGGGGTAAGAAGGTCAAAGTTTTCTTTCTATGTAACTAGTTTGTAACATGACCAATACACCATCATTCATTCAGTCTTTTTGATAACTGGTTGTGCATCTATGATAACCCTACACCTGCTACTGGCCACACCAGACAGGCGATTGTAAGACACGGTAGTCCATGGTCGCACCTATGACAACTCGTCTGGACCACAATGGAAGCGTTTCCAGGCCTCGTTGGCGCAGTAGGCAGCGCGTCAGTCTCATAATCTGAAGGTCGTGAGTTCGAGCCTCACACGGGGCAGGTGTTTTAAAGTCAGACGGCACCACGACACAATGGGCCAGACACAGGGTCCATAACGTTCACCATAAGCTAGGTTTGCATGGAAATCAAAAACGTGTGCTTCGAACCTTTACCAACTATGTGGGGTAAGAAGGTCAAAGTTTTCTTTCTATGTAACTAGTTTGTAACATGACCAATACACCATCATTCATTCAGTCTTTTTGATAACTGGTTGTGCATCTATGATAACCCTACACCTGCTACTGGCCACACCAGACAGGCGATTGTAAGACACGGTAGTCCATGGTCGCACCTATGACAACTCGTCTGGACCACAAGGGAACCGTTGCAAGGCCTCGTTGGCGCAGTAGGCAGCGCGTCAGTCTCATAATCTGAAGGTCGTGAGTTCGAGCCTCACACGGGGCAGGTGTTTTAAAGTCAGACGGCACCACGACACAATGGGCCAGGCACAGGGTCCATAACGTTCACCATAGGCTAGGTTTGCATGAAAATCAAAAACGTACACGTGATCCCGATGATCAAACAGAAACCTTACATGGGGCTGTTTCCTGTGACAATGTATCACCTGACATCGATATACGGAATAGAGGAGACGCGAACCGTGTGCTTCGAACCTTTACCAACTATGTGGGGTAAGAAGGTCAAAGTTTTCTTTCTATGTAACTAGTTTGTAACATGACCAATACACCATCATTCATTCAGTCTTTTATATAACTGGTTGTGCATCTATGATAACCCTACATCTGCTACTGGCCACACCAGACAGGCGATTGTAAGACACGGTAGTCCATGGTCGCACCTATGACAACTCGTCTGGACCACAATGGAAGCGTTTCCAGGCCTCGTTGGCGCAGTAGGCAGCGCGTCAGTCTCATAATCTGAAGGTCGTGAGTTCGAGCCTCACACGGGGCAGGTGTTTTAAAGTCAGACGGCACCACGACACAATGGGCCAGACACAGGGTCCATAACGTTCACCATAAGCTAGGTGTGCATGAAAATCAGAAACGTGTGCTTCGAACCTTGACCAACTATGTGGGGTAAGAAGGTCAAAGTTTTCTTTCTATGTAACTAGTTTGTAACATGACCAATACACCATCATTCATTCAGTATTTTTGATAACTGGTTGTGCATCTATGATAACCCTACACCTGCTACTGGCCACACCAGACAGGCGATTGAAAGACACGGTAGTCCATGGTCGCACCTATGACAACTCGTCTGGACCACAATGGAAGCTTTTCCAGGCCTCGTTGGCGCAGTAGGCAGCGCGTCAGTCTCATAATCTGAAGGTCGTGAGTTCGAGCCTCACACGGGGCAGGTGTTTTAAAGTCAGACGGCACCACGACACAATGGGCCAGACACAGGGTCCATAACGTTCACCATAAGCTAGGTGTGCATGAAAATCAGAAACGTGTGCTTCGAACCTTGACCAACTATGTGGGGTAAGAAGGTCAAAGTTTTCTTTCTATGTAACTAGTTTGTAACATGACCAATACACCATCATTCATTCAGTCTTTTTGATAACTGGTTGTGCATCTATGATAACCCTACACCTGCTACTGGCCACACCAGACAGGCGATTGAAAGACACGGTAGTCCATGGTCGCACCTATGACAATTCGTCTGGACCACAATGGAAGCTTTTCCAGGCCTCGTTGGCGCAGTAGGCAGCGCGTCAGTCTCATAATCTGAAGGTCGTGAGTTCGAGCCTCACACGGGGCAGGTGTTTTAAAGTCAGACGGCACCACGACACAATGGGCCAGACACAGGGTCCATAACGTTCACCATAAGCTAGGTGTGCATGAAAATCAGAAACGTGTGTCGAACCTTGACCAACTATGTGGGGTAAGAAGGTCAAAGTTTTCTTTCTATGTAACTAGTTTGTAACATGACCAATACACCATCATTCATTCAGTCTTTTTGATAACTGGTTGTGCATCTATGATAACCCTACACCTGCTACTGGCCACACCAGACAGGCGATTGTAAGACACGGTAGTCCATGGTCGCACCTATGACAACTCGTCTGGACCACAATGGAAGCGTTTCCAGGCCTCGTTGGCGCAGTAGGCAGAGCGTCAGTCTCATAATCTGAAGGTCGTGAGTTCGAGCCTCACACGGGGCAGGTGTTTTAAAGTAAGACGGCACCACGACACAATGGGCCAGACACAGGGTCCATAACGTTCACCATAAGCTAGGTTTGCATGAAAATCAAAAACGTGTGCTTCGAACCTTGACCAACTATGTGGGGTAAGAAGGTCAAAGTTTTCTTTCTATGTAACTAGTTTGTAACATGACCAATACACCATCATTCATTCAGTCTTTTTGATAACTGGTTGTGCATCTATGATAACCCTACACCTGCTACTGGCCACACCAGACAGGCGATTGTAAGACACGGTAGTCCATGGTCGCACCTATGACAACTCGTCTGGACCACAAGGGAACCGTTGCAAGGCCTCGTTGGCGCAGTAGGCAGCGCGTCAGTCTCATAATCTGAAGGTCGTGAGTTCGAGCCTCACACGGGGCAGGTGTTTTAAAGTCAGACGGCACCACGACACAATGGGCCAGGCACAGGGTCCATAACATTCACCATAGGCTAGGTTTGCATGAAAATCAAAAACGTACACGTGATCCCGATGATCAAACAGAAACCTTACATGGGGCTGTTTCCTGTGACAATGTATCACCTGACATCGATATACGGAATAGAGGAGACGCGAACCGTGTGCTTCGAACCTTTACCAACTATGTGGGGTAAGAAGGTCAAAGTTTTCTTTCTATGTAACTAGTTTGTAACATGACCAATACACCATCATTCATTCAGTCTTTTTGATAACTGGTTGTGCATCTATGATAACCCTACACCTGCTACTGGCCACACCAGACAGGCGATTGTAAGACACGGTAGTCCATGGTCGCACCTATGACAACTCGTCTGGACCACAAGGGAACCATTTCAAGGCCTCGTTGGCGCAGTAGGCAGCGCGTCAGTCTCATAATCTGAAGGTCGTGAGTTCGAGCCTCACACGGGGCAGGTGTTTTAAAGTCAGACGGCACCACGACACAATGGGCCAGGCACAGGGTCCATAACGTTCACCATAGGCTAGGTTTGCATGAAAATCAAAAACGTGTGCTTCGAACCTTTACCAACTATGTGGGGTAAGAAGGTCAAAGTTTTCTTTCTATGTAACTAGTTTGTAACATGACCAATACACCATCATTCATTCAGTCTTTTTGATAACTGGTTGTGCATCTATGATAACCCTACACCTGCTACTGGCCACACCAGACAGGCGATTGTAAGACACGGTAGTCCATGGTCGCACCTATGACAACTCGTCTGGACCACAAGGGAACCATTTCAAGGCCTCGTTGGCGCAGTAGGCAGCGCGTCAGTCTCATAATCTGAAGGTCGTGAGTTCGAGCCTCACACGGGGCAGGTGTTTTAAAGTCAGACGGCACCACGACACAATGGGCCAGGCACAGGGTCCATAACGTTCACCATAGGCTAGGTTTGCATGAAAATCAAAAACGTGTGCTTCGAACCTTTACCAACTATGTGGGGTAAGAAGGTCAAAGTTTTCTTTCTATGTAACTAGTTTGTAACATGACCAATACACCATCATTCATTCAGTCTTTTTGATAACTGGTTGTGCATCTATGATAACCCTACACCTGCTACTGGCCACACCAGACAGGCGATTGTAAGACACGGTAGTCCATGGTCGCACCTATGACAACTCGTCTGGACCACAAGGGAACCGTTTCAAGGCCTCGTTGGCGCAGTAGGCAGCGCGTCAGTCTCATAATCTGAAGGTCGTGAGTTCGAGCCTCACACGGGGCAGGTGTTTTAAAGTCAGACGGCACCACGACACAATGGGCCAGGCACAGGGTCCATAACGTTCACCATAAGCTAGGTGTGCATGAAAATCAAAAACGTGTGCTTCGAACCTTTACCAACTATGTGGGGTAAGAAGGTCAAAGTTTTCTTTCTATGTAACTAGTTTGTAACATGACCAATACACCATCATTCATTCAGTCTTTTTGATAACTGGTTGTGCATCTATGATAACCCTACACCTGCTACTGGCCACACCAGACAGGCGATTGTAAGACACGGTAGTCCATGGTCGCACCTATGACAACTCGTCTGGACCACAAGGGAACCATTTCAAGGCCTCGTTGGCGCAGTAGGCAGCGCGTCAGTCTCATAATCTGAAGGTCGTGAGTTCGAGCCTCACACGGGGCAGGTGTTTTAAAGTCAGACGGCACCACGACACAATGGGCCAGGCACAGGGTCCATAACGTTCACCATAAGCTAGGTTTGCATGAAAATCAAAAACGTGTGCTTCGAACCTTTACCAACTATGTGGGGTAAGAAGGTCAAAGTTTTCTTTCTATGTAACTAGTTTGTAACATGACCAATACACCATCATTCATTCAGTCTTTTTGATAACTGGTTGTGCATCTATGATAACCCTACACCTGCTACTGGCCACACCAGACAGGCGATTGTAAGACACGGTAGTCCATGGTCGCACCTATGACAACTCGTCTGGACCACAAGGGAACCATTTCAAGGCCTCGTTGGCGCAGTAGGCAGCGCGTCAGTCTCATAATCTGAAGGTCGTGAGTTCGAGCCTCACACGGGGCAGGTGTTTTAAAGTCAGACGGCACCACGACACAATGGGGCCAGGCACAGGGTCCATAACGTTCACCATAGGCTAGGTTTGCTTGAAAAATGTAAAACTGTCAAATAGATAGAAATTTTCATATAACTAATCAGTCACCAGTTGCCTGATGACATTGTTTCTTGTCAAACACCACTGGAACAGCATAATGTAAATTTTATTTCGGGGTGAATTTTCTAATTAAAATAAGTAATGTTTGGCCTTGAGTTATTGTTTATTCATTAATGAATATTCACATGAGAAACATGCTGACGTTAAAAGCGCATAGATCTACCCAAGGTTAACACACTAAGTAAATGCCTGTTTGTATTTAGTATACTGCATGACTGACAAAGTTTGATGCAAGAGCAGAAAGTAAAGGAAACAATGTGTGCTCTTGTTTCTAGATCAGGCAGAATATTTGGCCAAAAAATTTATGCTATTTACTGATGTTGTTTGATGTGTCATGGTTTTATTTTGTACATTTTCTAAATTTTATCAGAGCAGTACATTTGAAGATTTAGTTTTATTTTGCAAGCCAAATTGTCAGGAAAAGTACTTTTGGCTTGAGTAATTAACTGGATGATCAAAAAATGCTACACAGTTAACACAACCAAAACCTGCTATAAAAATCTCCACACAACGAGTCAATTTGCATTTCTTGTCACTCAACACACACAACAGAAAATTGACTTCATACACATTAGTATTAGTTTCCCCTGACACCAATTAGCAGTGTCCCAGATAGTGCAGTCAGAAGCCAACATACAATTAGGATTATCTGGACTGGATGAATGGGCTCATTAAGCACAATGAACTAACTGCTCTCTAACAGCATCATAACTGTGTGTGTATGTGTGTTTGTGTCAGAGGGAGAGAGAGAGAGAGAGAGAGAGAGAGAGAGAGAGAGAGTGAGAGAGAGAGAGAGAGAGAGCGAGAGAGAGAGAGAGAGAGAGAGAAAGAGAGAGAGAGAAAGATCAGTGTTTGTGTATGGTATTTATTCAAGGATAAAGTGATAAAGGGACATAAAGACAATGGATGGAGAGGACTATGATGGAAAAAAAAATCACACCATTGATGACTGAATTCAGAAAAAGCACCTTTGTCTGAGAATATTTTGCTTGAGCGGGGTGAATGAAGAAGGTGCTTGTGAAAAACAAAGCATCTTTCTATACCAAGACAGATAAAGGAAAATCTAGTCATGCATGAGGTTTACAGCTCATTATTCAGAGCAATCACACTTTAATTCAGAAGGGCAAATACTTACTGAACCTTTATCAGAACAAACACACATCGTGTTGTTCACATTTTTCAATAGCTCATCATACTTGTTTTGCTGTGTACAAAAGCTTCAGTTTACTTTTTCAGCCAATGCATGTGTTGGTATCTGTACCTTCAACATCTGCAATAAAGATATGCATAAGAAGTCCATCCTAGATGTCCCTCTCCCGAGAAATGTTTTCCAGTTTCTCCTGGGGAATCCAGATAGCTTTCCAGACCAGATGGGCTATGTAAGCCCTCCAGCAAGTTCTAGGTTTGCCCCAGGGTCTCCTGGCAGTTTGATGAGCCTGAAAAAACTCCAAACGAAGGTGTTCAGGTGCCATCCTAATCTCATCCTGAACCACCTCAGCTGGCCACAACATGAAGGAACAGCACCTTTCCACAGAGCTGCCTGCAGATTTCTGACCCCACCTCTAAAGCTGAGCCCAGTCACCCCATGGAGGAAACTAATTTCGGCTAATATCATTGTTCTGGTCACTACCCAAAGCTCATGGCCATATGCAAGAACTGAAATAAAGATTGAATGATAAAGTGAAGCACCAATCTCCATTTTGATCTTACACTCCATTTTACCATCTTTATGAACAAGATCCCAAGATACTTTAACTCCTCCACTTGGAGCAGCAACTAACTCCAAACTTAGAGGATTCCACTGTTTTCTGGCAAAGAACCTTGGCCTCAGACTTTGAGGTGCTGGCTCTCATCCTACATCCCACTTCACATTTGGCTGGAAACCAATCTTCAGACTCTGCCTCAACCACAGAGGATTTTTAGCTAGGTTCAGAACTCCTCAAAGTGGTCTTTCCAAAGCTCAACAATATCCCCCCACCAGCTGAACACAGCCTGAGCTAAGCCCCGCTTTGCCTTCCTTAGTCATTGTACGGTTTACCTGCCCAACAGAAAGTCTTACTTCATGGCCTCTCTGAACTTCTCCCACACCCAGGTTTTTGCCTCATTTACAGCCCCCTGGTACCAGTCTGCTCCTTCAAGAGACCCCTGGGCTCTTAGGTTGCCACAACAGCCACAATGACCTTCTGACTGCAGCCCCTAGCAGCCACAACAAGACTGCTCTTCTCTTCACCTGAGTGTCAAAGACATTTGGCCGCAAATCTGATGATGTGACCACACAGTCGATCATCGATCTGTGCCCTAAGGTGTTCTGGTACCAACTTCACTTATGAATGCCTTCACAGAGCCTTATGAATCAGCCCAGAGGGAGCTCGAGCACCTTGCACAGGAAGTAGGAAACATCAAGTCTCTAGAGGCCAGGCCTTGACTCATTGGGCTCGGCAGGGCAAAGGATGAGGATGCAGAAACCTGGAGGGGAATGAATCGGAGGAATGGTCTCGAGTGGTGCTTTGCTATGGACTTTGGTGCTAGTCATGGATTTGCCACAACAAACCATATTTAAGCATAAAAAGTGATTATAGTGCTTATTAATTAATGTGATACTTGTCTTGGTCTGTTCAACTAGGATCAAATAAGGAAAGAAGAGAAATTAAGACAAGACTCAATTCCAAAGCATAAGCATGACTATATTATGAATGTGATTTGTTTTTGTTGTTTTACAATGGGAAATTGTGAATGTTTTTTAAGCATATTCTGGTCCATTAAAATTGAGCAGTACAAAGCCGAATTCCAGCCCATTGATTTCAATAATAAAAAATTAGGATACTATGAAACGCTTACCCAGGGTCTGCGTAGCAAATGCTGCCATGGCACTCTGCAGTCTGTCTGGTCGGACTGCCTGAACCAATAACACCTAAGGAGTGCAAAGAGAAAAAGATAAACTGAGGAAGATCAGGTGTCCATTAAAACACAAGGTCAATACCAGTCATATAATCATATTGAGAACACAATACACAAAGGAAATGAGTAAGTCCATTAGTTTGACGGTGAAGTGGGCATACACATACATACTTACTTCATTAGTGATAAGTGGCTTCTGTCTTGCTCATGATTTGAAATTAGATTATCTAAATCTTCATTCTCAAACTACAAACTACTTGCGAAGAAGCTTTCACAACTGAACTGTTTTAAGTGTGTGTAGACTTTTGACATACTCTGTAAATAACAACAAGTTGTTCAATCTGGTTGATGAAAATGTTTTTTGATTGAAAGCTGACCTGCTGAAAGGGAGAAATCTTCTTGGCAAAGGAGGCTGGGATTTCCTGTTCACACTGTGAGCTCTGCGAGAAGGACAGCCAAAGGTCTGAGTCACTCAAACACAGGGACTGGTAGAGGGCTGGGAATGTAGCCTGTACAAAAGGGATGGTAAAAGTTAAAGCGGCAAAATACAGGTCAAGAAATAGCATTAGACAAACAGATCAAATATTAAGCTCAGTAAGAACTGCTTTTCTGGCATTCTTTTTTTCCCAACACATTCAACTATTATTTTTGATGTCTACTGGTTGGAGAAAATATTGCAATGCCAAAAATGTTTTCATAATCAAGCATGAACGTTGGACTTTTGTCATACATTGCATCTGCATAAAATGTGGTAATAATGTACGTATTTGGTGTTGAGTGTATGTGTGTGTCACTGTGTATATCATTGCATTTACTTTAAAAATGGCTACTGCCCCATGCCTCTCCTGATCAATCCATGAAGGGAACTCCTGCAGAGAGAGAAGAGGTGTAAAAAGACAAAAATAATATGGAGTTTTATCACTGTTGAAAAATGTACTCTTACCTCTTTCTTAAACATTTCTCCCACGATGGATCCAGTGAAGACATCCCATTCCTACAGCAACAAGTAGTGTTAACATTTGACAGGACCACAGCTAAAAACCTTTTACTTAATTTGCCACTGAATTCAGTGCTGATGAAACCCTAAAAATGCAGATACTAAATTTACAAAGATACTTACACTCTCCTGGAAGAGTTCAGGGTACATGCCCTTCACAAAGTGCATAGCAAACATCAACTGGTCAGCCTGAAACAAAGAGAAGGAAGGAAAGAAATTTGTTTTCTTAAAGGCCTTAATCCTCCTCTAAAGCTACAGTTTTATTTTCCGATTACCAAACTAATAAACAGAAAAAACATATCTGCTGTAAATTATTTTAAAGACATATAAGAGAATGAAAGGAAAACAGAAAACTGATTACAGGCCAACGGCATGTAAGAACCTTTTTTCCAAATTGAGGATGTTTTTGTAATTTTGTCATCTCCAGCATTTCTAATGTGATACTTTTACAATATACAATTATATTATGATATATATGATGTTGTTATTATTTTTGCTGCAAATCACAATAGCACAATACTAATTCAACAAATTTAATAACAGATAGTGTGCCTAATAACATTCACATTGAGCTGTCACACTGCTTCTGTGCTGGTAATGTGTATTTATTTAAATTGTATTTTATGCACTTAACTGGCTGGCAAGGAGAACCAATTTAGAAGTAGCATGCTGTTCAATAATACTTCTCAATGTTGTGTGTGAAAAGTGGCAATAGGTCAAATGACTGTGTTAATCTAATCGGTTTGGCTATTCACAGAAGCTGCTATCACTGGTACCAGATGTAGGCACTGCTGCTGAAAAAATCAGGTACATAAGGGAGATAGCAGTCTATCTGAGAAAACCTCTTTTGCAGCCAGAGTAGCTCTAATCATTCAGATGTGTTTATTGAATACTTGCTGAATTACAGCATCACTGGATGAGACTAAACCCCAATTTTGTCTTTTAATCCACCCATCTTAAACTCTATACTACTAGAAAGAATACTAGAGTATAGTGCTATGGTGCAACTAACCAATGCAATCCAATCTGGCTCTATGTTTAACCTAAAGTTTTGAAACACAGGCCAAGCCATGTGCGACATATATGCACAAAAACACATGACCCATAATGTTCCTGTGTTAAGCTGTTTATATAAGAAGCATTAGGATGAGACATTCAGGTTAAGGTGAATAACTGACAGACTAAGAGTCGTTCTGTTCAATTCAATTGAACTCAATTAAGTTGAATTCAAGTTGTTTCTAATGAGGTCATGCTAATTGTATTCCATCAGTTGGTGGTAGGCATCTGGGCACATGCAACACTGAAAAAATGTTTTTGTTTATAACTAAATGAAAATGAAACTTTTTCTTCAGTTTAAAACAGGTTAGTTAGACAGGTTAAACAAGCTCACACTCCACACACACACACACACACACACACACACACACACACACACACACACACACACACACACACACACACACACACACACACACACACACACACACACACACACATATATAAAATAAAGCAAGCAAAATAAGTAGTTCTACAATTTACACATCAAAATCTTCATAGCACATCTCTGCCTGTCACCTAATGTTATATTCGGTACCATAACCAACAGCTGTAGAACCAGCTTGAGCTGCGGTGAGGCTAACCTTCAGGCTACATTTAGACTTGAGCTCATCACTACCATGCCCTCTTTCTGACCCTCTCCGCAGTCCGTCTCTTGATCTGATGTCTAGATGATTTACACCAAGCTGCCAAGTTCAACTCCATCTATCAAAGTGACAGCATGCACAGTTCACCCGAGAGAGCCGAGCAATATGATATGCCTGATCAAAAAAAAGAAAGGCACAATGTCCTGTTTTTCATGTCTGTGTCTGTGTGTGTGTTTTTATGAGTGTGTATATGTATGTGTCGGAAAGAAATGAAGCAAACAGAGTGCAATGAGGATAAAAGTCTGCAAGTGTTTGCGTGAACTGCTGTCATACTGACATCCTGACAGGACAGGAACCTCAGTAGACAGTACAACCTGGAATATGTCACACTTGAGCACATCACTGCGACTCCAACTACTGCATGTACAGAGAGGAGCTTCAGCTCTCTCTCTCTCTCACACACACAAACACACACACACACACATCACAGTTGACCTCCTGAATGCTTATACCTGCCACCCCACAAACGGGCATACACGAAGACCTAACCTAACAAGTGTTTACACACAGACTTCCATCTACAATGAACACACAAATATACAAACCTTTACAACTCTACCTCTCTAAAATATGATCTCCTCAGAGTACATCCCTCCAGTGCACACCAAGGTGTTGAAAAGAAAAACTTTCACATAGTTCCTGTCACATGTTCTTCATGGACAAACATTTCTGAAAACTCGGGTGGAGATTTGCTCAGGTGCTGTGCATGGAAGCGACAAAGTGCACATAATGCTGCATTTGAGGTACTCGCAGTAAAGTTACAATTCCAGGTCACTGCGGGGGTAAAATATATCTACACTTGTCTGATTATGTCCATGTTGTTCTTTTTATTCAACAAAGTTTTTATTCAAACTTGATATTGATCGACAAAGTAACACATATACAGTGTCCATTAAGTGTGACCAAACCAGCCCTAAAACGATGAAGGAAACAGGATGATATTCCTCAGAAAACCTCATATCTGTAATATATATTACGCACCTGCAAACATATGATATATTTCAGATTTAAATATACTACTTATCAATTAAGAAAACATGATGACGTTTCAAATAATATTATATGTCCAAATCCAGACAGTATTGCTTGAATATGACATTACAACACAAAAGCAGCTCACAAGTTTAAAAAGTTTACATCCATAAAAAACAAACAAAAACAAAAAAACATCTTGGCTCATGAGAGGTTCAACAATATTTGGTAGAGATTCTTTATCACAGCTTTGATGTGTCTAGCCATGCTCAATCAATATCTTATTAAGCAGATTCAGTTGTGTGGTGGAATTTAACAAAAACACAGAGTGCCTACCGCTGGCTGATTTCTTAAGCTTTCTTCCAAAGATGCATATATCATCATGTTTTCTACTCTTGACTCTGTTTCTCCTGTCAAATTATACTCTTCTCCCATTATCACTCACTATCCGCCCTTTATCTTTTCATTAGATTCCTTCTCACTCTCTCCTCTCCCCCTGGAAGTTATCTGTTTTGCAGCACAGATGTTGACAGGAGTGCTGATAATGTAGTCCAATCTTTCCTCCCTGCTAATGACTGGGCTGGTACTGTCTAAATGTATGTGTGTATTGGGTTGATAGCCTATAGACCTGATCAGCAGTTAACAGCCCCACCGTACATACACACACACACACACACACAACAGATGAAACAGTGAAATTACATTTACCATGTGCTACCTGACTGATGCCGTGATTGTTCTGTTGGTCAATATTTGACACAATTACTGTGCTAGTATGATTGTAAAAGTATGTAAATGTATGTATTTATCTGATTGTGCATCTGGTCTAAGCAATCAATAAGAATGCAACTATACTAATTATAAAGATGCATGTGAATCTGCTAGAGACAAACCAACCTTGTTACTGGTAAAGTAACATGCCATCTTGACTTGCATTAATATTGTAAATTATAGTAGTGAGGGAGGGGTAGGTTCAGAGGTATCTGTATTACCTGTGTTGTGTGTGTTGTTCAGAACATATTTCGTTTTAGGCTTTGCTATGCTAAATTGACTGTTGAACTTTATTTGCAGAGTCAGCCTATATTTTATTTAGTTCAGTCGGCTCAGTCATAACAACATTAGGTAGCTTGGAATTGGAATCAATGGAATTTCTCTGTAGCTGAGAAAAATTATGAATTATGTGTTTATGGCAGATTGCTGTTTTCAGGTCAATATCCTATCATTTGAATCAATTTAACAAAGAACTGCAAGGCCGAAATACAACTGTTGGGTTTTGGGGTTATTTCAAAACAGGCTGAACCTCTTATCCATCTTTTGCAATGCAAACCTGCCATAACTATCCACGTATCACGATACAAATCACCGCAGCAATGACAGGAAATTTTAGAAATGCTGAAACCATTTCTGTGTGTATTACCTTGAAAAGCGACCGGCAGACATACTCGTACACCATATTCTTCAAGCTGGCTTCCAAAGCAGCAATTCTGGCTTCTGTATTCTCTGCTTCCTAAAATGCACACACACATACATACACACAAGCACACAATGAGAGAAGAAAGGGGACAAAAGGAAAAAGGAGCAGTTAGACTGGTGAGAAGTATGGTGGATATGCTGCCACTGAGGAGATTTAAAGATTGTTTTTCTCTGCCTTCATTAATATGATGCAGTACATGCGTCTGTGTTATGTGCTTTTATGTGATTTTATGTGCTTCAGTGATTAAAGAAGTCAGCAGTAACATTTTTATTCAAATGTGTTCCCTCTTTTGTCTGAATGTCTCAGGGTCGACCAACAGCCACAGAGAAAAACACACACACTTGACCTGTATTTTTTTTTCCTTTTATTTCAAAAACCTTCATTCCTTTTCTCTCTGAAATACAAATTATCAAAGAGAGATCAGACATCAACTTTAAACTAAAATTTGTATCTGATCTCTTGGGCAGGACAGAAGTAAAACTTTTCAGCAAATGTGTATGCAGTAGGGAAAGTAACATCCCTTAAATTTAGTTTCTGACACTGAAGTGTGTTTTTTGATGAGTTAACGAGGCAATTATGCTAATCCCAGTTCATTAAAAGAGAGAAACTTGAATTTAGAAGGCATACAGTTGCATGCTTCTGTTGAATGAGAGGGGGAAAAAGTTTATAAGTTTATTTATGACACATAATGCTCTGGCTGGATTTGAGGCAAACTGAGTGAGAGCAGAGAGGTTTTGTTTTGTGGGACAACTGACAATTTTGTTAGTTCGTAGAATTAAACCCAATTCAAACCGATATCAGGAAAGTTTTCAAATTTCAAATCTGGATTGAAACTAATTCCTAATACCTTTTAGGTGTCTACTATTATGTGCATAAAACCTCAAACTACATAGCTAAAAGAAGGCTGTGAATTTGGGTTTGCAGAAGTGTTAAAATGATCTTCCAAATCTCAGGAACAATCTACAATCATTCGATACGACAAGTAAACAAATGATATAAAGGGAGAAAGAATCCTTGAAAGTATTTAGACCACACTCACTGAACACACACATACACGTAACAGTGGTGACCAGCTGCTGCTGCCTGGTGACATTCTTGGATGACGGCACTGGCTCTAACAACCCACACAGGATTTGGGGAATTAGTGCTCAATCTCTCAACCCAATGTCTGTATGCCTGTGTGTGTGTGTGTGTGTGTGTGTGTGTGTGTGTGTGTGTGTGTGTACTCTGGTTATCAGACAGTGTTTAGGGCTCAGATGGAGAACAGCAGTGCTATAGACAGTCCATGATGCTCTCCAGCTGCACAGGTCAGAGTGAGATAAACTCGCTAAAGAAAACAATGAGCTAAAATAAATTAAGCTGACCTGAACTGAAATAAGATCATATAAAATATTCCAAATAATGTAAACAGAATTAAGCTTGGCTTCCCAAAAATAAGCAGCACTGAAAAAAAATATTCAGCAAACGCCAAAGAAATACCGCATTTCTATTGCAACGTGCCCATGAAAATGCAATCTTTTTTTTCATTTATATTTGTACAAAAAGTATTGTCACAAAATCTACTACAGCCGCAACTGATACCAACAACACTGTGGACTAATAAAACTGTATGATTTTTTACATTTTCACTAACTATTTTCTCAAACTTTAATTTGTAATTTATAATGTAACGGTGTGGCCTCTCTTGCACTATGTGAAGATGCAACAACAAAAGGATGAAGATTAAGTTCTTATCTGCATCGTACAAGTAACCCCATTGCGATAGATGCGTTTTGTTTGTGTCCAGCCAGTCTTAGAAAAAGCAGTTAGTACTGTAGTTTGTTTTTTTCTTTCCGATTTGATTTCCACACACGACCCGGGGCCAAGCCAAAGCATACTTTTTTAAGGAATAGTTTGATATTTTGGAAAATAAGTTGGGATGTAAATTATGGGGGGGGTAACATGTTGGACAATTTCTTGCCCCTGAGCAGTTGCCAGGCAACCAGTGGAGACTCTAGGAAGTTACTGTGCCTGGCAAAGAAACTGTCTGGCACAGAAATCCCTCTAACATGGCGAACTGTCATTTTTACACTGGATTCTGTAAATTCTAAACATGGTATAACTAGTTAGTGAGCTTTAGAGTTTCTGTTAGGGTTGTTTTTACCTTAAGAGTTCAACTGAACCACCACCACCAACTGTAATGTATGTACAGGAAAATGTGCTATTGAGTGAATGAAATAGCATTTTTGTTTATCAATGGCATTATTTATTTACCTAACTAGTTGCATTGAGGTGTTGCATTGATGTTGGTTTAAGGCCATATTATTTGGAACAGTTTTGTGAAAGTAACAGACTGACTGGTGGCTGAAGATGTAAGTACTATAAGTCTTGTGAAGCATCTAGTCACCTTCTTAGCTTGAAGAGCCCTTTGGAAGAGGCGAAGAAAAGAAGCTAGACTGAAGCGATACATGTTGTTGATCTTCGACAGGTCGGTGATGACAAAATACATCTTGCTGGCGCTCTCTGCAAGAGGCAGGTAGGCATCCCGCTCCTTGGGGAAAAAAAGGAGAGAGAGAAAGAGAATTAGGATAGAGAGGAAGAATAAAACAAGAAGCAGCAGAAAAGAACCACAAATGTTTACAGAAATATAAAGCAGATGGATTTTATGCAGGGAAATGGTTTTATATGGATATGGATAAGTAGAAAAGTAGAATAGAAAATCCTTATTGTAATCAAAATGGAAGGAGAGAGGAAGAGAAGTGAGGATAGTTAGCAGGAGGTGTAATAAAATGGGAAATACACAAAAAAAATAGAGGAGAGATAAATAAATAAAAACAACTGAGGTACAAAAACAGTTCTGGTGTAACACTGCACCCTATAGGATGATGAGGTAATACATCTACAATAGCTCATTGCTTGTGCATTTGAGTAATCTGATGTCTGTAGCAGTTTGTGCAGTGAGTGTCTGTTTATCTGTGGGTTGAAATATTTGTGCCCTCATACTAGATAACGCTGCAGAGATGTAATAGCTTACACAAAAAACAGTGTTAACAAAAGTAATGAATATAAAATGATTCTGTTACAGAAATGACATAGAACTACAACAGCAGAGTCATTTTACATTTGCAGATTGGACATGGATGTAATTCTACATTCAACACATTCTGACTGTTTCTCTGACTTGGTTATTGATTCTTTGTCCTATACCTCTCTGTTGTGTATGCTCACTCTGTCTCTGTCTCTCTCTTATCAGTGAGTTAAAAGAATATTGCAGTCATTGTAAAAATGAAAATGCCAAACTAAACCAGCTACTTTGAAGTGTATGATGATGATGATGATGATGATGATGGCTGCATTTCATGAATCAACTGGTTAACACAAATTTTCTTTGAATTGTCAAATTTCAATAAGAAATGCATAGCTTGAATATATTGGGGGAAAAATGCCAAAAATGTTGGTTAAAAATATTTTTTATATACGTATTTAGTTGACAATACATTTCTTTTCAGATTTTGTGTGTGTATGTGTGCCTGAAATACAGTACCTGGTCCAGGGATGCCTGCAGCCTGTGTGATTCCAGGAGTGACTCCTGGATCAGGGCGCTGCTGGCCTTGGTCTGGTTTAGACTGTCTATCAGCTCTCTGTTCTCCAGAATATTACCCTGAGCTGTAGCCAGGGTCTGACAGAGGAAAAAGACAAACAGATGGACAGACAGGTAGGAGGGGGTGTACACAAGACGTAAGAGAGAGTATGATGTAATATAGCTGTCAATTTACTGAAATCTGTGACCTGATAAAAAGTTGCAGGAGCAGGAGCTGTCATTTCAGAATAGCATGATATGGGGATGTTTTAAATTCATGTATTTATTTTTAAGCTTTCACTGAGTGCCAAGACTTGCCCACGTCATCTTGTGGAATCTGTCCTCTGAAACGAAACTGATAGAATTTATTCAAATAAATTCAAATAAAATAGATGAGAAAGCATCACAGCATGGAAATGTCAAGTCGAATATGCTCCTACAATTCTAGAATAATTACATGTCTAGTAGTGCTGAAGCACTGACATCCTGCTCTTGGTACTATCTGTACTGTACTGTGTATATATACGTGTGTGTGTGTGTGTGTGTGTGTGTGAATGTACTTTCACAAACATAAAATGTCATAGCACACATCCTCCACACCATCCTATTCCAAGACATGGAGCTATATGTGATTGCTGTTCATTACTACAGTTCAACATTTAACACCGTAGTCTCTACAATGCTCAAGGACCCACGATTAAACACTCTTCACTATGTATGTGGACCCTTGACTTCCTGATGGGCAAACCCCAGGTGGTGAGGGTGGGCAGACAGACCTCATCCACCCTCATCCTTAACATTGGAGCTCCCTAGGGGTGTGTTTGAAGTCCCCTGCTGTTCTCCCTGCACACAAATTACTGTTTAGCTATTTTTTTCTTCAACATTATCGTCACACAGCTGTGGTGGGCCTGATTACTGAAAACAATGAAAAGGCCTGTCTCAAGGAAGTAGAGAACCTGACTGACCGGAAAACAACCTCCTACTGAATGTCAGCAAGACTTAGAAGATGATAGTGGACTTGCCCCCTTAATATCAACTGGTTCTTTCCGGCCTGACTAGTCTGACCTGGAAGCTGCATAGTGACTCTGTAGTGAGAAAGGCGAGGCAGAGGTTGTTTCACCTCAGATGCTGGCGGAAATTCCAGGTAGGTCCTCTCAAATACTGAGGAATTTCTACTCCTGCATCAATATCACTGTCCAAACAGGACCTCATAAGGGCTTGCAAAGAGTCGTTTATACAGTTTTAAATTCCCAAAATCCACCCTGAACTAAAAAAATACTTTACACTTAAACACAATAGTTTAAAGCCAGCTAAAGTAGGCCACTGGGAAAAGCACTCCACCACCAACCACAGAGACATGGGTTCAATACCGAGCAGTGGCACTTCCAGCTTGGCTGAGTGCTCCGTCAAACACATCTGGCAATGCTCATGGGAGGGAACACAGTGACAGATTACATCCTTGTTGCAGCACTTGCAGCTCCTCCTGCTTTTTCTGTAAACGCTGTCTCATTCTGTCTACTACAGCCTCCCCAGACCAACAGTGAGGGTTAGCAACAACAAGGTCTGCAGTGCAGGGGGACTGAGCATTCCAAAGAGGGAGAATGGGGAGTTGCATACTGATTTTCTCAACATTGTCTCACAGTTATGTATTGATTAAAGGTGCATTTACATCACTGGGGTATATGATTGTGCATTTGTAGGTACTGCTATAGCAAAAAGCTTACCAAGTACTACTTGGGTTTTACTGTGTATGTTGTATATCTGCATGTGTACCTCTAGCAGTGACTCCTCCAACAGTGCCAGCTGTATCTTCTTGTCTTCCTCTTGTTGTAGTAGTCTTGTCTTTTCAGTCTCTAACTCTGGCTTCTCTTGCTGGATGGTCAAGGCCAACAGCTAACACAGACACGCATACAAAGAAATGGGAAAGTAGAGCTATAGTATGACTACAGCACACAGCAGTACATACTCTCTAAAAGATTTTATTAAGGTTTTATTTCATTATAAAAACAATTGTTCCATGTGAATTTTGCTCAGGAAGTACTAAGAAGTGTCTAAATGACTAATTAAAGTGAGTAACAGAAAATCTACAGAATATTTGGTCACAATATGAGACCAAACCAACCCAAACCTGTAGTACATTGTTTTATTTCATTGTATTTTTTCATCCAACAAAACACCACCAGAGCCTATGGCCTCACATGGCATAGAGTTTAAACACTTCTACACTAAAGTATCAACAAAAATGATCCTGGATTCACAATTGTTCCATTTACTCTTGATAGAAGACTATAGAAGTGTGTGTTTGAGTGTGGGTTACATGGGTTACCTGTCCACGCAGGCCTGCCCTGGTTGTAGTGAAGTTGATCTCTGTAACCACGGAAACGGCATCAGGGGGGATGAAGGGGGTAGGATTCCGTGTTGCCATGAAGAGACGGAAGTCCTCGTTGTAATCAATAACCTTGTCTCCTATCTGAACCACATATCTTGGACCTGTGTGTGTGTGTGTGTGTGTGTGTGAATACGTGTCAAAGTTGGACAGAAAGAAAGATTCTCTATTAACAACATATACTGTATCACACAGGCAACCATAACCATTTTCAACCTTTTACTTTCTGCTCTACTCTCTGTCTTCCAGATGTCTGCAATGCAGTACTGCTGTGCCTTTGTCTCGCCTTTTTTTCCCCATCTTGTTCAACATCACTTTTAAGTGGATAACTTGCCCTTTCTCACACTTTCTCTGCCCCCACTCTTTCCAATTCAGCTTCAAATAGACAACCACCTCTCCCTGGATGATTCATAGCCTTATTTTCACAGGTATGTTTCAAACTTCTGTTTACAAATACCTACATGATTAAAGTAGCTGTTTGCAACCGTGATTGGTATGTAATTATCTTAGCTAAACTAAAATATCACAGGTGAAATCAGAAAGGTGGATTTATAGAGCCACACATGAACATAAGATATATTTTTGTAGATCTAAACCAAGTAGCACTTATCCATAAAACTAGCAGATCGGCATGCTGATGATATACAGAAAAAACAGTGCAATAACCACAATGTATTTCAGCCACCTGAAAGTCTTCAGTGGCTCAAACAACCCCTTGTCTTGAAGACTTTAGATTAGCAAGGTCATATGTCATGTAATTATCATCACGTCTTAAAATGGCCATGGAAAAACGGTTTGATGTTTCACAAAAGCGCTTGTCTCTCAACTTCGTCAAGCACATTGATAGCACACACATTTTTAAATAATACACGTGTGGGGAGTTATGTGTTTTAAATAATGGAATTAGTTATGTTTGGTGTATGCATGTACTGTACATGTGCAAACAACTGAATTTGACAGCACCAGTGTAAATAATGGATTTATATACTAAAAAGTGTCTTATTTGCTCTGTATTCTTGCTGGTTTGTTTCTACAAGCTAATTCGTTCTAGAGGCGAGAGGAGCAAGGACTGAGTAATTCAGGAAAACTCAATAAATGAGCTCCTACTGAGGAGCTCATGCCCTGTCTCTGAAGGGTCTTTCTGAGCTTGTACACACAATAGAGATTGACACACAAAGAAACAATTATTATTTTATGCACTAAGGGGTGATGTTAAATGACAGAACTGATAGTGTGACAATCTCTTCTTTAATTATCTGTATTTATTTACCCTCTTCTTTGTTCGTGTTTTTTTGTTCCTGAGTCATCCGTGATACTTTATTATACTCATTACCACTTTAAAAATCCTCCTCATGGGTGTCTTGGTTCAATGCACAGTTAGTCATTTGCCTCTCTGTTTCTATAGCCCCCATGGCACAAGCCTTGCCCAAATATGGAGTCACGGCTAATTCTTTTTGGAGAAAATAAGTGAGGTTTGATCATCATTGTCTGTTTTTATGGCAGGCTGTTCAAACTGCTCCACTTGCTACATCAACGGCAAACTAAGTGTCAATATATTAACCCCTGACATTATGACACACCGGAGGAGGTGTAGATTGCAGTAAAACTGTGTAATTAGAGTTAACTGACTTTCACTCATGGTGTGTTATTCATTAAGGACATTATATAAATGTTCAGGGCCCGCTCTTTCAAAACCTGTAATCTGGATCAGGATAATGAAATCCTCCTTTTCTCAGTCTTGGGTCAAGGTGATCCTGCTCACTTTGAGTATTTCAAAACACTGGCGGATTGGATCACCGTGATCCCGATCTGGGCGGATACGGATTTCCAAATCTCGTGACTCTGCCTCCGCGGACCTAAAACATGGCGGACTACTTCACGAAAGGTGCAGCTGGGAACAAGACTTCACGTCAAAAGTGTAAGTTCACCGTCGTCTAATGTGTAGCGGTTTTAGGACCATACGAACGCTAACCAACATATCATGCAAACCAACTTGTTTAATTGTCACCTAATTCAAACCAGGCCGTAGCGATCTCTAATTGAGCCGTGGCGTGCTAACAGTAGCTAACCCGGTGTTCCGTATTAACTTGTGACTACGTTAACTGGCGACCGTCCGCCAAGCGAGTCTGTGGTAGTGATGTGTCGTGCGCGAACGATCCGGTTCTAAGAGCCGGATCTTTGAAATGAACCGGCTCCTCGTTGGGAGTTTTTTTTTTCACTTCGTGCCATTGCTGCATGTTTCAAAGTCAAGCTATTTCCAAACATTTTAAAAATGCATTTTAAGCTTCTGACTGAAGTCAAATTTGTCTTCATTTAATCAGAAGGATGTAAATCTTAAATGCTTGTAAAATGCTTCAATATGCAGCATGATATGAACACTAAACACTGTACTTGTTACTTGTTTCGTATTTTCAACAGTTTCAGAAAGTGGTCAAAACAGAGATATTTTACTCTGCTTTAAATTTCTTACATTTAAGCTACTTTAATTATTTAAAAATAAAACACTAACACTTTAGATTAACTGTAATGGACACCTTGAGTAACAATATCTAGGAGAAGTGGAGCTGAGACTTTGTCAATCTAAGTGAAATCCACCTCTGAGGTGGGATTCAAACAATCCTGAAATTTTGGTATCAAGTTTATCCAGGTATCTGCCTTAACTTT
The DNA here is from genome assembly GCA_014281875.1 of Nibea albiflora. Classification (NCBI taxonomy): domain Eukaryota; kingdom Metazoa; phylum Chordata; class Actinopteri; family Sciaenidae; genus Nibea; species Nibea albiflora. Next base: position 12,408,458 of record CM024794.1, on the reverse strand, counting down.
TGAAATACCCAAATCCAGCCTTTTACCTGGATTCAAGGGAGGATTGGATTACCAGATCAGAATTCTGATCATCAGGATTATCTGAATCTGTGTTGAAATACCCAGTTTTCAGATCAGATCTAGATTTAATCCAATCCAACCAGGATAATCCTGTCAGATCACTTTTGAAATACCGGGCCCAGGTAACATACTCAAAATGGGATTTCATTTTCATTTTCACAGTGTAGAAAAGAAGCCATAAGATAGAGGCGAATAGTCAGCCCTTTAGTTAGCAACCAGTATTTTGGGAGTTTCATTACCCCGTGAGTTCCACTCATAAAGGTTGAGCTGCAGAATCAATTATTTTTCCCACAGGCTGTTTGTTTTGAAATGGTGTGTGAGTGCGTGCGTACCCTGTGCTATGAGGTCCCTTCTCAGCAGTGGGTAGAGCACAGGTTCAACTCCATCCATCTCTTGGATGATAAGTGTTTTTCCAAATCTGACCGCCAGCTCCAGGGATGTCATGAAGTTATTATCCTATAGAGAACGTGAACACAAACAGACACACCATTGGAAGAATGCCTTGAATTCCAGTATTAGTTGGTGATACAACATATCATATTAGCATATACTGTTACTATAACAAATAACTAATAACAATTAGAAAATAATTAATCAGTTACTATTTAAATAAAGAATTCTTCTTCTTCTTCTTCTTCTTTAAAAGCTGCCTTATTACAGCTTCCTACATTTCCCCCCTTATAATGATTGATTGGAAACTTGGGCACACACCAAAGGTCCTAGACTGACATGGCTGTGTGGCAGTCATGTCAGTTTCAGGTCAGCTGAGTAATGCCCAAATGACCAAAAGCAACACTTACAACTCGAACACTATGAGAAAGATTAAAGTTGCCCGGTGGACAGTGAAGACTGCTGTGATTATAGTGCCTTTATTAAGTAGCAGACACAGAAGACAAAGGACATGTTCATTCTTCATTAGAGCACCATGCCGCAAAATCTAAATTACTTTTTTAAAAGTATAATAAATAATGACGCTAATTTTGCAGTTACTATCTAGTAATTAGTATGTAATGAGTAATGCAGCCCAACATTGATTCATGTAGTCATATCATTTATTCAACAAGTGGGCAGATTGAGGAGAAAGGTAAAGGTGGCTTAATTATACACTCTGTCAAATAAGGGTGGCAACTTAATGATAAGGGTATACTAATGGATTTAAAATAGACTCATCAGACAAGGTGAAAAAGATCAATCAGGAGCATCCAAGAAACACTTCAAAGAAATATTCACCAGCAAGTGTAGAGTCCTGCTGACATAAAGGTTACCTCCCTCATAGGATAGGTTTATGGTTGATTGATTTGAATAAAACTTAACACATATATTTACCTGTTGGTTGATAACCTCTAGTCTGTGCTCTTTGAGATGTGTGCGTAGCCACTCTGTAGCTCGGGATGACGGGTCAATCAGGAATGGACAGGCAACACTCTTGAGTATAGAAGAATGATAAAGAACTATATTTCAGGTCACACTCTTTCGCAATAGTTTTAATCAGAAAAGAGGATCCATTACTGAGGAACAGGTGTGAATGTGGATCAGTCCTGTCGCAATGCTGCCATGCTTATCGACCAGCATCATTCCTATGCCAGGCAAAGGAATGAAGTCCACCACCCTCCTTTCAACCTGTGCTCCCCCATTTCATGGTCTCCTGCTCATCCAAGATCTTCTTCCTGAAACCATCTCAAACCTGTTTGTCTGTTTATTTCCCACAGTCTTATATATTTCATATACAGTAGATTACATACATCCCATTTGTCTCTTTGTCTATTAGTGAGCAACTAAACATACTAAATATATTTCCTCCTTTTAGAGAAATGATCTGTCAAAGTGCTGCAATTTCCAATCCACCCATACACATAAACACATGCTTCTAAGGACAGACACACAGACACAGACAGTAGGAGAAACAGAGAAGCTACATTAAACTACAAGGGTGAATTGTGGAACAACTTCTTACCCGTAACTTGAGTGCATTGATCTGAAGGCAGCAATGGTAAAAACAACAAACAAACACAGCGCAGACAAATGGAGGACAGATGAATGGCAACAGGTGTAGAATTCTCGATACGACTATTAATATGGAGACTAGTTGTTACATGTAAATGCTGTAGTTACACTGTAGTCTGATGTCTGTCAAAAAGTGCATTCAACACATAAGACAAAGCTCTGTAGCAAATGTAAATATATTTAGTGATTACACTGATTTAATAACATAGATGCTTCTGTGTCAAAGCAGATTTGTAATTAAGGGATTTAAAAGAAAAGTAGAGAGACTAACAAGATTTGACAGACAGACAAATTAATGTCTAACCTGTAGTATGACAAGCGCATTCTCCATTGAGAGATCATCAGACGGCAGCCCTTGACTCTTCCAGATCAACTGCTCACTCTCTGAGCAGAGGAATGACCGCAGGTCAAACTCTGACAAAAGAAAACACACGGCACGAATGCACGCACACTTATTTGTTGCCTTTATGTTTGCTTAGTGAACAGGAGTTTTAAACAAACCTCAGATATTGCAGTTAGTACAACACCGCCTCTTGACAGCAAGTTCCAATTCAACAGTAGTGCCTTAGCACATTGCATTACCCTTTAAGTGCAGTCACTAAGTAATATTGACAACCAACTTGCAGAGGAGCCGTCTGATGGACATAAAGACTTAGAAACTACAGTCGGTCAAATGCATGACTTAGGTGTTTGGGCCCTCTGGGAAAGAGGTTGTCAAGCAGGTCTATATGGTCGGAGCTATTAACGAGACAACAATTAGTGCTTTGCTCACATTTGACAGGTTTACAGAGTGTGGATGAAATCTGAACATAAGTTAAGGTGATTGTGCTTGACAGGTGAGAAATAAAATTCAGTGTACTGTAATGAGTGAGATTTTTATGTGAGCGTGTGACTCATCATCATGATTGAGAAGTTAAGTAGTTGTTTTGGTGTAAATTGTAGACTTGGAGTGGTAATTAAATGATGATCAAGTATTATTCAATCATCACAAATATTATTGGAACCATAGAAAGTATTGTATATGTACCATATGTATCAACATGGTGCATTGTGCCATGTGTGTGGGTAGTAGTGTGTTTGTGTATTCAATTTAATATAGGAGCTGGCAAATGCACGCACTAGTCCGTTGGCCTGAAGTGTTAGTAGTAGTAGTAGTAGTAGTGCGTTGGCTTAAAGTGTTAGTAGTATTTTTACTCTGTAGTCCAGATTGAGCCATCCATGTCTCCAGACAGTGTCTTCTACGGTCTTCAGGAGCTGCAGACAGGTAGGTGATGAAGGCTGCAGCCAACATGGCCCTCATAGGGAGTGTGTCCAACTCATTCTTTATCTCAGACATCTGATGAGAGTGACACGGTGAGAAAAGAAACAAATAAGACAGGGGAGCGGGAGACAGGGACAGATAATTAAGGTGAACAAAGTATGAAAGGAAGGAATGAGTGTAAAGAAAGGTATGAAAGATGAAGGAGAAGGGAGTTAGCAAGGTAAGTAACTGGATCCATGCGGGCATAACTCCTCAAACGTCAACACTGATCCTAACACATAATGGTAACCTACATATGCAAGAACGCAGTCACACATTTGCATATTATGAACTAATGTGACATTGCTGCTGTAATTTCTAGAATCACAAATGTACATACACGTTTGATGAATAACTATGCATTCCTGATGACACCTTACTGACCACATATCTGGGGCTGTCTCTGGTCTATTGTAATAATATTGCAAACATCCCGTCACATTATATACTTCAACTCAAAACATGTCTATTTCTGCACCACTTCCCCCTCTATGTGGTCCTCCTTCTCCTTGAAAGATTTTGAAAACAACTTAGGGGCATTACCATATAGCGAATACAGCTACTGCATAGTGTGCACAAGAGTTAGGGATGAAGAAGTGTGTGCGTGAATATGTGAGTATATGAAAATACGTGAGTAGAGAGTAAACTGGGTCTTTGGCGTGGGCTTTGAGGGAGGCAGTGAGTTTGAGAGTGTGTGTGTGTGTGTATGTGTGTGTGTGTGTGTCAGGAAGAGATTGAGTGTTTTAATTAAGGTGCAGACAGATGCTGTAGAGAGGAGTAAAAACAGCCAGAAGGGACTCAAGACAGCAGGATACATCCCCGTCAAACACACACACACATATACACACACGCACACACACACACACACACACACACACACACACACACACACACACACACACACTCCTCCTGTTGCACTTACATTGTAAATGAGCCCCTTTCTTAGTAAACGTGTATCACCTCCCACACAAATACACACACATAAACACACTCGTATATCAAACTACCTGTGCGTTCCACCGTGTGTGTTCTCCATCCAGTTGTGATATGAGCTGCTGGGCCGCAGTGATCGTGTCCTGAGCTTTTGTCACCTCAGCCTCCAACTTAGCTGCCTCTGTAGTATAACACTGAAACCTGAGGAGACAGTAAGTGATCAATAAATAGATGAATGTGTTTGATCAAAATATTGATATACAGTTTGGAGAGGAGACGAGAGGAGAGGAGAGATTATTATATAAAAAGGGATGGATCACAGGATAAATGGCAGGACAGACAGTTGGAGGGAGCAAAGGTTGAAGATATTGGAAGAAGGAGCAACAGAGAGAGCATCTGAGGCCGAGGTTACACTTGCAGTGTGAAGTTTATCTTCCTTGAACTGTGACCTGATAAGTAGTGAGACTGGCCAATGTCCTGCCAATTTAAACGAGGGTGGAAATGACCTGACCTTCACAATTATTGATTGTTTGTGTTCTTGTTTATACAGCTAAACGTTCATAAAGAAACATGCTGCGTGGCTGGATGTGTGAAAGTTGCTAATGCTACTGTTAGCTTACTAGCTGAGTAAGCTTATTGAAAACTGCAGCATTTCCGTAAGTACTGTCATAACTGCTTTTCACATCAACTTGAACAGAAGATATATAAAAATATCACAAGCTATCTTATGATAGTATAATAACCAGACATGTTTTTTATACAGGTGAAATATAGTAAAATTGGACAGCATAGGCTGAAAGAATAGATGGAAAGTTGGAAGGAGGCATACTTCTCTTTCAACTCGTTGACCTTGGCTCCAACCGAGTTGAGCTGGTCCTCCAGTTTATTCTTCCTACTTTCCGTTTTCCTCAGGTTTCTGGACACATACACACACACACACAGAAAAAAGGGACAATGTGCAGTTAGGTTTATGTATACTTTATATTAATTACAGAGAATGAGAGGTTAAATCCAGAAAATCACTTATATCCAAGTTCATTGTTTCTGCATTGTTTGAAAATGCATATCTTATGACCAGGTGTGTGGTTGTGTTGAAGAAATTCTTCGGTATTTTTTTTTAGTTATATTTGTGCTTTTGTGTGAGTTCCTACTCCAGGAGTCCGGCCTGCTCTCTCTCCAGTGGCTCTATCCTCTCTGTAACGCGGGAGTATTGGACATTGGCTTTAACCCAGGCGGCCAAAGGAGCAGCTGCTGCACTTGCACGCTTTGCATTCTGGCCAAAAAACAACAGCATCACAAGTCAGAGAAAGCAACAGCCATAATGCCATCCTCAGCCAAAAAAAAAAAAAATCAACAAGGGGTTAATAACAACCGCTGACCATTCATATAATTCTTATTCTGCTTTTGTTACTAGCTGACCTTGGGATCAAAAGAGGCCTTGTTCTTGTTGAGCAGCTCTTCCACACTCTGTCGAATCTCAGGGGTGATGTTCCTGGCCTCAAATGTAGCTATGTCCTCCCTCACACCACGCTTAGCCAGAAAGCTACAGAAAAAACAGGGGACAGAAAACAACAAGTAAGGATTGGGCACGAGGAAGTGACAAATATTGCAGTGAAAAAAAAGAGACACGCAAAAAATTTGTTGTGAGAGAGAGTATGACATTACACGTCATGGCAATATGACAAAGTAAAGAAGCGATAGAGAGACAGATCATCAGAGGCATAATAGTGACTTTTTATCCAGAAAATGAGAAAATGAATGTTAAATCAAGGCTAAAATTATGAGTCTTAAGTTGTTTTTTTGTCTGTAATTAACTGTCTCTCTCTCTCTCTCTCTCTCTCTCTCTCACACACACACACACACACACATCATACTTGGTTACTTGCATTGCTCAGAGTGCAGTTGGCTCACCAAATTAACACAAGTCATTAGCAGGGCAGAATGTTTTTTTTGTCTGTCTAATCCCCTCTAAAGTTGCCCGCGGTCAAATGAGTAATTTGTACCAAAAGCAAATTTACATCAACACTGGAACATAAAAGATCTGCACAGACACGGTCATGCAGCATACATGAGGGAATGAGATACACACACAAATACATATTTATGTATACACATGTTAGATATGCCACAACTTTTTTTTTTTTTATAAACATTGTTTCATTTCTTCAGCCATGTGAAGTGGTGGAAAAATCTAAGATTTCTACTTTAAAATAACAGTTTTTTTTTTAGCTAGCTACGCTGTAATCATAATAACAGTACAGCTGTGGTACAGTTGTATCACATCATTGTAATCAGATGAACTGTGCCTCTGTCAGTCCCACTCTACGCCCTGTATGCCTCCCACTATGTAACTTGTATGTAAAGATTTTGTTTTGGCCTTTTTGAACATCATTTGATAGAGACAGATGAAGAGTGACAGGAATGTGGGGGGAGAGGGAGATGGTAAATGACATGCGGGAAAGAGCCACAGGTCGGATTCCAACCCTTGGCTGCCGCGGGAAGGACTGGGCCTTTGTACGCGGGGCGGCTGCTCTACATACTGAGCTAAATGACACCCCCTACTATGTAACTGTTGTTAGATGTTAGATGTGTGGAATATTTTGCTGTTTTTGGTCAAACTGTATCATAATCTATATAGAAGATATGTATGGTTTCCTCTCTTATTTCTGATCAGCAGAAATATTTACTAGGAGTTTTGGAATGCTGAGACAAGGTATTTAGTTCTCCAGGGCGAGGGGGAGGCACTGGGTAATGGTCGGGTGCCCATTCAGTGTCATGCCAAAACTGTAGCCTGGCAAGTGGGCAATATAACTGTGCTCAGCAGCCTCTGCGGACATGGCAGAGGCTAAGAGACCCAAGAGGACGTTGATGGAGGAAGCCAAGAGGAGAAAAGGAGTGAGATATCTGGGACTGACTTTTAGTTGTTGGCAAGAGCTTTGTGCAATAAAAGGCTAAAAGCCAGAGGCTGAGCTGGGCTTCTTGCTGTTGGACTTGTAAGTAACATTAGCTTGCTGCTATGTCTTGTGCTGTTACACTTATTGGCTGTTCATAAAGTGGTCGAACAAATGCATGTGTACAGCTGTTAATATTTCAATGTTTTCAATGAAATGCACTTTTTTTTCATTTATCTCTCCATCCATTTTTTTTAAATTTATTTCATCTGTGTATCTTTTTACACATTCCTCTCATGTGTTCCCCTCTCACCTCTTCATGCTGACCCAGGAGGTGTCGAATATGCCCATCAATCTCAGTACCCCCTCTAGGATGTCTCTGATGACATCAGGGGGCATGCGGAGGGAGCGGATCTCAGACAGAGCTTCGGGCTTGATGTTTCCAACTGCACGTTTTGCTTCATCTACCAAAGGCTAGAGGACAGCAATGATAAGAAGAGGGAGGCACACACAGATAAACAAGTAATAAGTACAGCTGGGATTGCAAATATGGAAAAGGTAAAGAGGAGCTGTATGTATGTGAATTTTTAGTAACTGACAGATAATATCATACTGACTGCACAAGTCAATTAGAAAACTTACCTGCACTTCCTTGAGCTCGTCATCGATTTTGGCCTTTCTCTCTTCAATTTTAGACACTTCTTGAGCCATTTTCCCTTTTATCTTCTCCATTTCTGTCTTCTGGTCACTGGCATTCTGGATAGCCAAAAAGATTATGTGATGTACATTGTGTTGGACTGAAAATGCCACCTACAAATATTTCAAATTCTTAAAGAAGAATATTATATTCAGCCTCAGCTTGCTATTCACCAAGAAAACTTGAACCCTGACCTACAGATATTACAACTTAAATCTCTCTAAACAACCTTTTTTTCAGTTTTTAAATTCTGAGACGTGTCAGACATAAAGGCCCAGCCCTTTTCTGAGCTCAGATGAAAGATTTGGTTAAGGAACAATCAGAGTAAGACACAGTCATTGCAGATGAAAAGAGAGCGAGGATGAATGTTTGGCAGCATCATTTTCCAACACTTCCACTCTTTCACCTCTATATCCCTGGAATCTATCCATCTTATCACATCTCATCCTCATCCATAGGTAATCTATTCATAGACTGCCTCCCCTTCCCTACAATTCCACCCTTGTCAAGGCTTGACCCCTACTTATATACCCCACCCTATCTATCACGTCCCTTATTCCCCCCACATCTTATTTTCCTTCCGTCTTCCCTAAGCCTCTATCATTCTTCCACCTAGTTTGTTTAAACTCTTCATCTCTTCATCCCAGTCTTCCTCTTTATTCCCTCCCTGCTGTCTTGATCTCTACAGACATGGGTGCTACAGTCCAAAAGGATGTGTCTAGTCTTTAATTATAACTCTGCAAACTGACTCTGCTGACAGTTTTTTCTTCTCTCTCTCTCTCCATCTCTCTCTCTCTCTCTCTACCACTATCACAATCAAAACTGATTTCCAACAGAGAGAATGACAGAAGTATGTCATAACTAATGACGTTTTTTTCCCTCTATACATCTATCCATCCATCCTCCAGACAGACCCAGCAGGAGGAAATGGAAACGTGGATATCAGGAGATTGAAAACACTGGATGAGAAGCCACAGCAACACACAAATGCACAAAGGCACGCAAACTAAATAAACACTGCCTTCACAGCAGGGGAGATACAGGCATGGGGAATCCTTGTATAATACAATGCAGAAGAGAAGAGAAGAGAAGAGAAGAGAAGAGAAGAGAAGAGAAGAGAGGAGAGGAGAGGAGAGGAGAGGAGAGGAGAGGAGAGGAGAGGAGAGGAGAGGAGAGGAGAGGAGAGGAGAGGAGAGGAGAGGAGAGGAGAGGAGAGGAGAGCTAACAGGGAGGAAGCCGCAGAGAAAGCTGAGAAGGATGATAGATGCAACTTAGAGGAGTCCCCTGCAGGACCTCTGTCCTGCTTGCCACGTGTCACACAAGTTGCACACACTGACATACAGTCACAAACATACATGTGTGCATGCACACATAGCACACACACACACACACACACACACACACACACACACACACACACACACACACACACACACACACACACACCTGCATGGACGTGGTGATTTCCTGCAGGGCAGAATCTGCCTCCTGTTGTTTAGTCTTTAGCAGTGCACTCTGCTCTGCAGCCCGCCTCTTCAGCTCATCGACCAATGCCTTAGCTTCGTTTAGCTTCGACACTCCTGCCTGCAGACATAATACAAGGCTCAACATCGTTCTCTATTCTAAGGCCAAGTGTCCACTTACAGACACTGCATTTACGATTAAAAAAGAAAAAATCAAAACCAGACTATTTTACACAGAAGTGAGAGTTTATCAGTGCTCAACATTCTGATAAAATGTATTTGAACTATATATGACCATTGTTATGCTCTGTTATCTTGTACTTCTACTTACCTCATACACATAATATCTGCACTTAACAGCCAAGTTAACATAATTTCTTAAATTAAGGGAGTTAGTGAACATCATACTTTTACATTTATATTTTCAGGTACTCAAAAACTCATTAGTCTGAACAAAGCTAAGCTTCTTTGTCCAAATGCACTTTGTAAAGTACAAGGTCCATGTTGTATTATTGCTGATGTTGTACCTGCAAATGCTGTTGTCTTGTTGTGAGCTGGCTCTGCTTCCGGCTATATATTGCAGTGTAAACATGCAGAAAGGCCATGTACTGGCTGGGAGTCGCACCATGTTCTTTACATGACTCATGGACCATCAGGAACAAACGGCACAGGTCTCCCTGAGCAGACCCTGCTGGGAGCAAAGGATGAAGAGGACAAACTAGTTTAAATTCAGGAGGTCATGATCATAACATAAAACACACCCAAACACAGCTAGAAATAATGCTACTATGCCTCCGAGTTACTTGTAAAGGTCTTCTGAGGTGAAACATTCGTAGCTACCATACTTTTCTGCCAGGGGTAAAAACTTCCCATTACAATACACATACCCTTGCCAATACAGTGTATACATAAACCACAATGTACACTGATTCAAATGCACTTGGTTAAAAATATATAAATATATTTAAGCAAGTTGGAGTAAGATTGTAATTGTGATAACTCTGAGATTACATTAAATGTCTACAGACTGCACCCCAAGAAAAGAAGTACAATTAGAATTAGGGATATGACAGGGATGAACTACATAAATAACATCATTATCTTTATCACACATTCATACTATTCAAAACGGGTCATGTTCTACTTAACTCCAGACTTATTTGTTATGAGTACACATCCTCCTACCTGAGTTTTTCCCCTTTGTGGCCTTTTCTCTTTCATTCACGTTCCCTCCTCCTTCTGTCTTTGCCAGCAGCAGTTCAGGAATCTGACAAGGTTTAAAGGTTTACACAGACAACAGATGTGAAATTTAGATAGAAAGCATTGATGCATGCATACAAAACTTTCTTTTTTCATCTAAATTTAAAAAATAATAATAATGTGTCAAGTTTTCAACTTTAAATTCCAGGTACGACAGGCAGGCAAATTTACTTCTTACGCCTTGCAGTGATAGGGTCAATATTGGATCTAGAGCTGCAGGATACTGGTCAAGCATACAAATATGGATGCAACTACAGCAAGGTATCTGTTAGTTTGGCAGGAATATTACCAAAGTCTGGCCTATACACGTCTGTCTTTTTAATCTTTCCAGGCATATGGAGATCTCACCGCCACACTGGGATATTGGTGTAAACCTCATTAACAACTGCTGATTGAATATCTAGTTTTAATTTTAACCTCATCCACTAACCATCTTCATGCTGCTTTCAGACCATCCTTCCATCCATTGGACTGAACACTTGCGGTAGAAAGCTGGGTTGCTCTCACAGTTGATGGTAAAGTTAGAGTTCGAGCAGTCCATGATCAGAACAATGTGGAGGTTCTGCTGGATTCCTAAGGGCATGTGATGCGGAGAGAATAGCAGAGTAGTTTGGGGGGAAAAAAACAGTGAATCACTAAATGTTGTTTGAGACACAGCAAATGAGAGGGACAATGTGAAAACAGGTGCTATTTTTTTGTGTTACTGATATTGTGCCTTTGAGCTTACAGCTTCAAAGTTGGACAGTGAAGGTGAGCAGGGAACTCTTTAGTTGGTTTAATTTGACAATAACAGACCTATTGATTTGATTTCTCTAGCAGTAACCTCAACCTCAGTGGCACTGCACAAATTTCTACAGTATATATGCCACTGCGCAGCAGGGAAGCAGAGGACCAGACAGATGCAATCACAGAGGAGAACAAACAGAACAATCACTGGAAAGAAATGACACAGGTAGAGGACTTTCACTGAGAGGAGTACCGCATAGAGGGGAACGGACAAAAATAATAAATGGCGCACAAAAAGACGGAGGGACTATGCTGTTGTTAAATTTACAGTACTGACTGTAGGAGAAGTAGTTGTAGAGAGGCCCGGTGAATCCATCCTGGGATGCAGAATCTTTGAGGGATGAGAGGAGAGGTTCCACTTCTTCTGGGGTGTACAGGCCTGGAACTTCACCTGAAACATACACAAGGAAATTATGAGTGTTCACTACACATTTACTTCTATCAGAGGAAACAAAATGAGAAAAAATATGATGGCCAGAGAGCATTAAACCTGCAATCTATGATTGGAGTAGGGCCGTAATTCTGCCGTGTAATTCTGGCATGGTTCATATTCAAATGCAGACTATGTATACTCCAAAACAAAACTGTTCTGTTCTGTAACAGAAATGTGTCTAATACAGAGATGTTTATGTTTATGATTACATGTCAACATAGCATTGTTATGTTCATTTGTTATATTTATAGTAAATAAAAGTGCTTTAAATGTGCTGGAACACATATTTTGTTAGCTTTGGACAAAGCCAATCTAAATCCAATCTTTCCCCTGTTGCTAGTCTTTAAGCTAAGCTCACCAGCTGCTGGCTCATGTTATATTTTTACTATATTAACACGGTCAACACTCTCAAATAACTCTGCAAGAAAGCGAATAAGCATATTTCCTCAAAGGTTGAACATTTTCTTTATCAATAAAACATTAACCCTAAAAATAAATTGCATACCCATAAGGACAGCAAAGTCAAAGAAAAAACACAACACATACCTGATGATAGCAGGCTGTTGACCATCTCTAGGAAAGCTGGATGAACAAACTGATAGTCTTCCAACAGTAAAACCACCTGTTGGCCCTCCAGACCTGCCAACTGCATCACCTATACATACAATACACACAAATCTCTCAAAAAAAACTCTCAATTTTAAAAGTTTGTCAGTACAATGCAATGCTAATGCATTCTGCAAAAAGGGTTTAGTTTGGCACAATGTGAGCCGATGAAAGAAAACAATCCTTTCTTACCGACTTGAGATCATTGCTGAAATTCTTTAGTGTGTAACCACGGGTGATTTTGGGCGTGAACAATGTATATCCATGCATGTGTGACACCAGGCATGTGGCTGTGTGCCGACCCACTCCACTGCAGCCCGCCAGAAGGAGAGAGCCACCCGGTCTGCTCAGGACCCGATCTACTCTGGACACAAAGTCGCACACTTCCCAGAATAGAAGAAGATCCAGCTCCCTGTTATCACGACTGTACAGCACTACTCCCTAGAGGAGGTAAAAGGAGGAACACACACACACACAGGTGGGGAGGTGCACCACAGACATTCCAACAAATACAGTGAAATGAAAGTAAGAACACAAAGACAAAGGAAAACAAACACAACACGAAGAAGACACATGAGAGTAGCACAATGTAAGCAGTATTTCAATGTACTTGTACTTATTATGGTTCAATTAATAATGTAGATATATCGAATTACTGTACCACTGTACATAAATACATATGTATGTGTGCATATTTATCCAACACACGGCAGACAACAGGTGTTTTACCTTCTGTATAACTTGTTTTAGGTCAGCCAAATCCAGGCGTCCCAGTTGTTTACCATGAGGAGGCAGAGACTGGCCTGGAGCCATTACAGCCCCTTCAGAGGCTCCCCATGTCACGTAGAAACCATCTGCATGCAGGGGAAATATTACACACTGTCATTTGTTGTGCACATATGCGAATGTGTTACCAACAGAGTAGAGGCAAAATACACACAAAAAAAGAGCACCGCAAAGGCAATGCACAAAAATGAACTAATACGAGTCAAATATATGAAAATATTTGATAAAATGTGTGCTTGAATGTACAGTCTGCGCATTTTGATGTGTTTTCTAATCCCACAGCTAACACACCAGATGTTGTAGAGAAGAAGGCAGGTGTTTGTTTTGCTGGTGGGCTGAACTTTTGGCCACAGTTTAGAAGAGGCATTTCGTACTAAGGCTACAAAGTACCAGCCGCTAGCTGAGGCTCTCACTGCTTAGATATAAATGCAGGTTTGCGGGATGTTCAAGAAAAAAAGCTATTACACTTGCAAGGCACTGCTCTATTTCTGCAATCATTGCCTGGTGCCACATTCTGGGATATTGCAGTTTCCTGTCTGCTAGTCACTGAACACTGGTGTTATGTGTATGCTCCTCCGACGATATTAAGTTTACACTTTTTTATGAGTTGGTTTTTTGTATGACACTATAGCTGGAGGCACAATTTGGATGTGCTGATGTGATGAAAAGAATCGATCCTTTAGGCCTCTGCCTCTGTGGTGTCTTTAGTCTGACTGCCAGCACTGTAAGCCTTTATTTAGCACTTTCAAGGGCCTTGATTATTTGTTCAGCAGCCAGGACCAGTTCTTGATCATTACACCTCTCTGAGTTGAGTCAGCTTTCTTTGTATCTTTTTGTACTAGCTTCCAATATTAGTTTTCATTAACAAAATTGGCTATGGCTTGGATTTGCTTTGCCAAGTGTTTCTAGTGTGTACATTTATATTTAAAGAGGATGGGATATTTATCTCATACTCTGGTCCCTTAAGTAAACCTCCTGTATAGTGTGGGTAACACTAGACATCATTGTGATATAGTTCTTAATTCATGTATGCCTTTGTTATTATTTATTTCACACTAGGAGTTGGTAGGAAAGTATAGCACTTGAGTCTTGCCAGTTCCAACAAAGTTTTAAGACTAGTTGCCAACATTTCACCTCTGCAATTACCAAGAAATACAAATGTTATTATCTGAAGGTGACACTAAGTCCTTGATCGTTGAAACATTTTATTAATGGCATGTTATTTTAAAATAAGCAGAGGCCATTTGCTGAGAAACTGCCATAAAAATTGCTTTCATTCAGGCATAAGTAGCAACCTCAAAATGTTTGAATGCATGAAGTGCATCAAGTAGTAAATCTGTAATAGTGTTTTGCTTAATGGATGAATCCATCTGAGCCCACAAACTGTTGTTTTGTACACTGTATACAGTATGTATGATCTGAATGACGGTGCATGTCAGCAAGAATAGAGCTATTTCATACCAGCCATGTTGTCTAAAGCGTCAGAGCTCCAGTCTCCAGATATGATGGAGGAGAGGATGTTATCAAAGGTGTGAAGGTCTTTGGAGGCAACAAGCCGGTCTCTGAAGAGCCTCCTGGCCTCGTATGCTACCACCTCCAACACACTGTCTGTCACATTAGAGTGAGCTAAAAAGTAATAAATGAGAAAAACAAAGACATATTTGGATTAATACCCAACAGGAGCCAATACTAATAACTGCTTAGCACGATGAGATGATATTTGACTATTGCAGTTCGATTTCAGTGATTGATCTCCAAAAGGACATCTTTTTTGACTTCTCACTTACACTGTAACACATACAATGGGTATTTTGTAGTTTGCCTATATATGTCATGCAATACTTTGTTTGTAAGTTTAAAAAAGTACAGACAATAGCACAGCGGTTACAGTATGACTCAATATGAGTCAAAGGGGTGTTTTTCACAGTAACAGACATGACTAAAGCACCTCCCAAAGGTAAGATTCATTTTACTAAATTCCCCTAAGAGTCAGCAGAGTGCTGGTAGGTTAAAAGGGGGAAGCTATAGGGACAAGCCAGAAATGGCCTCAACAGTGTCTGTCACATTGGATTGAAAAGAGCTGAAGAAGACAGTCAAACTGAGACACAGTTGACACTCCAGGGTTTTCCTGCCACATTAAATACAACACTTAAAGTGCCAAGTTGTCATGCTAAACATTTTCTATGCCTATGGCTTTCAAACGATTTCCCTGCCCCAAGTCTACCTCAGTGGTACTTCTAATATAAAAGCTAATAAACACAATATTTCTGGATTTGTTTTTTTGACAGGTACTGATATTGATATTTGATAGTTAAAAGCATGTGATAGCAGTATCTGTTTAAACACAAAAATCAACAATTTAGTTAATACTCCCTTAGACTTGGTTATCAAATAATGGTTATCAGGTTTGAAAAAAACCTGTCTGTATTCTTTTGTGGACAACCCATGTAAAGGCAACACTGATTCTAAATGACCACTCAAAATATCAGGTTTAATTTTTGTGTTGTTGAATTTCAACCACTTGAGGGCAGCAGAAACAAGTTGCAAACACAGCATTGACATATCATTATCTTTGAAGATCATGTGGCAAAATTGTTTGCCAACACTTTAGAATTGCACTTGCCTATTTACACATCAAACCGATACCGAACATTAGAATTAATTTGAAGTCGTGTTTGTGTCCACCTAATGAATGTAAGTTCAATATTCACCTTCTTATTTAGCTCTGTTTTTGGTCTCTACCATCTCCGGAGGGAAATGTCTGGCTACTAAATATTCACCAGCAAGTCACTAACTTTGTCTGCCGTTTGGTGCTGAGGGGGTAGTGTACACAGTTTTTAGAGCTTTGTCGCTACCATAAAACTGCACTAGGAGCGCAGTGATAATGAACCAAAACAGTAAATAAATTTAAGTTTAAAAACCAGGCCACTAAATAATGAGCTGATACAGAATTAGGGAAGTTTACACTACAGTCAAAATCAAAATTACATTACGTCATCGTTATATTCATTGTGATCACATGCACAGTAAAACAAGAACACAGTCACAGAATTAACATGAAAAGAGGGGGGTTTACATACCGAAAAGAAGGTAAGCAGTGAGCAGAAGATAAAAGAGGGAGGAAGAGGTAAGAGCAAGTTAAAAAAAAATGATGAGCACGGGAAAAGAGAAGTTTGTCCACTGACGTGTTTAATTAAAATAAATGATTGGACTCACTATCACAGCAGGAACACATTGCAGTAGGAGTGAAAGAGTGACAGAGGGAAAGATGAAAGGACAGCAAAGGGAGAGGATGATAAAAGAGGGGGAGACAGACGAGTGACAGAGAGGAAGTGAGGAAATAGGAGAGAGGAGGCAGTAAGAGAAAGATCGAATGAAGAAAACAGTAAGAGTTGGAAACAGCAGCTCTGAGTAAAAATAATACTGACAAGGAACTAAGCCATCTGGCAGCAGGCGTTTTGATTCTGGCATCAAAACTGACTGAGTTACTTATGCTTTATGTTTCTCAGTGGCAGCAAAATTATTCTATGTGAGGACTCCAAGGAATTAATAGAAAACCAGCCGATCATCAAGTTCAACTTTCTGTTTTTGTTTGCATACAGCAGCACATCTGAAAATGTGTAAAAAAAAAAATAAAAAGTCTTTATGTGCCATGGGTCTGATTCTTGAGAGTTCTTACATTACAAAAGTAAAAAAATATAATAATAATAAAAAAGTTCTTCTGAGTCTGGGCCTCAATGGAGGCTGAAAGTTTTTTACTTGTTTTCTAACTTAGAGAAAGTCTGAGTGTACCTAATTATTACATCGAATCTTACACACAGATATAAATATGTGTGCATTCATGCATGTGTGTTTGGTTACCTGCAGTGAGGTCATATCGAAGCAGGCTGAGGACCCATTCTGTGAGGATGCAGGGGGTAAATAGGTAGTGGCTGTGGTCATCGACTGTAAACTTGGCTTTCACCTGAGAGTAAGGACATAAAGGGAGATGGGTGATACATACATAGGACAGAATTCATTAGCAATTGACTATATGCTGAATTGATGGTCAAATTTACAGTAATTCAACAATGTAAGAGCCATTATATTTATGTTTTATCAACATAACATTTGGCACAGATATTTAACTTCTAAAAGCACAATTTGTGTTCAGAGAGGCAATTTGGAACGCACGGTATGGGGCTTCATTTACTGATAGACTGCTCCTGTACAATTTCCTAGACACAATAAACAACTCTCCTGCAGGATCCCACTCTGGCTTTTCGAAATGCATCACATAAGACTAGGCTTTGTTAAAATCTTTGTAATTCAATGGCACAATCCAGTTTTGTTGAAATGCTGCAATATAATCAACAGCTCAGGAATGTTTAACTACAAACCTTTACATACAGTACGATGTTAAATGGCAGAAGACCCCCGAGAGACAACAAGTGTATCCAATTATTACTTGAAAATGTCACATCATTAAGTATGTGACACTTGTGACAATAATTAAGTGTGATCCACAGTGAGTTGCTAAACGAAATCTCATGAGGTTAAATAAAGGAGCCAGACGTGCTAATGAAATTGTTTTCTGTCAACTGTAAATGTACAAAGTTTATCCTGATGTTTTCAACACCTACACAAAGTCACAACGACTAATCTCATTCCACAGTTGTGTAATATAGATACTTTAAACTCTAGACTTGCATTTTCCAAAACATTGCTAGGCATGAATTCAAAGGACGGCTACTTGTTTTTAAAGGCTGTGTGGTGTTATTGTGGTGCAAATGAATGTGGTTGTAGACATCTTCCTGATCACGTTCATCAGTCAGTGTTCAGCCTGTGCGTGCTTCTGTTCTGCTAAGGAACAACGGTGGACTTAATGTGGAATCACTCAAATTCCAATCAGAGTCTTCAATGATAAAGCTACATTGTTACAAATGGGAACCTGAATGAACATCCTGTTTAAGTCGATACCTGTTCATAGAGCTGCACAAGGGAACCAGCCAGCTGGTGTGTTTTCCCTGTGCTGGCCCAGGATGCCTGGCTGCCCAGGCTATGCTGGAGAACTGGCTGCAGGTATGCTGAGTAGATAGTCTGCAGCTGCTCCCTGTCTGGATAGCTAAAGGCAGAAGCAAAGAGGCAGAGAAAAAAAGTGGATGTAGGAAAATAAAAAGAGGAGGGATCATTGTCAGAGTTAGAGGGAGAGTGACAGCAAAAAGCAGAGAAGCAGAGAGAGTTGAGGGATGACAGAATTTAGAGGGCATGTATGCAAATGCGTGTTTATTGCAGGCTGTGTGGAAACGTGTTGAGTTCATTTGCATTATACTTACTCTATAGTGCAGATGCGGACTATAGATGAGAAGCGGGAGGTGAGTGAATGGCTGCCGACCGCACCCCCTGTTGACATGGAGGCCACCACCTGGATGTTCTCAAGACTCACCCACTCCAGATTTTCATCGTAGAACCCCTTATATGTCAACGCCTGGAGGAATAACAGAGAGTGAAAGAGATGGGAGAGAAAGTATTAAAAATGTGGAAGACATAGGAGACTTTACAGTTTACACTGAATCAGTGGCAAAGTCTGAGCATCTAAGCGTGGGCATTTAAACCGTACTCATCATCCATTCATTAATTTGGTATTTCATTTGCCTTCATTTATTTGTTTATGTATCCTCTCTACCTGTTGCAGGAAGGCAGTGAGGTTGCTGGTCCCCCACTTGTCAGGCTTGGGTAGGTTGATGTCTTTTAGGTAGAGCACCAGGTTCTCACAGTCTTTGGGTCTGAAGACTCGACCAGTGTTAGAGCTGAGCAACAGGCAAGTCTGGCCAAGCTTCTGTAGGACGTGACGAGATGAGGTCTGGGCGCTGCAGTGAACTACAGCAACCTGGGTGGATCGCTGCCGAGAAAAGGCATAGCGCAGGAGCATGCTAGAAAGAAAACAAGACATGAAAGGTCAAGAAAAAACACTTTTTTTTTTAGAAAGTGTGAGGAGACATGGCCGTTTAAGCAAAATTAATAAATGCTGTGTCTTTTGTACGTCTCAAATATGTTTAAGATGGTGCCAGGGCCACAGAAAAGGATCAGAAGAAATGTATTAGTGGTGTATTTAAGAGAGCCACTTGGGATCTGGAGAACAGAACAGTGTTTGTCAGAACAAACCCAAAGGCAAGGAGAGACATTTTGAGAGGGAACAAAACAGAGAGAGAAAATAATTGGAAAGTAAATTATGTGCATGCATGTGTATGTACGCTCCTTCCAGTGTATGTGTGAGTAAATTAATTAGAAATCAAAAGAGTACGCTGACAAACCCAGTGTCTCATTGGCATAGTGACCTTTCAGACGAATCGAGGCAAGACACGAGGATGAGAAAAGGAGACATTGAGTAAGACTGAGCTAGAGTGTAAAAGGCAAACTGAGTGACCCTTGATCTTCAACCCCCTGAGGAGGGAAGCAATTATTTTTGAGGCAACGACTCTCTGTGTACACATGCACAAGCCTGAGCACATACACTGCACGCGCAGATCTTATCTTTTTTGGACGTGTGAGTGCTTGCACGTGAAAGGTCAAGTCTTGAATAAAAGAAGCTTTGATATCAGTGTTGATGGTGTTCTTGTGTCATTTTGAGTGTCCACATTTGAGTGCCTCTGCCTCACAATCCATAATTCACCTTTTCCACTTTGACATCACCAACTCTTTTTTTTTTTTTTCCACCAGCAGACCAACATGTGGTCTGCCTGGAACAATTTAAGCTGTTTACAAAAACTGCCATTTGATAAAAAATACAATCAAACAATCAATGTTGCTAAATAATAAATGCAAGATATAGCCAACAATCATATCAGAGCAACGAGTTCAAAGAATTTCCAACTTAGGTTTTCAAAAAAGCGTGTACTTTTGTGTTCAGATGTTCCAGATTTTAGGTTTGTGTGCAGGTTTGTTAATATATATATGCATCCCATCTGTCCATACATATATGGCAAGACTGTGTGTAAATGCCTCCTCTTGCCTCATTATGTAAATGTTCATGTTTGCTGTGTGCATGCATTTCTGCATGTGTATAATTACCCCTTTCCACAGCCCTCTGGCCCTACTACCATGAAGGGCTGCCTGTGCTGAGCGGTGAGCCACGGAGAGAAACACTGCAGACCTCTTTGCATGTCTGGAGTCTCAATAACCGGTAGTGTATGTGTATGAGAGAGCTGCTCCAGTGTGAGACCCTCCGGACGCTGAAATGTGTAGGCTGCAAGCTGGCCTCTGTCAGAGTCATAGTAGGTATCGAGTGGTTTTTTGATGTCTGGTGGGCTTTCCCTGGCCCAGCTCAGTAACTACAGATGGACAAAGAAAAAAAAGAGCACACATTAAAACCAGGACTGATGATGCAATGTGAGTAGTGGCATTACAATAAAGTTCTCCATCAGGTGCATATCGCTCATTAGTACTTGATGACTCATCCTGCTATTTTTGAGACATTAGACATGAATGCAATTTCAATCCTAAAACTAAACTGCTGCCACAACTCATCACAAACACAGGTGTCCTCACCTCTTTGGCAAACTCCTGTCGCGTTTTAAGGTTGAGGTTTCCTCCCAAACCTCTAAGAAGACCAACAATGAACTGTCCTCTCTCTGTCACAGCGTTGAGGTGTGACAGACCATTGAACACTGTACCCACCAGACTAGTCTCCACCACAAAGTCATTCTGATGAAAGGCAAAAAGGGGAATTAAAAATCTACCAAGAGTTTGGAAAGAAACATGAGAAATAAAAGACGCAAGTGTTACTTAACTAAACAGGATATGATAACTGTCTAATCCACCAACTGAGCCTGCTGATTAGTCATTTCAATTAGCCAAACGATTTGGGAATTTATCCAATAGTTAAACATTGATCAATAAATGTGTAGGTCATCTTCAGAAGTCAAGTACATGCAAAAACATGTCAGTACTGCCTAATACCTCTTGTTCAAAGTATGTTTAAAATTCAGAACAGTAAAACAGTCTGAGCCAGTGTGTATAAGGCAGAGAGAGAGCAAAGGATACCTGTTTGAGGACCCAGTCCAGGGCTCGCTGGAAGTAATCTCCTAACCAGTTCTCTAGATTGCTGCAACACTCCGCTGGCTGACCCTTCAACCAAGACTTCAACAAGGCACTCACATCAATGTCCTCATCACTGGGGATATAAGTGAGAAAAGCAGGAGGTTAAAGAAAAAATTTTGATATAAATAAATACTTAAGACTGCATGCATATGCCGGCTGACCTGAGAAAGATCATGCCCATGCGTGATATGGTGGCTGGTGAGGCACAACTAAGGTCGTGAGTCTCAAACAGGAAGTTAACATTGGGTCCGAACTGGATGCGCTCTCCGCTAGGCATGGTCAACAGTCGATTATCATCGAGCACAGAGTTCAGACTCTCGATCCACTCCGGGTCGATGTCGCCATCACATACAATCCATGAGCTCACCTCTAGAAATCACAAGAATGCATATGCTGTGTACTACTGCATACTCTGGATACATACAGTACATGAACCTGTATATAGATACAGAATAATATGCACTTGGAGCATTACAAGAACCTTTCAAAGTAAAGTAAACATCCCAGCTGTTAAAAGGCTGCTTAAGCAAGACTTCTTACCCTGTGGTTCTCTGACCACATTGCGAGCACTATGTGTGAGGACGCCATCAGCCCATTCTCTGGTGTCCATGTCTATATGTCCCAGCAGCTGTTGTCTGGGCATAGCCTTAGGATTCATTGTGTACTGCTTCACCTAAATAAAATGCAGCATTAGTCAAAGTCAACGCACAGACTTTGAAATGACTGCTTTTCAAACTCCGTTATATGCTAAACAATACCTGAACCCAAAGCTTACACAATGTAACTTTACAGCAGTTTTTGAATATATTTTCATGCTTCCTATCAAATTATATGTTATGTACTGTATGAATTGGTGAATGAAACCTTGGTAGGCGGTTTAGTTTATCTCTTACTCACCACTTTGCCTGTCTTGCCGAGAGCAGCCCTCAGCATCCTCCAGAGTGTAGACTTCCCTGCTCCACTTGGCCCTACAATGACTACTCCCATACGCTGCCTCAGCTGTTCATTCAGCTCCAATGCTTTCTTCAGCTACACAGAGATGTAAAAACAGTTTTTCTTCCACCATCATTCTAACATGCTATCCAACTGTGTACAACACTAGTTCACAATTCATGTTGTGTACCATTATAGTGAGGTGTGCTGTATATTACACTAATAAACAGACGCATGCACACATACACACCTGACTGGGTATGAGTTCAAGTCGTGCCTCCTTGTAGACTTGTTCCAGTGCTTGCATTAGTATCTGGTCCTCCACGTCGGTGAAATTAACCCCTGAGAAGACATCTCTGACCAGAGCATCAAACCGAGTGCTATCGGCAAACGTCAGCTTGGACATGGTGTTCAGTCTCAATGCCTGCACCACCAGACTACTCTCCTGTACTGCAGGAGGATAAAAAAAAAAAAAGACTGATTTAATTTACATTCAAATCCAAAATACGATAGTTATGTAAAATAATATTTGAATAAGGATTAAGTTGTTTTATGCTGGTGACAAAAGACTTTACGCAGAAAAAATAATTGCAGGCTTGACGGTGGAAAAACACAAGGTTGTGACAATTAACTTGTCCGGCCATAATTGCTTTGCTCTTGCACATCCCCCTGTTATAAAATCGCTAATTACCAAAGCCTGTCATGATTTAAGAGTTTGTCAATACTTTTGTTTTGTTCTCCAAAGATGCTGGCCTTCCCTGCAGGCACAAATGTGTTGTTTTTTCACAGCAGGGAGGAACGCTTGGCCAGACTACACATAGAGATAAACACAAAAAAAAAAACCTTGGGGATTCAGCGCCAGACAGGAGGGCATGTAACGCGTGTGTACGTGAGTGTGTGTGTTGGACAGATAAAGGGTGAGTCGTAGAACAGTAGGATTTGAAAGAGAGAAAGAGACTAGTTCAAGAAAAGGCAGAGGGGAAAATGAAAAGAGAGATGGGGGGGGGAAAGTATTGAAAAGCAAGGACATGGAGGAGAGATGGGGGTGGGAAACAGAGGGCGGCGAGAGGGAACGAGTGGGGCGAGAGCAGCTTCGACAGTCAGGTATCAGAGAGAGAGCCAACAAGAGGTCAGAAGGAGGTGGGGAAAGAGGTACTGAGAGGTAAACAACAGAACTTTGGCCAAGTGTTTGGGAATGAGAAGGACAAAAGTACAGACAAGTGGAAAGCTCAAGGGAAGAAACATTTTTAAGGGGAGCATTTGGGCTAAATGTCAATTGATGCCATGTCTGTATTAGAGGATTTAGAGGCCAAGGACAACAGCAGGTGTATAGAGTAAGTGCTGGTCAATAGAGCCTTTTGCTGTTCAAGTACACTCGCGTGTAGTGTTGAATTTAAGAGATATCCATGTTCAGAAACAGAGATTATCAAAACATTTTGCAGTGTGACCCTGTTTGGTAGAGATTAAGCATCACCTTACTCTCTAATCCACTGGTTCTCAAACTGTGATACAAGTACCACTGGTGGTACACAACCTTGCTGTAGTGGTACTCGGCACTTTAAAATTATTATTATTATATGTTTTAAATATCAAATGAAATGAATGAAATTCAATTCTGAGATCGTTTGAAATCTAATTAAAAATAAGTTTTGTATTTCCTGAAATATCCTGTTTCCATATCGACCTATTATGTCGTCACATCCGTCGGCATCCATGATTAGTGATTAGTATCTCTATCGAGACTTTATAAATCAGAACTGGGCTTGTCTATAAATGTTTACTAAGAATTAAGTATTCAAATACTCCGAAACAGCAAACAAAACAAAATGACACTATCACATGCACGCTTACATCTGACCTATTGCTGCATGTGTCCTTGATGGACTTCTACTTTATTACTGTATTATTTTTTCCACCTATCAAGCATGAATAAAACATATCAAACTGACCTGTAATTTTTCTCATCATCAGTACTGATACAAGTACTGACACTGGAGGACTTTTACAATGACGCTTGTTACAAATACACTGGGTAAATTGTGTAGAATAATTGCTCATATATGTATTGATTGGGCATCCTGCACATAGTGCTGGCTGTGTTTCATGCTGAGGATTAACTCACAGAGAACACTCACTGAGAGGTTTTCGTAGAGGTAGATACAGTATATTAGGGCATATTAGATTAATGCAGATACTGTGTATTGGTACCAGTTTTTAAAAAATTTCTGTCAAACTGTCAATAAATACACTGTTAGTATCTGCCTCAAAAACACATTTTGGTCAGGCTTTAGATTTTAGGTCTGATTGGATCACTGTATTAGTGCCTGAAAAAGGATAGTATGCTGCCTTAGACATCATAAATGTTCTTAGCAGCAAGCTTATGACCAGATGTAGCATCTGTGACACTCTCCATTGATAAATGTTTGTACCATATTTGTTGCATTGAGTAATTGTTGTACTACTTGTAGCTGTTGTTGTACTTTTTGGTAGCAATGAATTTGACCTGAGGACATGGACAACGAGGCACCCACTTTCTCCTAACTTTTTGTTACGTTCCGCTACTGGAATAGTAAAAATGCCTCCCAGAAATATTGTACTTTAAAAATAAAAAAAATAGCCAGAGGGAATCTTACTCTTGTCCTTCTCCTGACTCCTCTGTTGCTGCAGGAGACTGCCACAGGCTTTCAGCACTGTCTTCAGAGCACGCAAACCCCAGTCATAGTGCTGCTGTGGAGTCAACAGCTCCCTGGACACACAAATAAAGGCAGATTTTTACACATACTCACGCTCTCTGAATTGACTGAGGTACCAGGTGTGGTGCTAATGGTTGGTTGGAGATGATAACTTATCCACAAAACCAATATGTAGTAATAGAGTGGTGGTATAGATAAATTCAAATAAATTCACACAACACCCACAGTCTGATTCAGTTGGAACACAAAATCACTAAACAGACAAACATTTGGTAAAACAGGTTAAATAAATAATGTAAAATTGGTATTAATTTGATAAATATGGTATTGATTTGATAAGTTTACAGTGTAATAAAATAGATGTTACTAGGCCCACCAACCTCAATTCTGACCCAAACCTAAAAAACATAACCACTAATTTCTACCTGGCAAGGTTGAAAATTGCAACCAGTTTGCGCCCCAGCATTTCTCCATTTTTGAAGCCCTCGGAGTAGAGGATGACCTCAGCAATGAGCTCATTGTCTGGCCTGCTCATGGCCACAGGTCTGAACAGCTGCTTTAGGTTGTCTGGAAGCTTCTGTCTGCCTCCGTAGCCTTTTCCTGCTGGGTTCAACGTGATGAACACTCCAGAGTTTGGGTCCAATTCCACCTGGATGATGAAGAAAACATGTTATATAGAATATAATATAATATATATATATATATATTTTATGCTAGATGCTAGATTGATTGATGGTTAATGACCTAACAAACTTTTGCATGTGTTTGTCTTGTGTTCTATTCTTATTTTCTGACCTCCTTCCCCAACAAATCACATCTGTTCTTGTGATGTTTAAGGGAATCTTGAATGGCCTGAATTTGCATGGAAACTGCCGACAATACTGCCTCCTCTAAGCGGTTAAACTCGTCAAAGCAGCCCCATGCTCCACACTTCACCAAGCCCACAAAGATTCGTCCCATTGACTTCACGTCGATACCCTGAAAAAGAGACAGATGCAACATAGAAAGAAGATCCTTTAAACTGCTTTCATTGACAGTTGTTCTCAATTACCGGTCCTATTTGTGTGTGCTTCTGTGTGTGTGGTCACAAGTTAACTGATCAGAATTATACAGATTATGTTCAATGCATAGTGTGCTGTTCTGTAGCTGGTATATTGAATCACATACTCTCTGAGAGCATCTTAATACCTCATCACAGTTGAATACCAGGACTTGGCGCCCAAACAGCCCCCCAAGGGCTTTGACCGACTCTGTCTTGCCTGTGCCAGCGGGCCCATAGGGGTTGCCCCCAAGCCCCATCTTCATGGCCTGAGTCAAAGTGAGGTAGCACTTATCAGTCAGAGGAGTGTGCACCAGCTTAGCCGCATTCCCCTGGGAGACAAGAGAGGTAGGATGGAGAAGAAAGTGAGCAATAACATGAGAAAGGAAGAGACAGAAACACGGTGAGATGTCCAGACAGAAGTAAAGATATGGGGGGGTTGAGGATGGGGATGTACAAAAAAAGGGGGAAAGAAGCCAGAAGAGGATAAATGGAAACAGACAGATAATGGATTAAGAAAGGGGGAATAAAAAACAAATGAAGAACATGCAAAGAAAATAAAAATAAGTGAGACCGAATCCAGCTTGTGTTTTTAATTTTTTAAGGAAAGGCAAGGGGACATAAAGCAAGCTATCTTCTGTGCTCCTCATCTATGTATAAACACTGCCCCCAGATGGTAAACAATAAGAACTTCAGGCACACTCCTGGAAAAATGTTTTGTGAGAACCTGATTGACTAACAATCTAGCAATTCCTTACAACATTAAAGATCCTCTACCATCAAAATCCTCTGCTGCAACCAATGCATATTAGGATGTTTTATTTTAGTAGTGCTAGTGGATGTTCCTGCTTACAACACACTTGATACCCAGCCTCTGTCTGTAACTCATTTGCTGCTCTGGCTTGGGTTAAGTAAAGCATGTATGACTACATCATGTATGACTACATTATGTGTACTTTTGGCATTTTTGTACTGCATGTTAAGTTATTAAAGTATTATAATATGTATTTGTGGATGAATTGCAGTGAGATCTGTCCATCTATAAGGAACAAACCAGCAGTTATGAATAAGTTGAGTCATTTAAAAAGTATTACATATTGAATAATCTCTGATAAAGGTTAACTGCAGCCCGATAACATCAGTGTGTGTTTATGAGTGAGTGCTCATTTGGTAAATTACAAAAGAGAAGTGCATCCAAAGTTCATCTACAGTACATGCTAACACACCTGGTATTCATATGTATAGCTGAACTGTGCATCCACCATATGTATGTGGCAGCATTTGTCTGCTCCCAAGTAGAAGCGAAGCTGCTTCTTCCAGGCCCAGGCATCAGGGCTGGCAACTCCTGCCTGATTAAGTTGCTTCACTACACTGATGTTGTGAATGATATCCAGGATCAAGGCCTTCAACTTCAGCTGCAGGACACTGGACTCTGTAGAGGAAGACATGTATAAACAGTGAGTGGGAAAATTGGTTAAGTTATACAAATAAGAAAACATATTTTAAATTATAGTGGGTATACGCTTCGCTTTGAATGCCTTGTGTGTGAAGTCAGCCTAGCCGCAGCAGCAGAAAAAATTACCTTGCCCAATGTACACCATCCTGTCTTGTCTCTGTGCCAAAGGGGAGATCACTCCCACTCCCTGCCTGGGTTTATGGCCCATTAATGTAGACTGGGTAATTAGATTATCCTTCTTGCCATTACTTTAGCTGCTTTAATCAGTACTGCCACTCCAAAGCCTCTTCAGACTACCTGGTTTGTTTTAAGGGAGGCAGTAATTTAATGAGATGTTATCATGGAAATGAGTGCTATTTCGAGAGTGGATGGTAGAGTTTTGAATGCAAGACAGTCCCAACTATACTGAACTATATTCTCTGAATAAAGAACAGCTTCCATAACTTTGGAGTCCAAAATTTAAGTAACTGATGAACAAAATCTGGCCTCAGTAATTCTTTGTGCAGCTGAAACAAACACTGCTTTCATAGATAAATTTTCATACGACACAGAAATTGAGAATTTGCCTGCAATGTCCCGTGAAATGATGCCACTACCGGGGTTATGAGGGAGCTTTTCATCTCATGCATGAATAAGGAACCTTGATTTAAATTTAAAAATCCTTTTTACAAATTTAAGTCCTGTGAAAAAACTCCACTGCCATGCTTTATGTAGCCATATATTTTGCCCCAAGTCATTAAATAAGCCTGTCAGCTACTGCATCCGCAGCTTTAAATGGTAATGCTTCTCTGTGGCCTCTTGTGTCTGACTGGCTATCAAGAGATTCACACAAGAGCAGTCACTCGGCATTAATCTCTCAGTTCTAAGTAGCAAGATTTTGATCAAAGCTCCAGTCATTAACAACACAAGAGTGAGTCTGATAGTAGACCAAAAAGCAAGTGTCAAGTAGCAATTGTTTATAAGGACAGCACAGCAATTTAGAGAGGTTAACATTATGAGGATTGTGATCAGCGACCGAAAAAGCAGAAGAAGAAGAAAAAGGAACGTTCTGCCACAGAAATAAATCGGGGTAAAAGAGGAGGACAACATCCTGAGCGCTGTTTAGCTTGCCACAAATATGTCTAAATATTTAATGACCTCCTGACAAAAACGTTACCAGGGGATGGTACTTATTCTCTCAGATTCTTCTGTCTGGGAGCAAGATACAGTATATGGCTGAATACATTTAGGGATAATGCATGCAGGTTTTGTATGAGAAACAGAGGGATCTATCTAAGCTATATAAACATAAACACAAACTTTGTACCATCCCTATCGCCATTTAACTACTTGTGTGAAATGTGTCCAAAACTTCTTCTTTCTATTTGTCACTAATGTCCAGAAAAAGTTCAATACAAGCTAAGTTAACTGCACTAGAGATCGGATGAAAAAAGGAGATGGGTCTTGAGGAAAATTTCAGAAGAAAAACAAGATCCTGAATGAAAGTTTTGACACTTCATACACACAGGCAGTGTGTATGAAGTGTCACACATATAATGTGTCCCATATAAAAGGACACACATATAATCAGTAATTTATACATACAAACACATACAGAACTACCTGTGTTAGTGTTATCATCAGCACTGGTGTCCACGGTTGTGTAGTGTTCTAATTTGGCCATAAGCTCCAGTTCAAGCTGCTGCAAATTTTGCCCTTTAAGAGCTCGTTCCACATCTTCCGTAAACTGGATTTGCTCAGCTAGACAAAGAATCTGCAAGTAAATAGTAAAGACAGACACTTTAGAGTAATTCAGAAGATGTTCTTACTAGAAAACGTTTTAAACCTTTGGGAATATTCAGGGAAAAAAATGTTGGATCTTCAAGGACAAATGTGTCACAAGTGAACCTGTGATGGGTAACGTGAGGGGTCCACCTCCCCTTTCTTCCCTGCTGACAAACATTCATACAGCAGGTGCTTCAGAGTTTCCTTCATTTCCACAGACAGTTCACTTAGCCACTCCTAGAAAGAAGGAAAGCAGTTCACACACCGCCATACACTCACTTCATATGCTCCATTTTAAAACAAACTGTTGTTTGTTGTTTGTATACATTGACACATGATTCTGCACAAGGGCTTTACCTCAACGAGGCTGGAGATCCGTATTAGGTTTCTGAGTGGCACTATCTCCCCCTCCAAAGAACACATGGCAACAATGTGCTGGCATTGCTCATCAAACCGAACACTGTGGATGCCTGCCCAGATAATATACAAACAGATTCTGTTGTTGTTTTCCAGCAGAACATGCTATGATACAAAGGATAGCATATCATAGCAAAAGTAATAGAACGATAAGGAGCACGACATGAGAAGAACAAATAGGACAAAACAGAGGTTTCTGACCTGCAAAGAGTTTCTTGAGGTGTGACTGGATGACAGTTGGGTTGGTTGCCTGACCAAGAATCTCTAACAGATCATCATCACCTATAAAATAGAACCGTGGGAAGGCAGAGCGCTTCTCCTGCAACAACCACAGACATAAAAAAAGTTCTGGTGCTTACAACCCATGTTATATATACAGTCTTTGCACACAAAAATACAATGCATGTGTGTACCTCCAGGAACTCATTAAGTGACTTCTGGCAGCGCTGCAGTTGATCCAGTATGGTGACAAGGGAGTTCCTGATACCTGCCCGTGAGCTCAGAGAAACAACCCTGTTGTCTCTCTGAATGTCTGACATTATAGACCTGTTACACACAGGGAGAAATTCATTCGTTATCAAATGTGCATAAATAATAAAATAAAAAATAACACTATAAACACAATACACACAATAAAGCTGGAAACTTAAATAGTAAATCAAGTAAAGGTATTTGTGTTTTGTGCCTTCTTTGTGCATTCTTGCACAGTCCGTACAGAAAAACATATTCTATTTGTATCTTCGAGTACAAATCACCAACACAGACTCCGTGTATGTGAGAAGCTACATGACAATAAATCTGATTCTGATAAACAGTACCTGAAGTCTTCATCAACCCGTTTGAAGCGGGCCTCCTCCCGGGGCAATGCCCCTCTTCCAAAAATAGGCTCCAAATAAACCCAACGTCTCTGAATAGTATTCAGACTGAGGAGGTACTCATCTAAGTCTGACAGACGAACCTCCCACAGACTGACCTGGATATACACAAGACATTGGTTAGTGCTGCTTAATTAAGGATTCGTAAATCTTGATATGGGAATAACAAAAAAACATGAACCGATACAAGACTACGGCAATTCATTTCAATGAGTTAACGCATGTTGTCTTGAATAAACAGGAAGTCTGGGAGAGATTTACTTTACCTAAAAAATAAAAATGAAACACTGTACACACAGATTATAAAATGTTCATAGATCCAAGCCTTTGACCTGACCTTGTCTTGGAAGCTGTGGTAGTAGGGAGAGTCTTTCAGAGACTGCAGTAGACAGCGGTTATCTCCCACCTGGATGGGCACAGAGCGGTGATAAAGCCAGTGCTTGCTAATCCTTAAGATTTAATTTATTGGTGCCGGAAGATATGCCTGCATTGGCCTGACAATGTTTTTGTGCCTTTCAAGTGGTCACAACCAAAAAGGGAGATTCCAACGATGTGAATTCCCAATAACAGCAGCTACAGAAGATTTTGCAAATGTAAGTGCATTTGCAGCAGTAAATATTTGCATTGCTTTGCATGCACACTTCTCCACTTCACTATTCTGTCTAATTCAGCATTATATATATATATATATATATATATATATATATATATATATATATATATAGATATAGATAGATAGATAGATAGATAGATAGATAGATAGATAGATAGATAGATAGATAGAGAGAGAGAGAGAGACAGAGAGAGAGAGAGAGAGAGAGAGAGAGACAGAGAGAGAGACAGAGAGAGAGAGAGAGAGAGAGAGAGAGAGAGAGAGAGAGAGAGAGACTTCATCCTCCTGGGAGAGTGGGACAATGTCAGAAGGGCAGAGTAAAAATGCTTCACCTTCGCTATGGTATCGATCAGGGACTGGGGGTTTTCATGTTCTTCGTTTTGAATCTCTTTAGGAAAATATGTAAAAATGCACAATATGACTTAGTGTTTAAAAGTGAAAAGCACTTTAGAGTTATTGTTATTGCTTTTTTTTCTATAAAACTGAAAATATTGAGCCCTCACATTTTAACTGCTGCGTTAAAGTACTTAATAAATATTTTAGTGCATCAAAGTGAACATAAATGATCAAATATCAAATTTAATTAGTCTTTCTCTGCCTGCATTTAACGACATTCTCTCTTTAGTTGACCAAGAATGAGACGTCTTTTGCAGCTTTCCCATCCTATAGAAGAGCAACTTCATCAAATAAAGCTCAAAAAGGGGTTATTGGGATGTAGAATTAATAAAAGCCAGTAACACACCCATCTTATTTGGGTGGACAAATATGTAGAATTAATATAAACCAGTTTGTTTTTTCTGCATGTCTCTACCTGGTTGACAATATCCTTCCAGTCCTTGATGAGGGTGAGAGTGCGCCTGCTGCTGTCTGTATACTCAGTAAGGTTGAAGGTAGCTGCGGCTCCCCACAAATCCAGTTCCCTTAGCGCTTCTCTGATCGTCACTTCAGCCTGAGCACGGCTGTTCAAGTCCTGAATGCAAGCAGACACAGTTTGATCATTTGTGTTCGCTCATCACTTTGTATACAATTTACAAAAGCAGTGCAAGTACAGAACATTTACCCTCTGTATCACCTCTGTACCCCGTTTAGTTACATTTTAAATAGCTTACAAATTGTGAAGATGCAGATGTTGTATGTGGCTTCCCAGTAATATATTGTTATATATAAGAGAAGCAGTAAAAATTGTCAACAGCATGATATATATGATCTAAAAATGACATTAACAGCACGTGGTGTGTGCAGTTACTTACTTGCAACTGCACCCTAGTGTCCATTTATTGTGGCAATGTTGGTAACTATAAGGATATATATTTTTCTAACTAAGAAAACCAAACAAGATCTGAACGCTTTAAGATGAGATGCATGTCCCTAAAAGGTATATGCACCCCAATTCACCCTCATCTATCTATATACATTTGCATGATTGTGTGTGTACATACCTTGAGCTCCAAGGCCTTTTCTATGATGGTATTTGCCACACTGAGGAGGTCATTAAAGGTGAGTCTTTCCAAAGTTGTCCCTCTTGGAAGGCCAAGCAAACGGAACATGTCCAACCAGTGGTCCTGGGACAGGTGCTCCCCACGCACATACTTCAGCACTGGGATCATGTTCTAGAGATGCAGATGGAAAAGTGTGAAAATAAATAAAAAAAATATCCAAAGATGTAGAATATGGTCCATGATCACACAGGCAATTCTTTCTTAAAAAGGTAATACTTTAACTATGACCATTGTTCCCATTTTTTCAACACTGATCCACTCTTTTTGCTGTTAGCCGTTTTCTTGTAAATTCATAAAATTCAAATATTTATGGAAATTGTACACTGTACATATCACAGTCAACACAACACAGAATAACCCTTTTGAGGTCAACCTCCCGCCCCATAAATAAATAAATTATATCAGTGTAAAAAATTTTAAAAATGTATATGGTAGCCATTTTAATTTTTGAGCAATAACTTTGCGCCATTACGTCTGTAATTACAGTTCAGAAACCAGACAATATAAAGGAATGCTAAAAGGTGATATAGGCTACAGTATAAGTTTGCCAGGTTAGCCGAGAGCAGAGTGAAAGTCCAAATTTAATATTTTAGTCGTGTAACCCTACAAAGAATTTGTGCCTTTCAGTGCACGAACCTTTAACAATCAAGACAAACGGGTATTTCAAAAGGTAGCAGATAAAACACTGTCCACCACAGTGAATTATACAGTCAGTGTCGAATACAAAACCAACAGTTCAATGAATGAGTCCTTATCTCAAACAAACAAGGAAGCAAAGACTTAATACCACCACTGGCTGATGAAAGTAAACCCAAGTGAAGTCTCTTGCGTCAAGTTAAAAGATGGAGTTGAAGAATAATCGTTTTCTGCACAACAGGCAAACTATGAGTTACAGACTTTTTGGCTTGTTGCCAGGAGTTGGCAAGCTAATCGATCATCACTCTCAAAATAGACTGGACCTGTTCTACTGTTGAGTACATGGACTCTTTTTGATTTAATAACACACTGAATATGGCCTGAGTTGAACTTGTAAACCGAGCTGAACTGTGGGTGTGTGTAACGCAGCATTGTGTGTCCTTTTTGGCACAGAAAGCTAGCAGTATGTTTCAGTGTGACTTTTGTAGGCTGATGTTTTCTGAAAGATTTATGCTCTCCAAAAGATGAAGTGTGACCTGCGTAATCTGAGTGTAGCTTTGTTCCTCCGTAACAAGTATAACAAATAATACCTTGTATTTGTCCACTTCTCCTTGCAGTTTAACAGACATTGCAGTAGGCTGCTCCAACTTTCTAAGTCTGTCCTGCCAAGTAAACAGAAACTCCTCAAACACATATGTCTTACTCCTGTAAAACAAAACAAACATACATGTCAACACACAACTGAACACAAATCAGTGACAGAAAGTTCCGATTTAAGAAAACTGAGATGCATCAACAGAAGGCCTGAACGTAACCCTCTACCTGAATGTGATCCAGTCCTCCTGGGCCTTTTCTGTGAAGCCTTGCTGCCACTCCTCATACAGACCCCACATCTGGCTGTACTCCTCCATGTCTCTTTTTGTCTCTTCTGCCAGAGAGAAATCTGGAGCCTCCAGGTCAAAATAGGTACAGTCCTCACTGAGAGGAGAGGAGAGGAAAGGAGAGGAGAGGAGAGGAGAGGAGAGGAGAGGAGAGGAGAGGAGAGTTTGACACCACTACGACTGGCTATAATCTTATCATGTCAGATGAATTAAATTTACTAACAATTTCATCAAAAGAAAAAAGAATTATGTAAGCTATTCTCTGTTCACAGCATGAGAACATTTTATCAAACTACAACATTTTCCGAAAAGATGAGGGCAACAAACTTCTACCTTCTCAGCTGCTCTGACTTTCTCAGTAAAGATTAAACTATAAATTCTGCGTACATCAGTTTACTGCGCACAAGCTCCAGCTCCTGAAACTCTTGCTGCTTGTCCCTGATGGTCTGGAGGCACGCAAGAAGGGCAGCATGATCACCACTCTCGAGCATGTCATCTTTAGGCTTCAGTTGGTCCCAGCGGGCCTTAAACCGTTCCAGATCCGCTCTGTAGGCGTCGATACGGCTGGCAGCATTACTTCGCATCACTTCCACCTAAGGGAGGAGCAAGGTAAGAGAAATGAAGTCGTACAAGAACAGCCAGGGTCAGAAAGGGACAGTGATCGGGATGGACAAAGGAAAGGAGAATTAGAACAGTTTTTTTAAACTTTTATTTAAAGAGTTTGTGACACCTGTTCTTTGATCATGAGCTGGTGGCTCTCCATGACAAGCTCCAGTTTGTCCCACTTGGCCCTCAGTGAGGACAGTGAATCCAGGCCAGCACCAGCCACTGCTCGCAGCAAGCGGTTTTTCTCCTCAGCACACTGAAACTGAGGTAGGATCTATATACACACATACAATATAGTATGTTAGTTAATTTACATATCATGTCAAACACTGGGACATCCCAGATGGAATTACAAGCCACTGTTATATATCAAACATCAGAAATATGCAGAATAAATGCTGAGACTTATATATCTATGTGATGACACTGACACTGATACGAAATATGAACCTTGAATACTAAAGTCACCATGTTCAATGAGGGGGAACTAGAAACCTATTCATACAAACCTCAAACATTATAGTACAATCATTTATGAAAGTTTCCAGCCTGACATTAGGAGTGTGTTTGTCTTACTTCAGGTTTGCGGGCTAGTATCTGGCTATATTTGCCACTGGCTGCACCAATCTCCTCCATGCTCTCTGGTCGAGTGGACAAGGATTCCATTGACTCTGAAACAAAACTGTCTATCGCTTGTGTGTGACCTGAAAAAGAGAAGAAGACATGAAGTAAACAGAAAAGGAAAGGGAAAGCAAAAACAAGGGGGATGTCATCAGGCCAAGGGAAAAAAAACAAAAAATGAAACAAACCAGAAAAAAAAATAGAAAAAGGAAAGGAGGAAATGTCTGGCTTCTCATTGGTGTAAATTACACTTACAACTGTATTCAAAAATGCCATTTCATTGTTACAAATTAGTTGGTTTTTTTTAAAAGGTGGGAATTCAGTCAGCATATACAGGCATAGATACGGGCAGGTGACAAATTAAAGGAAAAACCTGAATAAAAAAGCAGATAAGCATAATGAATGCAGACGCTTGTCACTGCATGGTACAGTTAAGCATTTATCATCAAATCATGCTCTGTGGCATGCTTAAAAATGCTCAATGATCAGGCCCTGTTGGGGTCACTGAATGGTTTGATTAGTATAAAATGATGGAAATAATAATTTAATATGGCCACTTCTCAACCCAACACCTATGGGAGATTCCGGAGTGACATATTAGACAGTGCTCTCCACCCCCATCACATCAGGGAATATCTTGATGTGTGGACCATCCATCAAGCAGAGTTCAGAGACTCAATGACAAGACATATCAAAGCTGTTCTGGCAGAACCGGCTCGACATCTTACAACGGCACTTGGTCTTTCCTTTAATTTGTCACTTGTGTGTATACAGTACCTATATGTATCTCACACATTCACAGAAGTAAAGACAATTAAGCTGTCTGTATTTACCTTGTATAGACTTCCTGAGTGACAGAAGCAAAATATCAAACAGTCTCTGGATGAGGTCATCGATGACGGCTTTTACTGGCTCACAGTTGACAGTAATACAATCCACCTTCTCCTGACTGGCAGAGGAAGAAGGAACGGATCAGTGCCAGTAACTCAAATGTTACAGCGTAAATCGCGTGTTTTTGCAGTGTCAATTAAATGCGACCTTTTACTATAAGAACTGAATCAAAGAAGTGAATTATATTCTGTTAGGGGGAATTTACATGTCAGTTGCAAATTGCTAAAGAAGAAAAACTCTGAGACACCTGCTGAAGCTGATTCATAGCAAATAACTACAATGAGATATGTTTTCTTCAGAGCTGAACAAAGTATTTTCAAGATCAGGGTGAAGGTCTTGAAGGTGTAACAGCCTTATAAGTAGACTTTTACTCTGGCCTCTAGTGTACTGAAAGGAGGAAGGAGAGGATGCAAGTAGGAGTTAGAGTGTAAATTTCATGTATTTGTGGTGTCATATTAAACATGTGACCTTTTATGAACTGAACCAAAGAAGTGAATTAATCCTGCTAGGGGAAATAAAAGGTCCAAAGAAGAACTGAAGAGTTTCAAGATTAAGAAAATGAACACAGGGATGTGAAAAGGATCGTGAAGCATTGCAACTGATCTGCGAGCTTGGAATTTTTTTGAAATTCCAATGTCATGTTTGATGATTAAACAAACGTTGCTGTTGCACTGTCACCTGTTTCCACAGATCCAGCTTGTGCTGATAACAAACTGTGATCAGGCTTTGTTAATCATTTACAACAAAGTGATCCGCCTTTAGATATCAAAACAGAGGATTGTGTGCTGACAGGTCAAACGTTATGTTATGTTGTGATTTTGTTTTTGTTTTGCAGTGAATAGGTATTTAATACATGTACTATAAATGTAAAACATTTTAACATTGTTTTATATTTCATTTACTTGTGATTATTATGCACGATGTGTACCTGGGCAGCCGTTCTGACTCCTTCCCTTTGGCTTTTAGGGCCTTGAAGTTTCTCTCCCAGTCTTGCACAGAGTGCAAATGCTTCTCCACTAACTTCTCTAAATCAACCTGGCCCAGAACCACCCACTCCTACAAAACACGCACACACACACACACACACACACACACACACACACACAGTATCACAGTGGTTTCACATTTCCTAATTTTAAATGTGTCCATGTCAAAGTTGAAAAGCGCTACACAGAACGAGACATTGATGACTAAATAAAAACAGAAGTAAGAGAGGGGGCCAAAAAAGAGAAGTTCTCTGTGAACCGAGGGCGTCCCCCTATGATTTAGGCATGCATGGCTGCAGACAGGGGGGAAAAGATAATATACTATTTTATGTTCTGTCAGGGTAGTATGGAGGGGGGAAATGCTGACAATAACAACAGAGCTACAGTTCATAAATAGAGAAGCATGACTAAACTAAACTCCACTCTTTCAAAGAAACAGCACAGTAATGGCTCATTGCTTCAGTGAGCAAAAGGTTTGCATTTGCAAAAAACATGGACAAATATTGCAATACACAAGAAAGGTAAATGTAATCTTTAACTACCAGAAGAAACCATTGAAAACTACTAGAAACTACTACTACACTACTATTCATTTGCATTCTACAACTTATACTATACTATCATGTGATATTAAATTTGACCTCTGAGGCCAGGTTCAAATCTCTTGAGAGTCAAAGATCAGCATAGTTGCCACAGAATGCCCAGCTGTAGTAATAATTATCATAGAAGATAAAAACCCATGTCATACTTATCCCAACATTAAACACTTTTACAGGAGAGTTGATGAATCATTTAGAGTCATTATTACTATCAGAATCATGTGTTCAGTCACCTTGAACTTGTGCTGTATAGCATGCAGGCGGCTAAAGAGGTCCTCGGCCTTGCTGAAGATGGTGAGGAACCCAGAGGCATTTCTATCAATCATGACGCCGAAGATTAGCTCCTCCCCCTGGGCACTGACCCCCTTGAATTGGTTTGGGATTGAGATGAACCGTTTCATCTCTCTGTAATAGCGTGCTCGTACCTCCTCAAACGGAGGACGGAACTGCAAACGTCCCTGCCTGAAGGTGAGGACAACGGTACATTTTTAAATTTAATCCACCTTTAAAAATAATGTCTTTGTAGGGGAGAGACAGAAACAGAAAGACAGGCAATTAGAGAAATAGTATGCTGTCAAGTGTGAGAAGTGTGTGGGTGGGAAAAGACCAGAAAAAGTATAAGTTGCTCGTGTACTTTAGTAGAGTACTTTATTGAACCCCAAAGGGAAATTCTTTATGTGTGCAAAGAAAGAAAGAAAGAAAGAAAGAAAGAAAGAAAGAAAGAAAGAAAGAAAGAAAGAAAGAAAGAAAGAAAGAAAGAGCAGACTGACAAGGCAAAGCCTGAGTGAAGTGAAAGTGTGTGCACTGACTTGAAAGTGAGGTCTACGTGTATTTCAGGTAGGTTCTTATTCAGAGCTTCCAGTCCTGTCTGATATTGGTGTTCGAGTGCCTTGTACAGCTGATGATTCCAGTGCTGACGCCATGCCCGCATGTCATCAGACCTGAAGCCCTATACAGACACACACACATACACACATAAACACACGCATGAGCTTTCCAGGAAAGCTTTCCAGAAAATTAAGATTTCTTTCACAGGTTGTGTAAAGTCCAATCAAAAGTTTATCAAAATCGTTTTCAATCTTGCTTATTTACCATGCAGTAACCAAAGAGCTCCCTGGTGAAGATGCTTGATGTCTTCCTATACAATTTACTGGCTAAGCATTAAACAGCCAAAGACCAGCAGCAAAGATGGTTATACTTTTAATTGTGTTATCAATACCTGAGCCTCCAGAGTGGCAAAGCCAGTGCGGAGGTCCTGAAGGCCATCCTTCCACCTCTGCTGATGTCTCAGTAGGTCCACATTCATCAGTGTCACCACCTGGAAAATGTACACAGAAGAGTACACAAAAGTTACCAAACTCAAAAATGTTTCAAAAGAAATGCTCCTGCCACAAATAGTTCAAATATGTGCTAACTGTCTCTGTATTCAGTTATTTAGTAAAAAATAGAACATATAACATATAAACATAGAAAATATAACCGAATGCTATTACCTTGTCAATAAAGTCAGTGTGCCATTTGCGTAACTTCCTGTTCTCGGTGGAGAGTTTCTCAGCAGCAGACTGCAGCTTGGTAATG
Source organism: Nibea albiflora (assembly GCA_014281875.1). Lineage (NCBI taxonomy): Eukaryota > Metazoa > Chordata > Actinopteri > Sciaenidae > Nibea > Nibea albiflora. The sequence goes on along the minus strand of CM024794.1, from coordinate 12,369,073 downwards.
TAAACTTCCAACTCTTTGGGGTTGTCCCATGTAATTTGCAGTTTACCACCTGATTCCCTCGACTGAGAACGAGGATTCTGATAAACAAAAGCAAAAACGATAATCTTAAGTCACAGTTATTAAATAAATGGCAGGCACAATTTTTAGGTGAAAGCTGAAAATATGCTGTTGTCTTAAACCCAATTGAGGAACTCTAATTCATATACTTCATGAACTAGAAAAAAAATAATAAAAGGATTATATAATAGATATTAATGCAATTGCAAGTCACAAGATTCTAACAATTTCATAATATTACATTTGACTCCAATAAGAACATTTTATAATATTTTATATATTGATATGGATATGGAATATTGATTTCCGCTGGTGTGCAGTACCTTGATGACCTGTTCAAAGGCCAGAGCAAGACCAAGCATCATAGGTCTTTGAGAGGGAATCATCTGTTGGTCTATTGTGTTGTAGAAATGGGCCACCTACAACGCGGTAACACATTGTTAAAACTTGACCTTGAGACAAACTAAACCAGTAATTTTCAGACAGAAATGAATAATTAAACGAGGAAAGAATATACGTTTGTGTGCGTCTTAATGAACACTCTCACCTGTTTTAGGACAATGGCTTGCCTGTAGAATTTGTCTGCAGTATTAGCAGCCTGTTGTATCTTGGCTGGGATGGGAAAGCCCAGAGCAGAAAGCTGTCTGACCTCCCTGAGCAGACTGACAAGTCTGTCTGAATACTGGATCTTCAGTCTGCCGTCCACATGGTCCAGGTCCATTACACGGTTACTGGCCTGAAGACTATAAAGAGAGAAATATAAAATATTAGATCCGCTCAAACCAGCATTACAACTTAAGTACCCTCAATTTATGTGCTAACTAAGGGAATGATTAACATTTAAGATAGAATTCATGTTGCTCTGAACTTTTATATCTTGTTAGTTAAGGTTATAGTGTGGAGTGTTTCCAACCTGATGCCTGACTTTGGGTCACCGAGTCCGGACAGTATATCTCTTGACCAATCCTCAAACTGTTCTTGTTCATATGCCCTCAGAACTTCTAGCAGGTCATCACAGAAATGTAGGAACCCTTTGAACGCAGACAGGTCTGAAAGCAGTGCCTCAGCTATGCGGACAGAGTCCTCAACCTAATGTAAGAACGCAAACAGGGGAATATAAAAGAAAGATTCATTAGTACACACTATTTTTCCCATCATCTCATCATCAATTATTTGTACTTGTAATCATCATCATCAGGCTGATGATGTAGCATCAGTCATTATCAGATCATCACCACCTGTCTAATTATTTGATGACAACTTATTCTCTAACACATGAAAATCAATGACAGGTTAGCAGGGGTGTCAAACTCTTCCACAAAGGGCCAGTGTGGCTGCAGGTTTTCTTTCCAACCAAGCAGCACCAGACTTGACTCATTTAATCAACTGATCTCAGCCTTCAGACAGCTGATTGGTCAAACTGTGTGCTCTTGGTTGGTTGGAACAAACCTGCAGGCACACCGGCCCTTTGTGGAACAGTTTGACACCTGTGGGTTAGAGAGTCCATGCTGCTTAGCACTCATATACATACAGTATACAGTATGTAGCCATATGACAAACACACCCACTGAGTTACCTTGTGTATGAGCTGTCGGACCCAGACAATTTTGTTGACCACCTCAGGGAGGTTCCTGCCAATGAGTGGCCCAGACTTGTCTCCAGGGCCTCCGTGGCAACGACTCTCAAAGTCAGTCTTCAGGCCTAAGAATATAAATAAAGAGGAGAAGGGTCAAAGATGAGGAACAACAATGTGTCATGACTTCCTCTACATCAGGGGTGTCAAACATAGAGCCTAGGGGCCAAAACTGGCCCACCAGAGGGTCCAATCTGGCCCACTGCACTTTGTGTGGAAACTTCAGAGAAGTCATTCATTAATTTTTTTTTTAATAAGTGTAGTACTAAACATAAAAAGCAAAATACTATATTGTACAGTTCCAAAATACATGCGACTTAACATTTTGTCTGTGAGTTGCAATGCTCATATTATGGCAGTAGACTGACTGAATGTCATGTTGTTAACAAATTGCACTTCTTAACAAATGTCAGGAGGTTTATTATGTTTTGTAAAGTAATGCTTCATTAATCATAAAAGGGAAAATTATGTCAGTGTTGTTATATAAAATGGTTTTACTGCTGCCATTTGAGCTCAGATTGGGTTGTATGAGGCCCATGAACTAGTTGGACACCCCTACTCTAAATTATACACATCATTTTTATTCCAAGTCACTTACTATGAGTGAACAGCTAGTGTTTCTACTAAAGAATATATTGCTGTTTCAGGGAAAGAACCAGGACAGAATATTTACTCTAACCACTAGGACAGCCCCATTTAAACTAAAGCATGTCTAAGTGGGTATTTCTTAACTGTAACACTGTAGTCTGGACCAGGGGTTTTCAAAGTCTGACACTGTGCCTTCTCATACTCACACTGAAACAGACACAACTGCTTTGAGGCAGAACTGTGTACCTTTATTGTAATCCAGTAGTCTGGCCAGTAGGGTCTCTCTCTCTGACTGAAGCTCTTTGCTGATAGTTGGACGTCTGATCAACTCCTTGTGTTTTTGAAACACCTGCAACAGCTAGACAACATACAAACACCCCCATGCACATACGGTAAGAGCCTGCATCAGCACACACCCACACAAAATATATATTACGTGAAATGAAGTAGTATGTTTCACTACCTGTTGTGGATTGTCCTGCACGTCAGCAATGTAGCTCTTTAGCCTGCCAGCAACCTCCTGCTCTGATGGAGCCATAAGGCGCTCAAACTGAGCCACTGCTGCTCTCCAAAGAGGCTACAAGAAACATATAACAAACAATTGGAAGTTGCCTAGATATATTGCGTATCAGAAGACCAAATTACAACTTTTATATATGCAGTGTTTATATACTGAATCAAAGTCAATTCAGGAAGGGGTGGGTGAGAAACATTCTGGCGCCATGAGCCAAAAATAAAAGTGTGTGCATGGCTGGAGGTTCACCCAGCCTGGATACTGGTCTGTTGGAAGTGGATAAACTCATTGGATAAATATATTGTCTACCAGCAAATGGCTGTGTCACCATCACCAGTTGTTCATATAGGAAATTTTTGTCATTCTATTTCGCCAATTTAATGGATTGTCTCAGAAGAAAGTGCGAGCCACTGCTCAGAGACAGTCTAGTTCAGCTGCACAGCACAAAAACACTGAGCCAAAGACCAAGTGAGTGGAAAAACAACGCAGTAAACGCAGAATATTTGCAATAAAGTGCATTTTACGTTGAGTTTACAAAGTCTGAATTTGTTAAAATAGAGAAACTTAAATTCAAGAGGTGTACAATTGTTGGGCTGACGGTGGCCAGTTGGAAATGTTTAACATATCACCCAACCCTAAAGCAGGTATTCAACCTGCAGCCTGCACATACACATGCACACCAACAGTTTCCCCACAGCTAACCTCAGTGTAGGGGTTGTAATGCAGAGGGTTGAGTCCAGAGAAAGGTTCAAAAACGCGATCTGAAGTCAGGGCCTGTTGTTTCCCTCCTGGTAGCAGACGCAGCAGTTTCTCATGAACCATGCGCAGAGTCACCACCTGGTAGGCATAAACAAATAGAGGGTATTCACGTGTTGTCTGTGTCCACTGTTTTATCCATGTGTTTGATTATCAGGCTCACTGGACTCAACAACATAACTTACATTTGATTAATCATTTTAGGACTAAGATGCCGTGTGCATCCGGCTATGGGACACACGCAATAAACATTAAGGTCAAACCATCAGTGGAAAATGCTAACAGGGCAGATATTAGCTAGTTCTCACATTTAGCAATCCGTGCACAAGGGAACTGACAGAACTTATTGGAAAGAGGAAAGAAGCATATGTATGAATTTGACAGGTCTCTGGGACACTGTAGCTTGAGGTAGAGTTCCTCGGCTATAGAAGCTAAAAAAGGGGGGGGGGGGGGGGGGGGGGGGGGGGCGGCACATAACAGATACTACAGGAAGATAAGTGCTTGACAAATAATACTATAGATTTAACAATGCTCCATAATAGAAGAGGTTTCTTTGTCGGCCCATATATAGTTCCCTTTTCCTTCCTTGTTCTGAGTTAAACATTCATTAAGAGGGAATTCCTCTTAAATGTGACCTCTTCTGCTTTGCAAACAAATAGAAACAGGGAAAGGACATCTACAAATAATACTTGCAAGTACATTTTAAGCACTGGATGTGATGCAACGACTGTATCACAATGTCAGTGGGAAAAAGAGAAAGTAATGTGTTTCCCTGACCCTGATTTAGAACCATACCTTACCTCGTCTAACCTTTTTGCAAGGCAATTCAGGGTTTGCGGGCAGTGTTTGTTTCCCTTCCAGGGATGGGGGGCATGTCTTTTCCACACCTAAGAAAAAAGGGCATTTAAAAAAGTTGTCAGTGTTTACCACAACAAAACTGATGATCCCTGTCTATCTTTTATTTGACAAGACACCGATTCAGTTTGAATTTATGTAAAGGCATTCTTAGAGTTGAATTGAATTGGGGTGTTTAATTGTGATAGAATTTGTAATGGTTTTGATTTGTGAGAGAAATTTTACGTATACTTTCCACACCCATTTCTAATTCATGCATACCTGTCCAGTCAGATGCTCACAGGCTACCACCCATTGCTCACAGATGGCAACCCCCGCTCTCAGGTTCTCTCTGACTGATACAAATGGCTCCTCAAAAATTTTAAGACCACTCAGCTTTCTCTGCACATATCTCCCCATGGCTCCACCTTGTACATGTAATTGCAAACAGACACAACAAGAAAAGATGACAAACATTTAATTATTGACACACATGTTCCATATGTACAGCATATATAAGTCAGTTTCATTTCTCAAAATATGATTCTTTGTAACATAGGCTTGACGCAGACTGCATGTTTAAAAACAACATCAGCAAATATTTGTTTTCATTTCCTGGTTTTGGTTTTGTGTCTGCGTAAGACCAACCGATAACATCCATAAGTCGGACCATGCGTGTTTCTGGATATGGCTCAAAATCAGTTTGCCTCCAAACATCGTCCAAAGTGTCTCTGCTCAGTTCCACCAGATCCACAGCATCAGACATAGACAAGCCATCAAGACCACCATACTCCTAATGGAAACAAGAGAGACAAGGTTTTGTGTGTTAATTAAGCTTGGTTTTTAGTTTCCTTCCAGTTGGGTCACTGCAAAATAAAATATCAGCTTCTAAAATGATTAAACACTGTTCACAACAGTAGGCACAATAACGTCATTGTTAAGACTCACAAATATTAAGTTTTCAGACTTGCACTAACAAGCAAAATATACAACAATGTAACAGTTTTTTTCTTGTAGCAACTCATCTGAACAAAAAGCTACCTTTTGTATGGATTTAAATTGCTCTGTGAAATATGTGGCCCTTTCTCTCACACTGTTCTTCTCTGCAGACTCAGAGAGATCAGCCCAGTACTGGAACTCATCACTAGGAGTCAGGATTCCTGGATAGAGTGGAAAAAACGTGAGTACATCAGAATGTGAGACGTGCGTAAATCCGAAAATATCCTGGTTCATTTTGTTGTTTTGTTTACAAGACAACTTCTTACCAAGAACATCTTCCTCTACGCGGTCCTTCTTGGCAGAGGGTTGTGCTCCAGACTGGCGGACCACTGAACCCAGGCCAAGCTCCAGCTCACTCAACAGGCCTGCCAGTTTAGGGTCAAATGCAGAACGCCACCGCTCATCCTTGAGAAGAGAAAAGGAGTCACAACTTTAAGACTGAATAGTCATTTTCTGCTCCTGCCATATTTGGGCACCCAGCTTGAGGTAGAGCAGGCTGTCCACAAAGCTCAATCCCTGACTGGTCCAGTCTGCATGTCAAAGTATCCTGACTACCAAATTTCTGTGTGGATGACAATTTCTAATAACCAGTTGGCACCTTGCATGGCAGCTTCTGGCATCAATGGAATTACGTGACATGAAGTGTTAAGCGCTTTAAGCATTTGGAAGACCAGAAAGTCACTATATATATAATAATAATAATGCTGTTATATTATTATCTTTTTTTTCTTCCCTTTCACTTTCAATAATACATATACAGGAAATGTTTTAACTAATCCTATGAGATGCATCTATGGGCTTCGTTAATACACAGGGACAGGCTCACCTTCAGCAGCACAGGTGCAAAGACTTGTTTTACAGCCTGGTAGAGGGTGTTGATGGGAGACTCCAGCATGGATGACACCAGGAGGCTCTGGTGAAGGTTGTCTTCTGTGATCACTGTGGGATGCAGCTTGAAGAAAACCAACACTTTCTCTCTGCTGTCCGTTGATGCTTCAATCTGAGGATGGGAGAGAAGACAAGGATGAAGAAATGTTTAAAAAGAACAACTGAACATATGATGGTTAATTGTTACTTTTTACGTATGATGCATTACATGCACAAATACATACTACCGTACTATTAATTTGACAGTGTATGGTAATAATGTTTAAATTTAGGTTACCTTATTCGATAAGTGAAGGTCACTGCCATGTCTGCTGACAGACAGGACAAATTCATTTCCATCGTCCAAGAAGTTATTGAGCTCTGAGCTGTCAGCCAGGGACGACGAAGGCTTTATCCCATAAAAGTTTCCAGTCGTGGTCAGTATAAACTTTTTGCGGGCATCATCTGAACCAGGGGGCATCTTTCAGCTGCAATAGTGGCCTGACGTTTAGAAAGCTGTGATGCACAAAAAATAACCAGCATGGAAGATAAGACAGAAACTTTCTCAATTCACTGGAGTATAACCAGGCCACAACCTATTGGTACATCATGTCCAGTCCCAGATTGTACCCAATAACCCATGAGGGCCACAGACTGGGGTCATAACGTCAGTTACACGTAGCTTTATAACGTAGTGTTACTTTGTATTCTGCAGACGAACAAAGAATAAAATGTGCCGCTTTAAGACCACACGTCAAACTATAACCCATAACCTCTCAAGACCGTTTAAATGTTCCGGTTATATCCAAGTACAACTCGTTACTTTGCCTCAAAGGTTGTCAGTTACGGTTGATGTCGTTGCCAAACTGCTAAGTTAGCTAACGTCTCTCTCATTAAATGTGTCGGCACCGAAACAACGTTGGCTTATAAAATTAGCATGCATTCACACAGTTGTCTGTGTTTAAGGAACTTCCTCTACTCGTATGTGAAGGACTCAAATAGCGTTTGCAAAGTTCTGGCTGAGCAATGGCTATAGCGTCAGCGAGCTACCGAGCTAGCTAACGTTAGCTCATCGCCTCTGTGAATTAAAGCTAACCGTTTTAGCGAACTGGCTTGACGTAGGTATCTTAGCAAGCTAGCTAATAAGAGCCTTCGTTTCGTACCGTTTTGCCTCCAAATTTTCGGAGTTTCGGGTAACTTCATACATGGAGCGAAACTGTAGCAATCTGTTGCTCGGTCTCCAGGATTATGCGTGTGTGGTTACCAGGCAACTTCTTCTTCTGTGGTGTTTAATGGCGGTTGGCGGCCATTATTCCTGTACTAGCGCCAACTGCTGGATTTAGCATTACACCGCACACCATTTACAGTGATCCCATTCTCAACTGTGTCCCAAACTGTCAGACTCTGAGCATCTTACAGGTTTTTCTGGGGAGGTGTTCAAGAGAAATTGGTAATTGTCAAGGGAACATCTGTTTCCTTTTCTGCTATAATGTGTCTTCTCAAAGAAAGATTATGTCATGTCAGGAACTTTTAATTAGAAGACTAATAAACAATTAGATTTAAATAGACTCATTTTTTTTTATTTGTGAGTGTTTTCATGAACTGCAGGGCACCCTGAGCATCTTCTTTTGTGTGCATCATGTACTTTATATGATTCCTATGCTGGATTCAGGTTCACTGTGAGGTCATTCATTTTCATTTTGAACTGAAATAATGGTTGGAAAATTAGAAATTGAACTAGGGCCCCTCTTCTTCTTTTTTTCACATGGCTTCAAGGTAAGTTACATTCATTTCAAGTCCTTAATATGTCAGCTGATTCTTTCTTTGATAAAAAAAATGTATATCACAAACCATTTGACACATGGGGCCTGTTGATAATAGAGCTGGTGGCTTGTAGAATATAGTTTATGTTATGTTATTGTTTTATTAATCAGTATTCAGAGCATTGGTTCAGCATTCAAATTCAATGTCACACAGACAGACAGACAGACAGACACACACACACACACACGCATTCACACACAGAGGGATCCCCTTGATATGTGAAATTTCATTTCTGTCACTGACCTTATATAGGTTAAAGGGAAGTGGTCACACAGTGACTCACAACCATCTGTACATGTAAATTGAATCTCTGGGATTAGTAGAGTCTGTATGATGGCCTTTATCTTTATTGTTGACCTAAAGGATTAACGATAACACAATAATTATATCTCCTCTCACACCTGTCTCATAACAGCCTCAAAACGCTTCTTGCTACTGCACCTTGAACTAACTGTACCGTGTGTGCAGTTCACATGTTTCTCATATAGGAGGTTGCTAAATAAAGCTGGTGAGAGTTAAAATGAGATTGTTTTGGGGTTTCAAAAATCCCCTGACTGATGAGAACTGATTTGTTTATTAACTATTCTGGGGGTGTGGCGGTGCTTTCATAGCCTCCCACATCCTTCTCAGTGGCCAGTGCACTCTTGTTCACAAATCCTAAGCAAGATTGCTAGATAAATGTGGGTGTTAATGGGTCTTCCTAAACAGGAGATTGTCTATAATGCTTTGGATTTTGTTTTGTAACATATGTATGCGTTTGATTCATTTATATTTCATCTTTGTATAAAGTCCTCCTGACTGTCCCTGACTCCGGACTCACTAGTTAGTAAAGTAAAATAGGAATGAGTCAAGTCGGCGGGAAGCTCAAATATTTTTTGGGATAGTCAACAAGGTATACACATGGAAAATCCCAAGAAATCCTTGTTTGCTGTATATTCCCTAAATTCCCAACAACACAATTTTCTAGAAGTTACTATTTCCCCCCTGAATATTAAACTGAAAATGTAGTTTCATTGTTACAGTTCAAAAACATATTAGCCAGGTGCCATAGAGACCTGCTCATGGGCCTGTGTGTGTGTGTGTGTTAAACCCCACTTTGTCCTTATAAGAGATCATGTGTGTCGATGTGTTCAGGGTGATCCTCACCTTTCCAGCCAGCTGGAACAGAGCCTTTCCCCACTGGGGCCTTGTGTAATTCACTCAGTCACTAAACAGCTTTGTTTAACCACAATTGCCTAACTTCAGTGGAAAGTGTCATGAGGTCAATGAAAGTTGCAAAGGAGAACTTATTAAGAAGCCAAGAAATGAGTAAATAAATAAAAGCTTATACATTAGAGATTCTGACATGGACTCTGGCTGGAAGATTTCATGAATGGTGAGTAAAGATGAATTAATCAAATTATTGATTGGATTGTAAAAACAGAAGTGAAAATATGTTTTATCAAATGTGGGAAAAGAACAAAGACCAAAAGCTGAATGTGAAACATGGTGGTTAGAGGAGCATGGTGTTCTGAACAAACCAGCTGTGGGAGTATACCGTATACAGTTCAAATAGCCCCACACCTGTGTCTAACAAAACATCAAACACAGGGCATTTTGACCCAGAAGCCACAGTTCACCGGATTACAAAGTACAGTCACACACAAACTCACTGATCATATATATATCCATGCTTTTCCCTTCAGGTAAACGTGCGTTCATCGGGCCCACTTTGGTGCCACAATGCATTGCTGTTTTGGAAATTTCCAATATTGTGTCATTAATGTCCACTTCATATCACCCTCTTCAGACCAATCACTGCAACTTTAAAGACTAGAGATACTGATGGATAAAGTGCAATCTCAGTTTTTTGTGAGCTTAAGTTATTTCCTGGACTAGCATGACACTCACATCAGATTACTGACGCAAGAAGACTCTCCTTTCACAATGGAATATAGTTTATTGCTAACCCTGTAACCCTGACTCATTGAGTCATTGGTTTCACTTCTCCAATGGAATGCCTTTTAATTGTGTGGCTGTGCATTTCTGAAAACGTTTGCCCTTCGAGCTTTTTGTCAAATTTTAGCTAGTTGCTGACAACTAAGGGAATGTTTCCTTGAGGCAAATCCAAACTACAACACATTTAGGGTCATTAAACTTAAGTTAACTCTGATCTTTCATTTCATCTTTCTCCTCATTGAAGCTTCTTTTTGGACTAATCAGCTATACTGTATGGGTCTCAAATGAGACACATCGCGTCAAACCTACAACACAATTGTTTTTGTCATGTCTGTTTGTTTTTTTTCCAAAGAATTCATGTTGCGTGGTCAGGTGAGACTGAGCTGGCAGGCAAACAGGGAAGTTAAGTTAAGTTTTCTTCCTCTGTGACGTCGCAGTAAATGTAGTGAAAGCACACACACAGACTTGTGTCGACTCGACCCTCACGCCCACATTATTAAATGGAAGTCTGTTTCAAACTCATCCCAAATTACATATTCAAATTAAATCTCAGTAAAACAAATATCAGTTGCATACAGTATAATCATGTTGTAGTATCATGTATTCAGAGATACAGAGACAGGTTTTGTAAAAACTATGAAAAATACAGTGTAAAGTTATGTTGTACACCAAATATTGCTGATATGTGGCTTAAAAAAGGGAGCGAAAAAAGATTAATGTCAAATGACTCATATGGCTCCACCCAGTCATATTCTCTATGAAGAGGAAGTGTCACTCCTTCACTCTCAGTTGCGCGAAGAGCTCGAGACAGCATGATGGTAAGAGCATTTTTCCTCGTCTCTTTTGAAAACAAATGGTATTGCGTTTAAGCCTATTACTTTTTTATCATGCTGATGTTAGAGAGGACATCAAGGACAGGTATTTACATAGCTTTCTGTATGAAAGAAACATCTGAAATGCCGTTGAGCAGCAGCCCGTGATTGTTATGCATGTGTGCATGTGTGCGTGAGTGTGTGTGTGTGTGTGTGTGTGTGTGTGGGGCTTATACCCTCTCAAAATCAAAATCTTTATAGGAAGAGGTTGGTTTCAATTGCTCCCTATGCCATAATTAAATACTCTGTTTTAGCCACAAGTAGACTAACACCTGCACGCAGACCAGACATTCTTTTGAACAGCATTTATGACTAAGACAGAAAGTGAAAACGTCTTAACAGCGTAACCCATTGATACTCGCATAAACACATGTATTTGTTCATTTTATTCATGACTGGTTTAGTCGAAGGATATTGAGGCCAAGTGACTAAAGTTAAGGATACTCTAGGAATGGGAAGTGTTTATGAAAGAGCTATCTAGTATTCATAACATTGTAGTTAATCATGTTTGTAATCCAAACTGAATTAAGGAAGTATTGTGAAAGATGATTTGTAAAGCTGAGTAGCAACAGCTAAACAAATGAGCCTCTCCTGCCAGAGGTTTATTATCCTCATTTAATCACCCTTATCTGAAGTGTCAGCTTCCATATAAAAAAAGACATCAGATGAACTGAATGTTGTAGGACTGGTATGTGGTTTCGTAGCTTATCTGGCAGCCAAAGTCTAATTGCATGCTGCTGAATGTTTCCTCAAAAAACAATGCAGTCAACACTAGGCCATTCTAAATCGCATTACATCATGTGGGAATCTCCGTAATAATAAATTCTGCATTCATTAAAGAAACAGTTGATGTTGTAAGGAAATCTCCCAAATTCACCTATACCTACAGTAAGTTAGGTGGACAAAAAGTGCCAAATATTTCTGTAGAGTTGATTCAACATCTCAGTCTCAGTAAAGAAAATTAATAAATATGTAGAACTGTGTGCACTGCTACTGTATAAGTTACATAATTGCTATATCATATGTGACAGACAGACAGACAGACAGACAGAAATTAGGGAAAGCTCACAATTCATTCCGCACTTCCATCTGCCATCACTTTTCCTGAAACTAAGGACACCATTGTAAAGTACGTTAGGTAATTATATTACCCATGGGAATTTCCTCAGATGTGGTTTCTGCTGAGGAGCACAAGGCTATTCAGAATGAATCATGGCGTAGGTGATTCCCCGGGGAATCCTCTGTCCAACTTCATTTTTTTTTAGCACTTGCTTTATTCTGTTCTGTGAATTTGTGTTTGAAGTACCCTACAAAGTTTCAGTACAAAGAACTTCTCTCAGGCTGAAAGTAGACTAATGTGTGATTTCTAAACTCCATATGTGTACTATGAGTAAAATTAGACCAGGTTTCTCAGAAGACGAGGCGTGTGATGTATTTAAATTTCACAATCTGTTTATGTTCATTTGTCCTGGCAATACAAAACAATTGAGATATTGTCCACTACGTGGGAATTCCCTGACATCTTACTTCTAGATGTCTACCAGCTTCTAGAACATCACAACTAATTTACAGAAATATGAACTAACTGACACTTTCAGTATTTAGTAACTATAAATCACATACAAAACAATGTAAACTAGTGGGCACTGTCTGAGGTGTAGCGGTACAGTCAGGAATACACCCTTCTGCAGAACAGAAACAGAGCTCTCACTCATACAAACTCTCTCTCACTGGGACTTTCCTGTAGCTTGGTCTCTGTTGAAAACAGTTCTTTTGGATGTTTTCTCTCAAATGGCAGAAATCATTCTTCTCGATTTTTTTCCAGAAACAAAACAAATTAATATATAAATCGGCTTATAAGGAAAAAAAAACCCAAAAACAATAATTTGCAACAATGATGACAAGCTGTTTATGAATCCTCATACTATCACGTGAGCTAGCACAATTACACTACTACTACTACACAGTTTTAGATGATATATGTAGTAGGGGGGCTCTGTTATTTAAGAGTCAGTGTTTACTGTACACATTTCCCACAGTGATTTTCAACATATGTAAGCTTAAGACATGTAAACAAAGACAACTTATTTCAGCATGACAGGATATTTTTGATCGCTGCATGAGCACTCTACTATGAACTTCACGCTTGAATGGATTCCTGCCTGACCGATGCAAACATAATCCGTCCTGCCACAAGTGATCAACTTATTTTTTTCTTTTCAACAGGCAAAATCTTGCAAGCCACAGTCTTTCCCGTAAGTACCCAGCTTATTGTTTGAAAAGTGGACTTTGCAATGCTGTGACTCACACACAACATGTGTACCCCGCCCGCTGGCAGTTATTTACAGAGAATGATATCATCAGTAAAGTCAGAGTGTCTTCATCAACTTCAACTGTTATGCTTTCGATATGAAGTGGTGATGTAGTTGTGAAAAGTATATTAACCCATGTGACTGGAACAAGACTAGTCCTTGTGACACTCAGACTTTCTTATTCAAACGCCCTCTTGAGCCTTACTGTAAGTTGACCACAAAAGTTTGCCAGAAAAAAAAAAACTGTATCAATGGTCATCAACTGACTTTACAGTACTATAAATGTATCAGAGCAACATAGACCCAAATTTTCTAAAAGGACAAGGCTACAGAGGATGCAACAGGATACTTTTTTTTTTCAATTAACTTACTCGTAATAAGCATTTACACACATAACTGACTGTCCAAAGGAATTTGGAGATCAAGACAATGAGGAACTAATGATAAGGACCTAGAAAGAAACTTGATCACATATTCCTGCTAGTGAACCTTGTGTATTTGTTTTTGTAAGACAGAGACGGGACAGTTTCCTTTCAACTTTAGAAAGATTTGGTGACAAAGGAGGGTTAGTTCACCTAGTATCGATCAGTCTGCATTTCTGGGCATAGGGCCAGGGAAATTTAGAACTATTGTTTGTGCTGTTTTATAGCAATGTGTTACTGTAATGCCCCTGCGTTACCTGGGTAACCATGTAAACATGTATGTTTTTTCCCCTATGTCTTCCAAGAAATCAGAGGCTTTCCTTCAGACTGCTGTCATTGGTTATGATTATAACCTGGCTTTTTTCTGTCACAGGTGAGCAGTCTTGTCTTAACAACAACACACTCGCTTCAACACACCTTGATCATTCATCAGTTTTACAGTGAAAACAAGCTGTTTATCTAAATAGATATAGGCATGAGCATTGATATTAGCATTGGTATTAGTTCTATATGATGTTAGAGCCAGGCAGTTACCAGTTAGCTTAGCATAATAGCTGAAAACTGGAGCCAGGCTAGCTGTTTCTCTCCCCCTGTTTTGAGACATGTTTTGAGACTTGGCAAGAAAGCGCATTACATGAACTATTCTCTAAGCATTGCTCTAAGGCCCATAAATTTACTATGAGAGTTCCACCGTTCTCATCTAACCTATTCTGAATAACTTGCACGGTGGGGAGATCTGCATTTTTCTCTGAAGTTGGTGAACAAACAAAACGGCTAATGCATTCATGAGGTGACTGAAATCACTCATAGACAAAGTGATAACGAAAAGAAAAGGCTTGCCTTCTCTGTCACTTTCGATATTGTGACCTTTAGATCATGTAAAACATACAAGGGACACCACTACTAATGTATGTTTACCAAAAGACAAGTTAAAAGGGCTGAAGAGGAACTGAGATCAGTCTCCTACGTCATGAAGCATACACCAACCAAAAATCCCTGACCTTCACGCCCACCTACATCCTAAATTTAGAGCGCTTTGCTCAGTGTTAATTGTATGGACCTGTTAATCATTTTAATTGCAGACTTGCAACATAACACAAAAACAAAAACATCAAAGTTTTGGCTTACAGCAAACAACCTCTGGTCCCCCTCTTAATTTTCTTTTTGTTTTTCATATTACACTACACAGTTCAATGGTCCTTCAGTCTACTGTCAACTAAACAGTTACAGTGTGATATGTATATAATGCACTTTACAAAAAATTGACAAAAAATACTACCAACAATTTTCAGAACAGATGATGTTCATAGCTGGAATTGGGCTTTCTATGAAACACAGATTTTAAATACCCTAAACTAGTTTCTGATTGTGCATTGGGGGTTGCAATCATTTCTCTTCAGACAATTTAATTGTGTAACGTTTCCCAGCATACTCTAACACTTTAATCCTGTTTACTTTTCTCTTCTAGAAATGTCGGCTGTGATTTCGTTCAAAGGGGAGGCTGGTGGAAATGTGACCATCGTCTGCCCAACAGAGGGGCCAGTCGAATTCCTGTACTTTCAGAAGGGTGTAGTGTATGTGAATGGCTACCATTCTAGAAATAACTTAACTTCTGCGCCTAACTCATGGCCTAACACCAGATTGGGTGAAGACAAGAGAACTATACACATGTTCAACTTGAACATCTCACACAGTGGTGTTTATGAGTGCCATGTCAAGTACCCCAAAAAAGACCCTTTGTCCATCAACGTCTATCTGAATGTCACAGGTATGAGCGTGCAACATTTAACATTTGTTTATGTTTTACACTGATTGTAGTTTCAGTCTCTAACACTTTACAACACTATGATGAAATAATATCGTATATACACAGTACTCTGAATATGGCGCGTCTCTTTTCAACGTTGTAAAAAGTTTTTCCTCTTGAAAGCTGTGTCAATGAAATGTCTTAGATTTAGGCAGAAGGATGATCTGTTTCCAAAGCTAGAATTAGAGAGTTAAAGGTACGTCATCATCACAGATCTTGTGTTGGTTAGATTGTAACAATTGACATGATATAGTACAAAGTCAATGCCCTAGATTTGAACAGTTTTGAACAAATAAATTCCACAGGGCACCCTTTACCATCCAGGCCTGAATTTACTGTTAATTACTCTTGTTGTTTTCAATATGAGGTATAAACATCATATTAGAACTTGACCTATGTCATATGTATCTGTATCCTCACCTGCATGTTTATTCAGAGTCGGAGCACTCTAGAGTCCAGTTGAACAAAAGCAGCAAAAACTTTCTTAACAGGTCATCTATTACTAGGACTAGGCTAGCTAGCACAAGAAAACACTTTTTACACTTTTTCAACTCCTCTTATCTTATAAAGTTAACGTCTAGAATTGTTAAGACATTTTGTCTGTAAGTCTATGATCTCGGCCAGAGGGACGCTTTGTGAAAACCCTTGGTTTCATTTAAAAGGTGTATGTTGCAGATACAGTACCTTGATATGATGGAGATACAACCTACAGTGCTCTTTTTTTCTTCTGTCTCTCTCTCTCTCAGCCAAATACACAAAACCTGAAGTCAAAAAGAATTGCAATGACCTTATGTGCATGGTGACATGTTCTTCATATGGCGGCTACCCAAGAAACAGCATTACCTGGAGCGTACCTGGGAGTCAGAAGGTGTGGACGGAGATGGACAGCAACGTGACGGATGATCCAAACACCATGAGGAAGAACATCTCCAGCACCGTACATTTTAACTGCTCCAATGGAGAGCTGCAGCACATCAGATGCTCTGTGGGGGAAGTCACCTCAGACATGTTCTCAGTCTGTGAGTAATACAGGTTACTCTGAAAAGACCAGTCCTAAGTTTCTATGCCAAAATCTGTTCGATGCTGGGCAGGTTTTGGGAAGTGTGAAAAGCAACGGAAAGCCCTCTGTGCCCTTGACACAGATCCCCCTTGATGTCTACTTTTTAAGGAATATGTGAGGGAAATTTTGTCAGCCTTTTACATCCCGTCAGTGATGCACTGTTTGACTTTAATATTGGAGTTCAGAGTTTGTGTTCCTGCAAAGACAAAGCTTTAATGCTAAAACAAGCCAGATGCTCTAAGAAAACGTAATTAAGCACAGCTGTGCTTTGAGCTTAATGCTAATGCTAAAATTGGCTAAAAATATTACACTGGATTATGTGGATGAATGTGATTCAGGCCTTGTACAAACGAGTACAAACATTTCTAATCATCAGTTTTTGATATTCTGCACTTCAGACAAATATAAATAAATACAATAATAAGTATAATATTTTCTCGTCTCTTGTATGTGATAATTAATTATGAAAATTATTTACAAAGGGTCGGTTCCGAAACCCCTTTTCCTACTTAACTCAGATGCAGATGATTTCTGTTTTCTCCAGTGTTGGTACACTGATTCTAACATTGATCAGATAATGCTGCTATTGACTTTTGTAATCCTGTCAGCACAGTATTAATCAGCATCTAAAAACAGTCCCCAACAAATGCACATTTTACTCCAGTATGGGTAATATTTGCTAAAAACTACTGTGCCTAGCAGTATTCAGCCTTCTATAGAAATAACACATTTGTTACATGCTTATTTACACCTGTAGTAAGAAATAATGACTTTGAGAGAGGGACTAAATAACACATCTTCAGTCTTATGAGGATATGTTGCCAGCCTTGTCTTAATGCTTAACGAACGCTTATCCTTGTCTTAACAAACATCGTAAATGTTTGACTCTGATAAGCATTTGTTCTCATGTTAAGGTTCACCTTCGCCTCCACCTGGGAACCATGTGATACCAATAGCCATCTCTGCATTAGTGGCCGTCAGTATTACTAGTATTGTACTGCTGCTGTTGTGGAGATGCAAGAAAAAGCGGACAGGTAAGGGTTACTCAGTGTAGCTGTTCTACACACACTTGAATATCTGTTATATAAATTATTGGGCATATATTCACAGCAGTTTATATGTTGAATTACAGGATCAGTAGAGTGGGGAATGAATGGACATGCAGAGTAAGTGGATGTTCACTAGACACATTGGCCCACATTTAAAAGGTCACTTTTAGTCCTAAGTAATGTAGATCTAATCTGATGTTCATGATTGTGTGCACAGTCCCATTTTCCTCAAAATGCTGTAATACTGTGTGTATATACAATCTTGTAACCACTGACCATGTCCCTCCTTTATTTTCTATATTTCATTTCCTGCAGAGAGGGCGTAGAACTCAATGCCAAGGCATCTTGAGTGCTCCACTGTCATCCGATTTCTACTCGGACAGAAGACTGAGTTCTGGAATCTAGAACTAAAACTCTATGCCACTCAAGTGTATGTTACATTTGTGGCAATATCCTCCTTGCTTGGAATGACAGCAAGGAAGTCAGTAACTGACAGGAGAACATGCTGCCAATATTTCACTGACACTTGTGACCTTCTGATTAAGGAAGTATGCTTCGTTAGTTGCTGGTGAAGTACAATGCATCAGTCTACTGAGAATAGCTCATTTGTTAAAAAAGGATTTTTCCAGCGGCTTGTGGTAAAAAGTCTGACGGAAACCCTTCCCAGCACTGTGACACATGAAATCAAAAGCACAGAACACTGTATTTATATAATTATTATATATATATATATATACTAAAGGTCAGGGATTTATATATATAAATATATATATAATTATATGTTGACATTGACCTCTATGGGGAGAAACGGGATCTGTTACACATGATACAAGTGTCAGTTTAGAAATGTATTGTACATATACGTGTATTGTTGTTGTTGTTGTTGCACTTTATACCTCCCACTCTTAAATATAGATCAATCTAAGCCATTCTAGTGTCAATTTAAAGAATATATATTTGAGGCACAGTAGAACAGTCATTGTCAGTTTGAATGTGATCGAACAGTACTTAAGTTCCCTAATTTGTGTCCAGGGTTGTTATCATTCTTTAGTATTGCACCAGGGGCAGAAGCTGTGAAAAATATAGATGCCAGTCTTGTTTGCACATGAATACATTTTGCTGTTTTGTTTTGTTTTTAGTTTTCCTCTATAAATTCCAGTATTCCACGATTCCCCTGTAAGGTGCAATATTGAATATAAAAAGAAAGAGATTTTTGTAATTTAATTAAATTGCCGTTACCCTCACGGTTCATATTTTGGTCTTTTTCACAAGGTGACTGTTCTCACGTGAAGCAACCTTCTATATGCTGTTTTGCTACATATTTATTTTTTTCATGTTTTTCTTTTCCTTTGTGTGCACCATTACCCTGTTTACATTAGTTTGGGCAGTCTGGCTTCCTCAGAATTGCCAAACAATCTCAAAGGGCTGCTTTCATTTCCCGAATCTGTACCCTCCTCTCAGATGTCTGATGTAACTTTGTCTTGTTTGTTTGACATTTCACAATCCTCTCTCTCATTTTTCTACGGTATGTATGTAAATGTACAATCAGTCCATATTAAATAATATATTAATAATTATTATTATTATTATCAATGTAATTACATGTTTATTTTGTAATAGGGACAATTACGTTTACTTTTAACTCACTTTACTACACGTTCAGGATATGGAGTTTTAACTGCTGCAATTGATGTTGTATTTGGACTGTTTTAAGAGGTGTTACTGGAGCTTTTAGTCTGCTATAAATACAGCTTTGCCGACCCATATTTTTGTGTTGCAATGCAGTTTTATTGCCACTAGATGTAGT
The DNA here is from genome assembly GCA_014281875.1 of Nibea albiflora. NCBI lineage: Eukaryota > Metazoa > Chordata > Actinopteri > Sciaenidae > Nibea > Nibea albiflora. Next base: position 12,349,734 of record CM024794.1, on the reverse strand, counting down.
ACTAACACCACAGATCCAGGTGAATCCTGTGGCGGTTGGTGTTGTGTGTACAATAACATCAGAACGTTATTGTGAGGTGTCATGAGTCTGATCACATTTGTCAGCTGGGCTGCAAAACTTCATTTCTGCCTGCCTGGGGAATGGAACAATGTTTATGCTTTCAGTTCATGATGTGTAATCAGTGAAATGTGAACATAATCCTTTAAAAATGGGGGATACATGATCTGTCTCACTCTCACCAAGGTCTGTGGCCTGCCAGGAGAAGAATGGGTAGTGCTGGTTTGTTGAAGAAGGAGAAATGAGTATTAAGTAATGTAGACTTGATGTGAGATGTAATCAAAGGAGAAAGGGGAAGAGATGTCGGTTCATTTGCTAACATGAACCGAGAGGAGACAAGAGGATGTGCCATCTGGGACATTGACACGGAATATTGTTAATCATAGTAAACTATCTCCGTCTCAAACACGCCACCAAATTTCCACCACTTCTTCTTCACATTTCTCGTGCCTTCAGTCTCTTTCTTCTTTTTCACGCATTTCATTCTTATGAAACCTTCCCCGCTTGCTTTCTCTTGCTCTCATGAGTCACTGTGACAGGCTGTCAGTCCACCTCCCTGCCCTGTGTTTACATTAGGCAGCAGAGCAGCACCAGGCTGGTTGCACTTCAGGAATGTAACCCCCAAGGTCCCTGCCCTCCTCCCTTTTTCCCTTCTCTTTCCTTTCCCTCCTTCATTCTTTTATTCCCACATGGCGCAGATTCACTCCTTCTCCTTCTCCTCACTTTCCTTCTGTTACTTCTTCTGTCATTTCTCTTCCAGCCCTCTCCTCCCACTAATTAACATCCCCTCTGCCCCATCACTCCCCACCCCTCGCGCGCTCCCTTCCTCTCCTTCTGCCACCTTTCTCTCCTCTTTTCTTACCCACCCTTTCTCTTTTCTCTCCTCCGAACCTCCACTCCCCTCCTCCCTCGCCTTTTGCTATCCCCTCTTTAAAATTCAGAGAGCATTGTCCAAACTCACTCACACCCCCTATTCCCCTGTCATCATCCCTTCGCCTCCCACTTCTCCCCATCCCTCTGTCCTTCCTCCCTCATTCCTCTGCTGTCTAACCCAAACAAACCAGGGAGGACTTTCCTCTGTGGTGGCTGTAGAAGAAACACACCACATGTCAGACTTGGTTTAAACATAAACAATCGTCAATTTGAGGTACTGGAAAAGGATATGAGGCGCTTAAGTTAAACATGAGATAGAGCTACTATTATGGAATTTTAACGGCAAAATTCACTACTGGATATACAAAAATCAGAGCACAGACCAGTACATTTTGGTGTATACTGGCAAAGGCATATGCTTTGGAAAGGGACAGCCGTATTAAAAAAAGGACTAAAGTCAACAACAAAAACAATTTTAAGTATGTAAGTATGTTTTCCATTGGTTTGTTCAGTGAACAAGTTAAAACAAAAACGCAAAATTAGTTTGGGCCACAGGGACGACAGATTTTATTTTTTCATTAAGTCTTTGAAATGAAAGCTTTTTATCACTTTTGTAATGAGAAGTGTCATTTGCATTCTTTGATGAATGTAATTGATGAGCCAACTTTTTTATCTGAATCGAATCCGTTGAGTTCAAAAACAAACATTCTACAGGTCGGAAAGACTTTGAAATATTGAACTCTGAACTCTGAACTTCAGCTCCCAATTTTGTTTCCAGATCAAATCAAGCACGTAAGCGAGAAGGAAAATCTTTATAGACACATTAGGATTCAAGGCAAAGAAAGTAGATCTAATAATTATGAACAATGTGAGCAGACTGTTCAGTAATGCAGCCGAGTGTGTAATCTCCTGCTTAGCAGAGAACCTTTTCAGTCGGCGCACAGGCCTGTGGCATTTCTCAGCAAGAAGCATGTGACCTCTGCCACACTGTTCTGTGTGGAGTCCATACCAGGGGATTTATAATCAGATTATAATAGTTATGAAAGTCAACTAGATTAGTTTTAGTGCGGGGAGCAGGAGGACAAGGCATTGATTCACAGTGGAAGAGGGGAGCCGAACAGCATGAGGGAGATTGGGCTGTTAACATTCTCAAAATAACACCAGGCATTTTGCTGTCTCTGAATCCGGAGAGTCAGTGTTGTGTAACAACGCAAACAATTCAGAATAAAGTGGAACTCACTCAACACTGATAATATATATTTTATTCGGGAATAAACCCGACAATATAACAACAATTGTATTTTACTATTCCTGTGTTTTTGTACTGAGCTATACATTTCAGAATAATAAAATGTTTGAAAATTTGGTGGTGCGTGCCCCTTTTGTGTATATTCAAGTGGATATGTAGATGGGATAGTGGGAAGAAACAGAATGAGGTTGATGGAGCAGAGACAGCAAAAGCTGAGCAGGTCAGGGGGTTCAGCTCTGGTGCTTCAGCTGAGTGGTCACGTTGTTGCTGTCACTGCAGAAACCCTCTCCCTGACCCCCAAGAGACAGGAGAGGTGACCTGGAAGCATTTATCACCTCGGTGCTTTCTGACCCGTGACCTGAGGCCTGAAACAGGGAAAAGATACAACCGAGCAAAAAAAAAAAAAGGAGATGAAAAAAGATGTGGGGAACGGGTGAATAATGGTTATTTGTTATACTAAATTTGTAAAAGAGAAACTTGTGGGAGGAATTCGCTTTTTTTTCTGGAAGAAGACTTGCTTTCTGTACTCCAGAGTTATAGTGGCAGATTTATGAAACTGCTAGAGACCAAGATGGACTTTGCGAGTGCGCATCAATGGCAATATTTCTCTTGGTCGGAGGATGAAAACATTGCCGGTGGTCCCTGTTTGGTTGAGCCAAAAACCATCAGCAGAGACATGAAAGAGGTCGAAAAAAGTTTGGGGAGGGAGGTGTTTGCGGGCTCGGTGCCAGATAGAACTATTAACACCTCTCTGTAATGGTGATACACCAAAGGCGTTCTTGGCCAAGGCCTTTTCAACTTGGCTATGACCTGATCTAAAGTTGTATGTGCCTGTGTGTGTGTGGTGTGTGAGTGTGTGTGAGGAGATGAGCGAAATCTGAGCAGACGCTCGGAATATTTATAGAACTGCTTAAGATGTGACCTTTACTTTTGCGTGCACGCACGCACACACACACACACACACACACACACACACACACACATCACTCTATCAATCACTCTATCAATCACTCTATCACTCTATCACTCTATCTATCTATCTATCTATCTATCTATCTATCTATCTATCTATCTATCTATCTATCTATCTATCTATCTATCTCTATCTCTATCTATCAGTGCAGTGTACAGTAGACATTGTTCTCCTTGAAACACCCAGGTGATTATACTGAAGCCGACTATCCCATGGGAGGATCCCATGAGGGGAGCCAACAAGGAGAACAGAGACCGGTATGACGGATTGGTGGGTAAGATGCCCAGTTGGCTGCAGACGGTTGGCAGCCTCATGTTTCCGCCGAGGCAGAGCATCAAAGACCATCAAAAGGATTTGTAATGCGTGTTGTGAAAGACTGTAAGTGACATCATAATATACATACACAATGTTGGGGGTTTTTTGCAACGTTCGACATCTTCCACCGCGTGATAACCAGTGTTTACGTTTTACTGTCTGCTCCTCCTGAAGATTCCACTACTGTGACCTTCTTTGGTTACTGTGACATTTTCTATTGTACTGCAGTAAACTACGCAGCCATAAATTACAGTCTTGTTTGCTTTTCTCTTTGTGCACATGAGTAAGGACGTCAGTGTAGATTAAAGAGACAGTTTTATTTAATAGAGACCAGACAAAGAAAATGGAAGTGTTTCATTACTCCGGTGCGCAATAATGAGCCATAACTAAAAGCTGGCTAATTCTGGGTGTCTCGGTGTCTGTCAGAGAAGGTTTGTGGATTCGCGGAAACTGAATCATTTCTGGCAATGGCTGTTTCAACAACTGTGACATTCATTCAGTTATTTCCTACAGGCAACATCTTCTGCATACTGCCTCCAGCAAGAAATGAAAGTGATGAGGACATGGGAAATTAAAAAAGCATGTTGCCGTGTGTGCTTGGACCCAAGAGCTGTAGATGAATAGGACGCAACTGAAACTGAGAAAAGCTGTGAAGAAAAATGGCTGACGTGCTGTGCAAGCTTTGGATACGTGACACCTCCAGGTCCCTACAGCAACCTCTGCTTAAATTTATCTCTACACCTCAGATGTGGTGAGAGATCTGCGGAGGGACAGGATGTACAGACGCTAATGTGGCTAAAACACAAAGCATGTTTTGAGCATGTTTTCTTTCTGCACGTTGTTTTTCCTCTATATTTATCGACGATATTTAGCGACGATCTGCGTTTGAGCTCGCATGTGTAAGAGGTTGTATATGAAGGTGTGTGTATTTGCGTGTGTGTAACAGGAGACACCTGAGACAGTTAGAAGGTCATTCCTGGAGTCTGGTCACATAGCTTTGATCATTTTCTCGTCGCCTCAGAAATAGACCAGTGAGGACGGGACAAACTCTCTTTATGTGTGTGTGTGTGTGTGTGTGTCCAAGAGAGAGTGTTGGCCCAGCAGACTGACAGGGAAGCTACACTTGTTTGTAGTGCACAAGCCTGTGTTTGCATGACTGCACTAATGCACTAGCACCCGTATCTTTGTTTGGCACCGCTAGCATTTTCTGCATGAATGTGTTCATGCACATGCATGCAAATGTGTGTGGGCACAGTGCGTGCGTGTGTGTGTGTGTGTGTGTGTGTGTGTACTCATGCAAGCATTAAAAGGGAAAACCGTGGTTTAAATAAAGTTGTCGAAAGAATCAGTTCTAGCCAGAATCTATCCGAGAGCTACCTCACTGCAGAAAAGATGTTGCACACAACATTTCCAGACAGATTTGCAAGCATACACACACACAGAGGGAACTGAACGCAGACTTCTCAACAGGTGTGAGCCCCAAAAGAATACATACGGCAATGGCTTTAATGACAAATGTTTATGTGTCAACTTTCATCTCTGGTGGCTTTTGGTCGGGGTGTGGTACGGGCAGTTTGCAAGGAGAGCAGGTTTACAAAGAGCGTGAATAGATGTGGAAAGAGGTGCCCTGCTCAGTGTTTGGTTTGGTTGAATTATGACTTCAGCAGACCTCGGAAGGCAAGAATTCAATGCAGCGCTTAAAGGAGGCCTCAAAGTATTTAATTTGCTCATGAAGCAGCACACACGTAATTGGGAAATGACTCACCATGAAGGGCACCGATCGTAGTGAAAGAACACCACCCAGAAAGCCTCTTGTTACACACTCGTTATGATTCATTGTGTCTGTGAGAGAAAAGTTCCTAGAACCAATCTGTCAACATTCAGCTACACAAGTCAACTGAAGTGAAGAGAACCAGATGACAGATATGACAGATATAATTTCATTATAAGATTAGCTTGAAAATTTCAAAGTCAGGGTTTTCTCAGAATTTAAAAGACTAATGAGGCGTTTCCCTTTACTCACTTTCGCCCAGTGAAATTTACTGGAAATTGAAAGTCCATTCTTCAACTGTCTAGATTCATCTCAGCACCGAGCACCACTGGTTTGCCTTCAAGTAAAGTACAGAACATTGTTAACAGAAAGATCCTCTCAGTCATTCAGACAACAGACACAAACATTGTTTTATCGTAATGTTTCCTACTCTCTCCAGCCATAAACTTCATAAAACAACTTCTATAAACAGATCTGGTGCTCAACAGTTTTGCACCATATCTCAGCTTTCTACCTCGACCGCTGTGGTTACAAAAAGTGTAACTCCCTCACTTTCCAATTTCCAAATACTTGATAACATTTATGTAAACACGCCAACCTTTATATGTGAACATGCTAAACATGTACAGCATGTTCCGAGGTCAGTTCAAAGCACAGCTGGTGCCCCACAAGTATAATGTACACAGGGTATGTTAACATAAAGCTGAGTGTGATAAAATGTCTCACATGTCATACAATGGCCACTGTACGGGGGATAAACCCCCTTACTGGAGATAACAGTGTAATCTTTCCTATAGCATCGCCCTCAAGATATAGATTTTTGGCTGTGTGTCTAAATGCAGCAAACTTCCCTAATAATTTTGGCTTATTATAAACATTAGCACTAGCTGGTGGCACAGCCATAGACCTTTAGTGTTTCTGACATGATGATTAAGAGAAAGGGGGACAGAGACGCTACGACAATGCACATATAGATGAGGATAATGTCTTTACCACACCCGTTCCCATACTCAGAGCTTTTAAAGTAGGCCTACAATTCACCTTGTAGCTACTCCATGTTATCTTTTTTCCTCTTGCTTCCTGAATGCAACTATCCTTCAAGTCGTGTCTTGTGAAATATATCTAAAAATTTAAGGTTCAAACAAAAATATGAACAAATCCTTCATGCAGCCCTCCTAGATCTTGTCATTGGCACACGCAAGTGGAGATCGCTGAGGAAGACTATAAATATGTTTGAAGTGCAATCATAAAATGATGCTGTTGGGCAGGTTCCTAATCTGTACAAAGCAAACGGCAATAAATTAAGTCACCAGGTGTTACACCAGATATGAGGTACAGGGAAATTGATGCTCCCTCTGTGGACTGTTATGCAAAGGATTTCAACCGAACATGGTGTTTGTCAGAGTAAACCTTTACTTGATGAGGACTTTGGTCTTCTTTGGAGCTGCTACAAAGAAAAGTTGATACTTGTTTGAATAAATGCCCAGAACAAAAGGAGTATCTTTGCTTGAAACTTGCACAGAGACCATGTTTGGTTGCATTTCAAAATGCTAAGAGGCCCACAGGCGCCATCAATCCGTTATAAAGGTATTGCAGCATCTCATCTTTCTCAGAACAGAACAGAGCATCGGGGGAATTCAATGCATGTTTGGCCGCTTCTCACAACAATTCCAGTGAGACAAATCTCTGGAAGCAGAATAGAAATTGTTAAAGAACGTCACTTCGGGACATGGTCGGGCTCACCTTTGTGTTTCCCAACCCAGAAAATAGCTGAGAAAGATGTACGTTCACAGAGACGAATGCAACCAAACATGCAGGCCTTCACTCTAACCCAGAGGAAAAAGCAAATACTGAACACACACACTCACAGGGGACCGGGTGTAAATCAAAAACATGTTATATGCAAACATACTAGGGGAAATCAGAAGCCCTGAGGATGGGGAGGAAGAATGTGATCAAAATAGAGATCTTATAACGAGAGAATGGGGAATATCTTCAATTTGAGTCTCCCCTAAATCAGAATTTTTTGTTGTTCCTGTGAGACATTTCCATCCACATTTGTAAACACGAACAAGTCAGAACTTAGAAAACTAAACATTCAACATGACATCTTTTAATCCAAGCGAATCTATTTTGATGGAATGAGCATCATAGCATCTTCTTTAGGGGTTTACAGTAATCTTTCTTTCCACGAACTGTAGCTAGAATCTGAGCTGCCGGGGACATCGAGATAAAGAAAATTAACTGTTGGATTTTATGCTGTGAAGATATGCAAGCTGGTTTCATGGGTGGAAAGTCATGGGAAGCCAGATTCTTAAAAGTATTGGGGTTCAACACTTTGATATAACAGCCTGGGTGTGCAGTGTCTCTGCTATCTAAGTCTGCACAATGACCTTTCTAAATTTGAGGTTGTAGCTTCTCTCTGCAACACAGCTTACGGATTTTAAGTCTGCTCATACTCATATAGCTCATACTTCCCTCCTTTTCTCTCTTTGTTTTCATTCTTTTCGAGTGCGAGGGGAGGTTGGGGAAATGAAAAATATGAACTGAATACCTTTCCACCAAATCAAATATTGAGTGATGATGAAGCTAACATCTATTGGCCTTGGTCGACTCAGTTTGTTTTTTTTTTCTTTCGGGTATTCCACTGGATGAGCGTTAATAGTGGTTAGCATTTACATGTTAGCAACACATTTCATTTAGATTCTATAGTATTGTTGCAATCTACTGTACTATCCCTTTAAAGTATGTTATGGCGGTCTTTTGTTTGTGAATTTCTCTTTCTACTACTCCCCACATGCACTCACTCACTCACACAGACACAGACTGGAAGCACCCCTCTCTCCTTAAGGCCATCAGTTTGTTGTCAGTTATTGATCCTGTATTGTCGGAAGGAATAACAATAGAGACGTCTTGACATTTGGATATTGAGATACATAAAATATACATCAAAGGGCCACATTGATTTGAAGTCTTGTGAGGGAGACCGAGGGAGACCGAGGGAGAAAGAAGAAATAGACCAGACCTTTTTTTTTTTTAGGATTATCCACCAGCAAAACAACTGGGTCTGCAATAAATTCAACCTTTATTCACAAACAAATGCGTAATTCACCAGAAAAAAATCATCCTCTAAACACTGTAGTACAAAATACCAGCCTTTTTCCACGGTCTTTTTGTTGTGATATGTTGTCTTGGTGTTCTGGCAAGATTTTTTGGAAGTATGCTTTGTTCAAAAATGTCCAGCGTAAGAGAAAGTCTTAAAACAGTGCAGTTTTTATAACCACATGTTGGTGGAGGGGAGCTTTGTTTGGCAAACAGAAGTGCCCAAAGAGCCTGAATGCGAACCAACTGACTGAGTGTGAAATCTAGCAGATAAGAACACATGATATTAAAATCAATAGAAATGGGCACAGAGCATACTGTAGACATAGTTTAGTCTATTAGACACACATTAATTTGCTACTGATGTGGAGAGCATGTCTTGTGTAGCTCGTCACAATTTTACACTCAAAGCCAATCTTACCCAGAAGCTTTATAAATCCACAAAATGACCGGCGCACTGCTGGGCCAGGAAAATTCTGCTCAAAATACTGCAACAGCCAAGACACATTTTTACATGTTCAAAAATATTACAGATGGCTGCCAAATTATATTCATAAGAACAAAGTGCCTGTCCAGAATTCTGATAGAAACCAAAGGCTGTATTGGTCTTTTGTAAAAACCCTTGTTTCTTTACATATGCTATTTTTTGGGGCACTGGGGCATAATGAGAATGTTGCGTGACCTGGAGGCTGTGCCAAACCACTGATAAATGCATTGTCAAATATCAAAAATACATTGTCGTCAATCAGAAAACAAACCTGTTTTTCCCAAACCCTGGAAAGTCAATGTGAGGTTTCTGTGGGTTACCGCTGTGCTTCTAAAAGTCATTTCACGAAACCAAGAGGAGCACAGAGCTGGAGAGCAAAACTGACAAAACCCTGATCTCAGAATCTGAATGATAATCGGTCTTTCATGTTGTTTTTGGCGGCGCTCCTTAATAATAAGGAATAAATTGACTTGGAAGCATACCCGACTCGTCAGTCTGTCCGCCCCCATGTCTATCCAAACTGCTCTCTTCCCTCCTGCCGCCTACAATTACCCCCTCCTTCCCGGCTCCCCCGCCCAGGCAACCCCTTTGCCCTCTTGTATCCGGCCATTTAGCGTGACAATCCATTATTTTGACGGCTCCCAGAGAAAGAAAGAGAGAGAGACAAAGAGACAGAAAGACGGGGGTTACATTGACTTTCAGACATGGGCCCCAATTTTTTCTTTCTTCCTATTTTTCTCTTTCCTCTTCTTTCCTTCTTCCTTCCTCTTCTAACTTTATCTCTTCTTCATCTACCCCTCTTTAACCCTTTCTCCTCTTTTTTTCTGCTTACCGTTCCCTCCCTGTATTCAGAGCCCCCCTTCCCTCACTGATTTTCCTACGCCTTCTCCACTCACACCCCCCCCTACACCCCCTTTTCTTTACCCCCCCCCCCCTTTTTTTTCTCTCCCTCTAGATCCACTTTACCCACCCACCCCCCTTTATACTCTTACCCCTGCAACCACTCTACACCCCTCTGACTTTTTGGCTCTGTATTGCTTCACTGCTGGCAGCCTTTAGGAAACCCGATAAGGCCTATAGAAAGAGAGGAGCCAGGGTTTAAAATGTCTCAAGTCCACCCCCCTCCAAACAGCCTCCACTTATATCAACCATACACCCACCCCACCCAAACACACACACACTTTCCCTAACCAGCCTTCCAGCGCCCTGGCACCTGAAGCACTGTCCACCTCCAGACAACTTTTACAGCATCTCACACACACACACTCCATATAAACCTGTTCTCCCTTTGTATTACAAAACAGGCATGTGGCTGACAATCCTATCCAGAGCCAGCTTCAGTTAGTGTGTTTAAATGCTGCGTAATAATTTGATTATAATTTCAGTAAGGCAGTACTCTGGTTATTGTAACCACGGTTATTATAACCTGACATGGTTTATGGTCATTATGACAGTGAGCATAACTTAATTAGGTAAACAGGGTTACGTGTCAGTGTTTCGAATTATTCTTGTCGTGCATACAGTGTGCTCTGGTTACTGGTGTTTGGATTCAGTGCATGTGTCACAGAGGGCACAGTGTCAATCAGACGCAAAGCAGAAGCATGGACAGAAGTAGCAGTACCATAAATCATGCATGTAATAAAGTACTGCTGTAATAAAACACATCTGTAAAATGATTTCCACATTTTAATTTCTTTGGTAGAAATGAGTAAAACAGTGACGCTGTTATTGGAACGACATCACAAACCTTTGAACTCTTTTAGTGTAAATCTTCTTCTCTTGCTATGAGCATCCAAAGCAAAATTCTGTTCACTCACATGTGGGGTTTACAGATCCAGTCTGAAACATCCCCATCTTTTTGCAGACTCATCTGGGCTTCCCCAATGATACATGTTTGATATATAGCATTTAAAATCTAAATGATTATGTATGTACTTTCCAGGACCACAATAGGGAGGATAGTGTCTGTAGCTACCATTGACTGTAACTTTAACTGGCTGGTGTCTGGTGCTAATTTTTGCTTACTTACATACTTGATCACAAATATTATGCTTGCCTTAGCAACAAATATGTCGCCCAGAGCAGCAGTTCTCCAGCTAGTTGTAGCTAGGTACCATTTAAATCCCCTCCCTCTTTAAGCTCTGAACGAAAAGTAATCCCACAATCTAATATTGCTTTGTGCGTTGGTCATGTGATCGGCTGTTACAGCCCACCAGACAACAATATTTACTGACCTTGTTACAAGTTAAAAAACAGAGTTACACTGAGTTAAACAGGTTAAGACTACCTAGCTGGACGGGCATAACGGTGCACAGTACAGGTCACGGTTGGTATCCTCCAAAAATGATGTTGATGACATCACATTCCTGTTACCTGTGGAGTAACTAACGCGTTGCAGAGCAATTAAACATTGTAGCCCTTGAGGCTAACGTTAGCTGGCATACAATTATTAATGAACAGTTAAGCTCACCTCCAATTCTCACTGAAGGGTAGAAAACCTGTGTCGAAGATCTCTTCCCAACCTGATCTCATCCTGACTCGATGAGCCTTCTGTTTCTGTTGTTTTCTCTCTGCAAAGTTGGTGTCCATTTGCTTTCCTGTGAGATAGCACATAATGGTTCATTTCTCTGTGGGACAATAATAGCCTGCATTGCATGATGCGCTATTATTTTCAAATATTGTAGTGTGTGCATGAGATCAAAATAAAAAAAAAGAACATTTGTGAAATTTCTCCCCATTTGCGTGTTGCAATCTGATTTCAAAATCAGTCAGGGTTTCAAAACTCCTGTAGGCTGAGCCTGGCTTTAGCACACAATTTCATGACTACAGAACAATGTGCGAGAAAAAAAAAAAAAAAGTTAAGAACCGGTTCCCTTCCTTTAAACTGTTCTCACTCCTCACACAAACACACAACCCCCCCCCAAAACTCTATTTCCCCACAAACTCTGTAAAATGTGTGTCAGGGCCTTAGAAGTGGGGCCAAGGCAAACACCTGGCACAGAGCAGTGATCTGCTACATTTCACCTCCTACCACAGAAATATGCACACGGGGAGTTCATACACACAAGACATACACTCAAACTACAGTACAGTCTCAGTTCCAGACAGCTGGTAAATGCTGAAATATTCATACACACACACACACATGTGCAGACACACAGGCAAACAGTCACTACCGGAGGGAGAGGAGAGTGAAACGGTGGGCTCCACCCCCGCCTCCCCTTCTCTCTTTCTGTCTCTCTCTCCCCGGTGGTGTGTCATGTTTCGGGGGGATAATAGGTGTCACAGTGAGACCCCTTTGGTCTCAGCGCTCTGGGGGACTCTAATGACACACACAGGCACACACACACACACAAATGCACACGCATACACCCATTCAACCATGCGAGCACAGGCAGCTCATTCTCTGGACCATGAGAACCGCAGATGACTCTCCACTCTTCTCACCTTTCTCTACCTCCATCAGTTTCTTTCTTTCCCTCCGTCGCTTTTAAACACACATTCATCTGCCTCATTTTTTGAACCACTGTTCCCTTGGGTGATCAAACAAGTAGCTCGCAATTGAAGTTTCTGTCAACATTCTCCAACATTCAATCTAGAAGACAAAATCTATGAGGATACCGCATAGGCACAGTCACACTAACTGTCAAAATAAATCTCAATAACCCATGAGACAATTTCTAATTCATGATAACGATATGTTCGATAGCACTCTTATTTCTTTCCATTGAACATTAAGCTCCAGCCAAGAGTCTACTAGCTTAGCATAAAAAACTGGGAGCAGGGTTTTATGGTTTTATGTACTGGACTATTACTTGGCCAGGCACAGCGACTCTCTCTAGTCTCCACTGGTTGGATGTAACACTGCAGTGATGACAAGACTCCAGGAAGTCACTGCAAGCAGCCAGGAATTGGTCTGACACATAACCCCCGATAAAACCACAACATGTTGATTTTACACTTCGGTCTTGGTAAGAATTAAATGAATGAGATAGAGTTTCTAGTTGGTGGATTTTTGTTACCTCTGGACAGAGTCAAGCTGGCTGCCGCCCCTTGTTTCCAGTTTTTAGGCTAAGCTAATGGGCTCCTGTTTCCTAGACTGGTACTCCTTGAACCTACGCTGTAGTTGTTCACCCACAGTTTTCTTGTGCGGAGTGGGATTATTACAGATATCATGAGTGCACTCACTTTCCATTGTATCCCAAAATATTCTGTAAACTTACTTCATCTTTCAGTCTTTGCGCTTAATGTTTTTGAACTTTTGTGACCCATTTTAAGATTAAACATTATTATATACAATGAGGGAGGCACAATTGCATACACACATGACTCGATAGTTGTCATTCAACAACGTCAAAATTAAACTATTATTGCAGGATTTTTTTTTTCTTCAGCAGGCCCCGTTGAAGGATGACAGACACATGATAAACTGCCATGACCTACACCTGTATGAACTTTCATGTATTAAATTACTTATCCTCTTTGTCTTCCTTTCTAATAAGACGGGCAGAACGACAACTGCTCTCACAGCCACAAGGCAGAGAGAGAGAGAGAGGGGGACGGATGAAATGAGGAGAGGCGGGGGAGTATACCTGCAGGTATAATGTCGGAGGCTTCTGTCTTCTCCTTCTCCGTGTCCTCCACCTCCTCCACCTCCTCTCCTCTCTCACGCTCCATGGGGTAAATGCATTTGTGTGTTTTGAGGAAGAGCAATTGTGCCCTTCAAGTGTCCGCGCACCGAACAAGCATGCTTTTATAGCAATCTGCTTATTTCGATTCCCCTTACTAATTGCTGCAATTTTCCTCTACGTGACTGAAATGTAAGCCATTAAAAGCCTCTCACCTTTCACACCTCCTCCCACATTAACAACAGCCCTCCGCTAATCCACCTTATCCCACTCCAACTGTCGCCAGGTGAAGTCACCGTCGTGACGCCAGGCAAGAGGACTGCTTTCTCACTCACAACTGTGTTTTCCTCTCTCTGTTTGTTTGACTTTAACCTTTCCTCCATCGATTTAACTGTCTGCAAGGTTCATTTGGTTAGTTATGTTATGTTAGTTATGTGCATTTGAGATAATTCCGACTCCCTCGTTGTTTGTTTGTTTTGTTTTGGACAGCTGTATGTGTGCATTTGTTCTGATTTTTTTTTTTTTTGTACTTTACACCACCAACATAAAGCAGGTGCAACAACACAGTGCATATACTGTATTATATAATATAACTTTCTAGTCCAACAGCAAGGACCTCAGCTCGGCGTCTGTCTTGTGATCATACCTGACACCCGGAGTTACAGAATGCAGGAACAGAGACATCAGTCACCTGATTATAAGTCAGCGTAGCATCAAAATGATTTATAATCGGTTATTTTATACACACAATGGGGCCTTTACCAAAATACCAAAGCAATGAAATTCCCCTCTATATTTTTCTTTTGTCCTTCTGCCTATCACTATCAAATATGCTATGGTATTTTTTGTCTCTATCTCAGAGAGGGGTAGAATACCATTTAGAGACGCAAAAGAAGGAAGTGGAGTAACTCAGAGATCACAAAGTAACAGAGACCGTCAGGAAAAAGAGAACGGGGAAAACAGAACAGAAAGAACAAGGAAGCGAAGAAACCACGAAAGAGTAAAATGTACCCCTGAAACTAAAATACGAGTACAAATATTCTGCCTCTTTAAAAATGTCCAGTTTCATCCTTCACAGAGGATAGAAACTGTGGTCAGTTTGATCACATGTCGATTACGATGGATTTAAAGTGGGACCTGCTTCCACAGCAGAGAAAAAGTACTGAAACTTCCACAGAAACTTCACAAATTTCTCTCTTCCTAATAATCCATTACTCTGTGGTTGATATGCAGGCTCGTCATTTTCCAGTAATTAGCAGTAACGGTAATTGTTTCACCAAATCGTGCTTTCACCTGAAAACTAATAGTGTCTGCATGCGTAGAAGTGTGCCAAAGGCGCATGTTATTGTCTTTTGTGTGTCTGAGTTTCAGTTCCATACTCTGATGGAAGCAGTTGATTTATGAAGTAACCAGCATTAAACAACCTCCTTTCACGCCTACAGGTGACGAGCATTTGATGCTAAAAATAGTTTCACTGTGAGGTCTAATTACCAGACAGACAAATGAGTCCTTTCATCCTACAATTTTCTTGATAACTGTTGACAGACACAACCACGCAAACAAATTATTAGAACACAGTTGTTAAGATCAGCATCGCGTTCATGACACAGTCTACTGCATATATCACACTGCTCTGCTTGTGTCTGTATGCCTGTACTGCGTGTGTGCATGGATCCGCGCGCGCGCGCGTGTTCATCCTAGCAACGGTTGTTCCGAGCGCTAAACAAACCAAGTTGTTATTTTATAACCCTCTGTGTTCACTGGTGTGTGACTGGACATGTTCACACTTCTCCCCTTTAAATGCGCTCACTCCATGGTCACATCATTATGACTTAACCCTGGAAACTCATCCAGAAGTTGCAGAGAGACGCTTGATGCTAAATATTTGGCATGGCAACGTGGGTTTTAAATTCAAGCTTTTAGTGAAACTGGCAACTGAAGAGTTTATCATAAAGCAAAAACACACTTATCATCCTATTAAGAAGACATACTGTGAATTTTAAGACACTCGTACAGTTCACACAGGATGAACTGTGACCTGTTCATATGGAGGCTCAGCTGGCAAAACACAGCCTAAAAAGATTTAGATGCAGAAGGGTTTTTTTTGTACAAAATTTCTCAATTAGATCCATCAGCAGTAATGAAAACCCTCTTTTCATACAGTCCTGCACTGCTCCTAAGCCATGAAGTCAACAGGCAGATGAACCATGTGTCATGTCTACAAGACAGGACCTCCGTACATCGTCAACACCTGGAGGGAGCAAGCGTCACTGTCAAACGTTTGACAGACGTGAGTTATGTGAACAGACGCTCTGTTTAAAGTGGGTATAATTCACAACTTGACACGTAGTGTTTGAAAACAGTGCATGCTGTTGCTCCGTAGTTTGATTTTATTTTTAACTCGTCTCCATAGAAGCCGTTCTTTTTTTTTTTTTTAACCTTTCTTGTCTTTGATTGTTCCTGATAGGCCTGAGATTAGAGGACAAAACTCTTTTAAGTGCTTCCTAACGTCAGCAGGCTAACTCAACACCGCTCTTAATGCAACCGTGACATCTGCCATGACAACCGTGACTTCACTTTCTTTTTTTTTCTTTTTTTTTTGGCTTACACAGACTGTATCCGTACGCAGATACACACACACACACCTACATTTCAAAATGAAGAGTGTAACACTCACACTGATCAGTGTGTGTGTACATATTTCTGATATATATAGACGTATGTGTGTGTTAGGGGTGATAATCTTTGCTAACTAAGCTCTTGGCCCAAAGTGAAGAAATAATAGAAAGCAAATTGGAGATAAAGATGGAGGTCAAACATAAAGTTGTAATCTCAGAGTTTAGTCTCTTTAAGTGCCACTGGCATGCTCCAGTTCACCCTTTCTTTCTTTCACCATCACATTCTTCTCATCCATTTGAACCTCTCTTTCTTTGTCCCGACCCACCTGTCCTTTTCCCCCCATCTTATCCCAAAGTAAGTATTTTGTCTTCACTACAGGAGGTACAGGAACGTTTGATTGTAAGGACACCCCCTCCTCTCTCTCTCTCTCTCTCTCTCTTTCCCTTTTCTCCATGTCAACCCTTCAATCATCCTCTCCCACAGACTCACCCCAAACAGGACCAGGACCTGCTGACCTGACCCCCCTGTGCTGATCACCTCCCCCCTCTGTATGTTGCCACAGTAAGGGTCGAGGATTAGTTGCTATGGAGACAGTAGCCACTCTCGTACTTTTGCTTTTGTTTTTCTTCAATCTTGAGTGCAGCGGCGAGTATTTGACTTTGTAGTTTAGAGACAAAACTTTAAGTTATTGGGGAAAGGAATGTTTGCGTAAGTGTGTGTACGTGTGTGTGTTTGCGTGTGTAGGATAGGGGTGTATGGAGGGATAACCTATGACCCCCGGATTCCTGTAGACTCACAAGCAGCCTAATCATTCCCAGCAGAAATAATTGGAACACTAATACTCCCTACACACACGCACACACACACTTCAAATGAGCCATTTCATCTCTGTAATTTAATGTTTTTCATTAAGATATGCACTCCCACATTCATACACCAAATTCCTGTCATAGCCCAGATGCGTGCACACACACACTCTCACGCAGTATATAAATAAGATAAAAGCAGATTGACCATGTAAGCCGTATCTACTAGAGGGGAGGACAGATGGGTTCCTCTGACAAACCGACATGAACTTTTCAACCTTTTCAAGAAATTTGTCAATTGAGGTTGTAGCAAATAATTAGTTCTAAAATTACGGCGCGTCTAAACAGGAGCCGCTTGGGCCGCATTTTTCGGCCGTCTGTCTCACGTGTGTCTGACAGAACAGAGACGCGTCTATTTTAAACAATCCAGCTGTCTACACAGGCCACGCAACGACTTGTGTTTTACTCCTGATACACACACGTGTAAACGCAGCCAGAAGCATATTGTGAGGCTTCAAGTCTATTGTCTTCTGTTTTACGCGCATAACTACAGCCATTACACTTTGGACTCTGAGTGCTGTCAAAACATGGGTGACCTACGCTGCACGTGATCGCGTCGTGTGCAGATGGAGAAGCTGCTGCTCGCCGCGCACCTCCCGTTCACGCACAGTGTGTTTCAAAATGTAGATCACCTGACAAAAAAAAAGTTTCCTTTTGTGAGCATGTCTGCGCTGGCGCAAGGTCACAATCACGCTGTCACTGAATCACAACTGGCAGAACAATCTATCACTGAGTTCAAAGTTCAGCTCCAAGGTGTCTAAATATGAACCGAACACGGCACCTCCACCACATTCACACAAACACTCTCACATGAGTCCATGTCTGCACTTAAAGGCAACACAGAGAGGCCAAGCAGTCTCTGCGCTGAGCTGAGTGCAGACTAAGTGGAGTCGGAGCCTTTTATAACGTACACAAAAACATAACCGACGTCCCACAAATCATCTAAATCTTCTGGTTTCAGTTACTAATAAGGCGTGAGAGGACGGGTAGTGACTTTAGGCAAACAAAGGGCTTTGAGTGCAGGTGAGATGTGAAGGGAACTTTAGCTCAGATTAAACAACTCACGCACACACTCACAAATGAACACGCCGTGAAACCGTGCGGTGGTCATACATTGCGTGATGAATGTTTTATGGTAGCTGACATCATTGCAAGACATTTGTGTCAAGCACCTATCAATCCTCTTTGACAGAACCACCACTGGGCGAGGGAAAGACTTTAACAATTACACCAGAAATTGATGAACAGCTTGAAATGGAAACAATCCAAACTAAGAAGTTGACAAATGAAGTCTGCCGGGAAAAGCGCACAACTTTTAGCCAAAATGGACGTCTATGGTATGTAGCAGAGGAGGGAAATACACACAAATATATATTTTTTGACACTATCTGGGAAATCTCTGTCTCTCTCTCTCTCTCTCTCTCTTTGTACATTCTGCAGGAAAACAAGGGGGAAGAAGAAGAAGAAAAATAACAAAGCATGAGGTCAAAAGGTTGTAGCTGGCCACTGGCAGGAGTCAAAGGTTAAAGCCAGACTGCATCCTGTCAACAAATAACTGAGGGAACCATGTTATCTGACCATCAAACAGTGTAGGATAACTGTCATTGTATTGAATAGAAAAGTGTATTGCATTCTGTGCAGGACTCTCTGTCCCTTAAAAAAACAACTGTTGTCTTAAGGCTGCGGTAAATATGGTAAACTTAACTTTGGGGGTAAATATGGTTATACTAGATTGTCTTCTGTGTTGAATCTTCAATTATGGCAGTTTAGCAATGATGTATATGACAATAACAAGGTATTTGTCCAATATTCTGGCATAGCCAGTCACATGTGGGTTGACGCGTGTTTACCTGTCCCATGTTGTGCGCGGGGTTCTCGACACTTGAACTGTCCTTTTAGAAAAGGGCACAAACGGAAGCGTCTTTATTCCTCGCACACGTGAAGCATTGTGTTGTTTGAATGTGTAACTGGATCTGCTTTCTTTTCATCTCACCTGTGAAAAACAACAAATAGATTGTTCTGAAATGAATCGGTGAACAACGGCCGAGGCAGCGGGAGGAAGTGTTTGATTAGAGGGGGAACTAAGGTTTTGACAATAGCTGTCAAGAGAAGAGGAGACAGATGGGAGAAGGAAGGGGAATGTGGACGGAGGAGAGTTAGAAGACGTCGAGGAGAGAAACGTAGACAATGCGGATGGACAAAAGAGACAAAAGAGAGCAAAGGCTTTTTCTCATCATGCTGTGCATTTTTGTAATATGGAAACACGTATAGACCAACTCAGGTATGTAATAACCCATTTATGATACCAACTAGAGCCACTGCTTTACTGCCAAACACGTCATTTAAAGAACAAGAAAGAAAGAAAGAAAGAAAGAAAGAAGAAAGAAAGAAAGAAAGAAAGAAAGAAAGAAATCATTATCCAAAGTAAGTGACATGATCAGTGTGAAGCGCATCATGCAAAAGTGTCTCACTTAATGAGAAAGCGTCACGCAACACACTGTGTGCTCGGCCTAGAAATTTTACGACCTCTGCTTAAGCGGTGTCGCTGAGGAAGATTCAAGGGAATCTGAACACGTTCACAAAGGAAATAATACAGGATGGGCTTATCAGGGGACAAACCCAGCTATCATTTACACGCGACATGACAGGAAAAAAAAATCTGTGAGAATAGATGAGAGGTGTGAAAGGAGACTGGAGAAGGAGAAGAGAGAATGGCTGAGGGATGTACCACAAGAGGGCTCTGTGTCCGTCACAAACGGAGGACACACACACACTGAAGGCTCTCTACAATGAGGGAGCTTTTCTCATCAAACACATGTAATGCCATCTGAACAAGAGGCCCGACTAATCAACTCGGAGGTAGGTGATCTCTGTGTGTACGGTCTGATCCAAGCCTGCTAATAGAGTGCCAGGAATCACTGGATTAACATGACAAAGACCTCCACTGATCCTTAAAGAAAGACCAGATAGGAAAGAAGTAATCCTCAGACAGCTCGCGCTAAACCAGGCTGGGTTTCTAAAGAGATGTTACATTTGTGTTACTCATGTATCTGCAACATTTTGGGTTTAAAAGAGGGCTCCCACATCATACTCATCAGTTTAACTCAGTACTAAAAAACTTCATCCACTTAAAATAGCATGTGTAACATCAATTCAGAATATGTGAGGGCAGATGAAGCATAAAGCAACAAAACAAAGGATGAAACGCAAGAAATGTGCAGAACAGAAAATGAATGCAAAGTACAGTTATGTATAATCTCATAAATTGCTTGCCAATATGATTATTGATTTTATGATTCTATCACCAACTTTACTAACGAGAGCAGTGCCCCAGTTTCCACAAGGAGAAATGTTCTCTAATTCACATGCACACACACACACACACACACACACACACACACACACACACACACACACACACACACACACACACCTATTTAACGCAATTAAGAAAATGACGTAACTATGAAAACATTACCTCCTTGTGATCCTTTGATTATGTAAACAAACACGGACAATGTTCCTCAGAGAAATCTGTTGAAGAAAGTTCATCTTTGTAACAAAGTCTACATTTTTGTGCGTCACAGGATCTCAGCATTTTGGAATATGAGGCAGAATGATCAGCCTTGTTTAAAGTGATGACAAGCTGAAAAAGCAATGGAGGGGCAGAAGGCAGACAGAAAGAGGGAGAGAGAGCGAGAGAGGGAGAGAGAAAGATAGCAAGGGAGCGAGAGAGCAAAAGCAGGAGATGACAGAAACTGAGGCAGAGGTCTGTTTTTATTGGACTGTTTCTGGAAGCAACAAATGTTCCCTTAACTTTACAGGGGAAAAATTCTCCCACAAAGATTTTTACAGACTATAGCACGGAGCAGAAACGAGAAGAAGAGAAAAGAAGAGAAGAAAAAAAAGAGAGGCAAAAAGATTGCTTCTAACCCCTGTGTGAGCTGGCATTTGTAGAGCCAAACAAATGGGGATTTCCATTCAAATAAGCCCTGTCCATATTCCATTTAGCCGGTGCACTTCCGAAAGCTGACAGTGAATGCTTCATAGTTATGTCATGGAAATTAGCAGTAGTCCAGTGTTTGACTCTACAAGCACTGATTTGTTACCATAACAATTGACTCATTTGGCCAAACATCTCATCGAATAAAAGCTTTCCGTGTTATGCAGCTGGGTGGCCTGATGTTGACGGGGGCCATCTTGCAATTGGTGCAGGTTGATACAACACGCAGCACCAGGAGGACGGTCAGTGGAAGAACACAAAAGATGATGATTCCCCCCCTGAGGAGTATTCAGAACAAGTTTCACATGAAAAATTGCTTACAGAGACATCTTACACGAAATTTCCCATGACACATGAGTTTTGTGGTGTACCATCTGGACTATGGTTCACTTCTAATTATCTCCACCGTTACAAAAAGACACACACTGTCTGTCATAAAAACACACAGGGAGCTACTAACCATTTTGCCATGTAGAGGTCAACTTATTCTCTGGCATGTAGTGTGGTGTGTTCGAAAGGTACTTTAGAAGGCACTTTTGTCACATTTTCTTGCACACTGGGCCACCAAACAGGATACTTTATCCCCGCCAGCCCCCCTCAGCCCACCAGGGCACGTACCTTTTTCTATCTCCTTAAAGGTCAAGGGACAAGTGTGTTTCTCTCCCGTCTTTTCAGCTCGTGCCTCATTCCTCCAATGGCGACTACCCCAGGGGACAGGTGTGTCGCCTTCCCACAATCTACTCTATCCACCCCTCCCTGGCGCCAAGGGACAGGTGTGGGGTGTACTGGCCTTGCAGTGACCTCCTTACCTGGGGGGTAGACGGGGGTCTCCTCCTCCTGCCATTCTTCATTCTTTTCTTCCTGCACCTATAGGCTTGCCTTCCACCTGCTCCAACCCCACCTACCTCTGAGGAGGGAGTTTGGGTCTGGTGGGGGGGTAAACAAGGGAGATATTAGGAGGGGATGATTGGGGTAAAAGATCAAGAATGACCAAGACAAATGCAAAGGAGTCACACATTTCCGCGAGTGAATGCACTGAGTATGTCAGTGAATAACAGAGCAAAGAGTCAGAGAGAGTAGGACAGATATGTGATACGCCACAGCCCACCAGCTTTCTTTGTTCTTCCCCTCCAGTGACTGACAGACAGGACAATAGCACCTGGCACTGCTCCTTCTCTCTCTGTCGCTCCTCCTCCGCTTTTCTCTGCATTCTCCTCATCTCTCACTTTCCGGCTCCATTCATCTCCACGTTGCACCCCTGCACACGGTATAAGCTTTCAATACAGCTGACAGAACCTCATAATCATGTGTTTTCGTAATTACCTGCTTGGATGACTCTTACTACACGTTTCTAGTCTTATCTCAGTGCCTCAAGCAAACACAGGACCAAAACCCTTACCCAAGCCTAACCCAACCAGAAAAGCATTCTGACTGCAGAGTAAAAATACATTTTGAACAATTGAACTCTTATCACACTCTCATAAACAACACTTGCTTCACATGTGTGCAAAAGCCCATCACATGCCCTTTCATTCCCTGGACTCTTCCCACTCTCTTCCCACCCAAATATCCTCAGATGCCAGCTGGTCATTTTTAAGGCATGCAGCAGCCTGTAAAAGAAATACCCTTTGTGACATCAGAAGGCTCTTTTCTGGTGGCCAGAGTTCTTTATAACACTAACAAGCCAACACTTAACCACACACACACTGACACCACACACTAACCCACTACTCGAGTGTGCCCTGTGAAAAAAATGGGCAATGGCTAATACTTTATTGTTGCCTGTTGCCTTCACTCAGCTACTACCACTACCTCGTATACTGTTCAACCGTTGACAAAAACTCTGACAGTGTATGCATCATACTCTTATGTTCCAATTCTTGCTGTTCAGGTTAGGGCTGCAACTAACATTTATTACCAATTATTATGATAAGTGTCATAAAAAAGTCATGACACATTTGTTTTGCCTGAGCATCAGTCCCGATAATCAGTCCAGTTCAGATAATGGATGGATGGATGGATGGATGGATGGATGGATGGATGGATGGATGGATGGATGGATCATTCCAAAAAACAAAAGGTAATACATTTATGATCATCTACAGCATGACTCAACAACTTATCAATTAATGGAGTAACTGTTGGAGCTCTAGTTCAGATAGGAGCCTCACTGTTTCCTGATGTGTTTTGTGACTAAATAGGTCCCAAAGTCCTCTTTCGAGTATTTAGGAAGGACTTTTCAGAACTTTTTTTGTTTGTAAATGAGTTTAAAATATCACACAGGGAAATGGCAGCTGCAGGAAAGCTGAGCTGATCAAAGAACAGAGAGGAGCAAATGAAAACTTGAGCAATTGCATAAAAAGTACAACTACAACTCCATATCCTTTACCTAATGCCATGCCTCTCTACAAAGGGCATCTCATTGCTGCACCTACCAGTTTCTAAAGGTTGTGGATGACCCGACTGATGTCTAATATGATTGAACGATGCATCATAGTTTGAAATATTCAGAAGCATTTCTTGTTTCTCTGTCTCTTTTCTCTCCCTCTTTGCTTTTCTCTCGTTCTCTCTCTGAACTCTTCACCCCACGGTTGCACTTCTGACTTCTGCCTCTGCTTTGCTTCCCCACGCAGAGCACACAAAGACTCATTCACACACAGCCCTACACCTGCCCTGCATTCAAACACACCCTCACATATTAGTTTGTAGAAGAAGAAGTCCGCTTGTCCGTTGCCTTAATCGAAGTCAGGCAAACCTTAAAGCAGGTTACAGTCATTTAAATACATTATCAACTGGAATATATGTCATCGGGGTTAGGGTTACACGTGTTATAAAACTAGATATACTGCAATCTGGAAAGAAATAATTTAACTACTGAACAGGGAATACTGTGTAGGGAGTGGAAAGCAAGGTATGGAAGGGCCCCTTTCCACCCTAACACTCCTGAGACCTATCCATTGTCCGGCCAACATCCTCTTTGTGTGTGTGTCTGTATATGTGTGTAACAGGATGTCCCTGACATCTCTGAAAAGCAACTTTACCTCCCTCCACACCCCGCACACCCATTCCTGTGCATTGTTTCCTACAGAGAATCATGAGGGAGAGAGAAGGAGCTTGTGTGTGTTGGTGTGTGTTGGTGTGTGTGTGTGTGTGTGTGTGTGTGTGTGTGTGTGTGTGTGTGTGTGTGCGCGCGCGCAAGCAAGAGAAACAAAGCAAGGTAGTAAATAGGTGTGCATATAAAGGAGACAGAGAAGGAGAGCACATGGGAGATATTGTTGCGTAGCAGTACGTGAGAGTTTTTCTAAGACAGGGAGTCAGATGGGCAGACAGAAGGGGGGAGTCGGCCAGAGATGACAAAGGGACTGAAAGGAGGAGAGGAGAGATGGAGGGATAATGGATGATAATGTGAGAAACAGGAGAGGAGCCAGTGAAAGAGATTATCTGATCTGACTGCTCTCCATGCAGCACAGGCGCGGTGGACACACGCACACACACACACAGAAACACACAAGCCAAACAGGAGAAGAGAGAAAACAACTGCCCTTTTCTTTCCCTTTGTCCCCCAACACTTCGCCTTACTTTTGTTGCTAAATTCCAGCTCGGAACATTAAGTCGGTGAGAAGCCAATTTCTTTTCAGCATGTTGTCAAGAACGCCACTACATTAAGCATTAACCTAATTTTGGTAGAATGAACTACATTCCTCAATTTCAAAGTCTTAGTTCATAAAATCTGTCTCCATTTTGTTAAATACCATCACAAAAACAGTACCATACCGTAGCATTAATATATGGGAGAATGTATAGTATGAACTCTGCAATGGGAGAGACTATAGAAGATGCAATAAAGTGGCCATTTTGCCAAACCACGAACAAGATGTTTCAGCATTAATGTCCAAAACAACAAAACGCATGCACGTTTTGCTAATCAGGTATATTTTTCTAGCATGCACAACCAAAGACTGTATAATCAAAAACGGATGTAGTCTCTGAAGTCAACTATAGACTTCTAAAGAGCCAGTACGCGGCCAGTACTGTGGTCAGCTGTGGCCGCAGCCATCTTGGCAATCCTGCCTCCGCCAGCTGTTGGCTAATCTAAAAATGGGCAAATACGTGAAGCGCGGGGAGCAGAGGCAGGCTGAATGAAGTTACCGAAACCAGCCACCCGTGATGGCACCCAACTGTCACTCATAGCGGCCATTACCTAAATTATTCATTAACATAAGCCTTAATATTGATTTAAACAGTTGAGTTACCTGCACCTGCAAAAGTAACCTGCACTACAGTTGCTATAGACTACAGAACAGAGAAATTAGTTGTAGAGACCAAAACCGCTTTTTGTGTCTGTCTCTATAAATGTTTATTGCTGCTGTGAAGTTAATAAGGGGATGTGACTTACTTCCGGAACCAGCCTCAAGTGGCCATTTGAGAAAATGCAGTTTTTGGCACTTGTTTTGGCTTCATTTGCCAGATAGAAGCACAACTCAGAATCCACAAAGCCAGAAGGCTCTGACTGTGACACGGTACAATAGTTACAATATCTAACCCTTGTTCTATGAAGACAGAGCCCTCTAAGCTCTATGACTGTAGGAAAAATCTGGTATTACCCTACATAACCCTTGCTGTGACACCAACACAATATAATAATGAATGTCACAAAGAAATAGGCCACTTCTCCATCATAATATTTGGTGTAAGAAGAGTCCTGTGTTTGAAGGAAGAGGATCCAGCCTTTCACTCAAAAAGTGAAGATAACGTTAAAATGTGAAACACGCTGAATGAGAAGAATCACACACGCTGTACAGCGCTTTTAATGTAGCTGAAGCTGGGGAGCAGTGACATCAAAAAGCTATGCCTGTCTGCATCGCTGTCTGGTTCTGTGGGATTCTGGGTACTTGCCCAAGTATTTGTCTGCCCGACTGTGCTTTGACTGACTGTGTATGTGTGCGTGCTCAAATTTAGAGGCTGAATAAAGTGCATCTCTCTGCACGAGATACGGTTAAGACGGTGATATTTCACACATAGCGCTATCAGCGCGTTCGCAAATGCGGCTTCTTTTGGGATTAGAGGAGTAACACAATTTCATATTTTCTTGTTTACCATAATTCTGTGGGCTGAGCTGACCAGGAAACTTTTTGGGAAACATGCCTCAGGGGCAGAGGGGGCAGAGGTTGGTCTAAAATAGGGACATACCATCGTAATTTGACCATGAGAACTTTTCCATGTGTGCTACAGTGTGCACTTGACTGTTCGGGTTGCTGAGCACATTTTTTGTGCGTGTGAATATGAGTGCAGGCGCAGTGCGCTCAAGTATGTGCATCGGTGCTTGTGTGTGGGCCATGTGTGTGTGTTAGTGTGCGTGTCTTGGTCTGTGCTTAATCCATAGACAATGAAGGATGTGTATGATATTTCTTGGGCTTGAGCCTTGATGACAGAAGTGCTTTTCCATTAAACTACCCAGCCCTTTGTCTTTCTTCTTTCCTCCCTCCTTTCCTTCTCTCTCTTCGTCTACCCTTACCACCTGTCTTTTCCATCTCCTTCCATCTTCCCCTGCTGCCCGTCCATCTTTTGTCAACCATGGTCCCTCTATACCACTTCCCCTCACACTGTACCCATCTAATTTCACTCTCCTCCTGCTTCTCCCCCTCCTGTCTTACCCTTGTTGTACATTTTCAGGCCTTGTATGTGCTGACAGCCCCAATGAGGTGGTCTACTGGCAGACATCTGAAAAATGTACCTGTGCAATTACTGCTAGTCTTATGTAGACACAGACACACAGAGCAATGGAAGGGGGGGGGGGTCAAATTCCACGACAGACAAACATGTATTTAGAGTTTCAACACTTAACACTTAGATGCACTAAATGTCAGCGCAAGCACAGGCTGTGAATACTGAAATGATGTGCTGCCTGGAAACACACCCCTAAACTTATCGAAACAATATACCACACGTGCTTCCACAAGTAGGGTTACACACACATTTGGTGTGGGACGATGATTGACTGTTTTAGTGTGTTATGTTGTGATCGGACTGCATATGATATCAGTTTTTAGTTATCATGTGATAAAAAAAAAAAAAGCAGGAAGCAGGAAAATCACGGCCACACATATGCACGAGTGTTGGTTGTATCCTGATTCGCAAATGCTGTAAGGTGTTGAAATATCATCTGCCTGTGCGTGCAACCGTGTGTGTTTTTGTGTGTCATGACGTAATGTCCAGCCTTAAAGCAATTGTCTCTTAGGAAGGTTTGTAGTGTCAATTGTCACAAAACAAAGGAAAAGACAGCATCCCAACGGAAATGTATGTGTATGTGTGTGTGTGCGTGCGTGTGTTATGTCTGTGTGTGAGAGTGTATGGGAGTGAAACAGAGACAGAGGATATCATATACAGCCTTTCAGGAAGGGCCATTGTGTGTCAGGAAGGTTTATATTGTCAACCGTGCCAAAATAGCAGATAGCAGAATAGCTAGGGACATCCCAACGGAAGTGTGACTGTGTGTGAGAGAGTGTGTGTGTCTGTCTGTCTGTCTGTAGACAGCTTGTTGTGACAGTGCTGGTATACCAGCTAACAACACTTGTGACAACCAAGAAATAATAAATATTAATCTGAATAAACATTTCAAACCTAGCACCTATCACATCTAAGAGAACATGTAGATATTAAGATTGGATCAGTGCAGTTTAGTTCATCTGTAAACGGTCTCGTGAAGTACCTGTGTAGATCTTTTAACCTTTTTATTTTTCAGGTGTTGCCGATGATGTTACTAAGTTCCAAAGCTGTCACTCTGTACTTTTCCATCATATTATCATAGCTCGGACATGTTACAACTACAAAAGGTCCGTAAATAATCTGCTGCAGAGCTTTCAGGCACAGTGAAAGTGAGCCCTATGGAGCCACAGAAAACATCGTTAGAGCTTTGAGGTATGTAAAAGCCCTCCATCCATGACAATAGGACCAGAGGAGCAGCGAGCCGTTTTAATTGCCTGAAGCACTCCGTGCGTCTATGCTCTAAACCTGCCTAGACTGCCACATCCACCATTTCAATCAGCACTCTCATTCACTCTTTTCACTCTTCCTCTCGTCCACTCTCCCTTTCTCCAACTCCCCCTCTTCTTTCTGTGCTTCACCCTCTCTCTTAACTAGCTCTCTAATTCTTTGGCTTTTAGGCCTTTATTCCATTCAGCGTCTCCTGTGAAACCAGCTAACTAATTCATCTCCAGACAAATTGCCAATCAGGTGCGGACAAAGAAAAGAGGAGAAAAGAGACTGGTCCTCAATAGAGCCGATCGCTGTTTTACTAAACGCTCCTTCAGAGGAGGAGGGATGGAGGTTGAGATGGGGGAGGGAAAAGGGGAGAGTGCGTTTAAATGTGTGTGTTTGTCTGCGTGCCCGTGGGGTGTGTATACCTTTGGTCTGTGGGGGTATGTGTGTGTGTGTGTGTGTGTGTGTGTGTGTATGTGTATGTTCATTAAGATGGTGTGTGTCCTCTTCACCCCCTCCTGCCAGGGTTCAACACTTTCTGTATGCGGAGGTTAACGACCTTGCCATCCAATCACATTCTCCTGTCAGGGCCCCGTCGCCAACAGCAACAGGTGGTCTAGCCAATTGGTATCCTGCAGAGCGGAAAAGTAGGGGGAGAAAGAGATGGGAGGATGAAGGATGGAGAAAGAATGAATGGAAAAAGTCTGAATCATGAGAGCGTTCCCCAAAAATAATTTACCCTTAAATCAAAATCATTTTTATCCACTGGCTTGTCATCCAGATTCTTAAACTCTGACCATAGACCCTACATGACATTCTTTGTTAGACGTATTAAGGGAATCCAGTACAGAGCACTAATGTGGACACACCTGCAACTGACACACAGACGACCACTTTATGGAAAGCCCATCTCATGTGAAAAACGAAGTGACGCCAGTTTATTGTTGTTACAATGCGGCAGCTATCCATTCACAAGCTAACTTGCGATGAGTGACATGCCAGAGTTGGCATGCAGTCCCTGCTGTGTACACTGATCTGATCTGAAATGCCAAGACTGCACCCAAAGCAAGAATGAGTGCTGCTAACCTGACACAATTCTCAACCCGGATTTCTCCAATTCCACATCCCGGCCACCCCCCCCCCCCCAGATCTAGCTGGCATATATGAGCCAAAGCTGGCTCACGTTTCACTTTCTGGTGCCAGAATACAGTCAAGTGCCCCAACACTCCCCAGAACTCAGTCATAATCGGGCTGACTCAGATTGCTTCCTGTGGAGCAAGCCCAATTATAATCATGTTGAGCAGTCAT
This sequence comes from Nibea albiflora, assembly GCA_014281875.1. Taxonomy (NCBI): domain Eukaryota; kingdom Metazoa; phylum Chordata; class Actinopteri; family Sciaenidae; genus Nibea; species Nibea albiflora. The sequence continues at coordinate 12,320,505 of CM024794.1, read as the reverse complement.
ATGACTTGAGCTATGGTTAATTAAGATATGCATTTATCAGAGAGGGCTTTTATTAAACGGATTTCTGCATGCTTGAATGAATGAAAGCGGCCTGGATAATACTGCTGAACAGAGGACAAACAAACAGCAGCTCTACACACATTTAAGTAAATACATTATTGTTGGCTACTTTGGAGACGTCATGTAATAAAGAAACCTAGTTCTTAATTAGATTGACACATCTATATTTCGGCTGGAGAAACCCGATCCTATATATATGGTTTATTCTGGCATCAAACCAGGTTTATACAAGAGAGCATGTGCCTGACAAAGGCTTTAGACAGCGAAAGTTAGACGTGATGGCAGCATTTGGTCGGTATAAAATAAAAGATAGTTACTTCTAGTTGTACTAGCATGAACATATTCCCAAAATTGAGTCTAAACTACAGTTGGAGTGTGATATAACATATAAAAGCAGTGTCATGTATGCTAGTTTTGCTCATGGGAGAGCTCTGATGGCCGAGCAGTTGCATGTCAAAGTGGATTTTACAGAAAACACGTTGTAACCTGGTTCTTTATTGGGTGTATGTAAACACAGCGAATGTCACAGGGGATGCACAGGAAACTATGTGAGAAAGTTTGTTGGGGGTTGGTGGATGAGGGCAGGAGAAGAAAGGGTGGAGAAGCGACAAGTTTAATAGCTCTACTCAGTTAATGATCACAGCGATCGCTCTCTCTCTCTCTCTCTCGTGCTCTCTTTCTTGTCCTCCCTCCCTCAAACTCTTTTTCTCTTTAGCCACTAATTAAGCAGCTAACCGACTCGTAAAAAGAAGATGGGAAGACAAAAGAGGAAGGAGAAAGGCGGCATTAGTCTGGGCTGAGTGCTCCTGTCTCGTTAGCTAGAGAGGGAGATTGAGAGTGAGTGAGACTGAGCTCCAGCGTCTGTTTGATCATTAACTCACTCAGCCAGACGCGGTTATAAAACTTGTCACCCCTCATTGCATTTTTGTGTACTCAGTCACTATTATTGAGCTCTGTCATATAAATCAGGCCTCGCCTGTTATTTGTCGTGCCTGTGAACTTGCCCACCTTGTTAGTCTTCTTCACCGGTGACCATTAGGTACACAGATCATATCAGCTTCTGGTTTCTGTTCACACACATAAAAACACAAAGACACACACACTCACCACCCCCCTCCTCCTCCTATATGGGCACAAGAAGGCTATAGGACGAAACAGAGCAAGGCATCACTGCAATGAGTTTAGATCTGTATTTAATACTGTCCAAAGGGGAGGTGATGTGATCTTTTACATTTGTGCACGTTGCGCTCAAACACAAACCCACACACTTTTTCCCCTTACAAACCAGATTAGGGAGATGAGGCAGAAAATGAAGTGATTCAAAGGAAAGAATGAAAGAATGGCAGCAAGTGGTAAAGGTGAGAAAAGACAGTGCTGGAAAGCAGGAAAAAAGAGTCTAAAATAGGGCCAAGAGAGGAGAAAATTTCAGAAATTGAGATTTTAACCAGCCTTTTTAGATGAATATAGTGTAGCAGCCAAATCAGAGGGAAGTGAGAGAGAAAGAGTGCAGAAAAGCAAAAGGGACTGAGATATAGAGGAAGGAAAGAGGGATTTGGGCCTCTTTCCCAAATGTGATTAAATGTAGGAAACCAGGCAGACCGAATGCAGACCCCAGAGCTCCTGCTCTCACCATTAACCCCCTACTAACAGTGTGTGTGTGTGTGTGTGTAGGTGCAGGTTTGTCTATATGGGACAGAGCACACTCGGAGGAGTGATATAGTGCTCTCTTACCCCCTCAACCCCTTTACTGCGTCTGCAACACATATCCCATTGTTACAACCCAACTAAAATGAGATCAGTCCTCACATGTGCCTTTTCCTTCAACCTCACATAGTTGATTCTACATTTGTAAACTAAAGTCAACTCAGTGGAAAGGAACGAGGAGTTTTCGCCAGACGGTCAACTTTTTAGAGAAGCTCTGTGAAACACAACTACAGATGATTCAGAGGACGATAAAGAAAAGGGGTAAATTCATCACTTTAATTGATGATGTGTGTTGATGATGCTATGCAGCTTCATGGAGGCCATGAAACGTTTCCACTGTGTGGAAATAATATCGATACTTGATGAAAGCATTGCACCAATTTCCACAAAGTTCAGTGAGCTAAAATGGCTGAGATATCCTAATTTTTTTTTTTTTTTAACCTCCAGTTTTTTGACAAAGGCATTCTGTTTTAAATGTAGAGACTCCAAGTTCAAGCTAACCCAAATGACATCATTAGAGTTGGTTTGTCAGACTGGACAAAGCTCCCGCTGGAGCCAAGGAGGACATTATGCAACTGTTTTTACAGGCTAACCTTGACAAGTAAACTGACCTTGATGTGTAAAATCAGTGGATGGCCACTGGGGGGTACAAAATTGGTGAGAAAGTAGGTCGGTGTAAGTAAAAGCAAGAATAGTACGATGAGAAAGATGTACGTGTTTCACAATTTAAGCCGCTGTCATGGACAAGACAGCTCATTTTTGGACCTGTCTCATGGAGCATGTCAAGACCTGTTTAGAAAAGCAAGCAATTACTCACAATTACTAGCTATTACATGATGAAGTTTTCCGTGGATGTTCAGTTATAATGTAACGGCTGTGTGGTTTTCAGCTGTTCACACAAGAGAAACTTCAGTATGACAGCAGAGCCTTGAAACAAAGTTAACACCAAATACTGAATGATCTGTTTGTTTCTGTGAGAATTTAGTCTTGGAGTAGATTATCTTTTCGCGCTGCTTCAGGTAATGATAGATGGACCAACAACATTTTAAACTTACTCTCTTGGTCTCGATCATTGTCTAATTTTGTCTTCGTTGCTTTGCATCTGGTTCTCACAGTTGGTCTCCTCCTGGTGTACCTCTGTGTAGCAGGTTCAACCTGTTAGCTTTGTAAGCTTCATTGAACAACAACAACACCATTATATCAGCTCTCTTTTGTTTAATTCAGCCTCAGTTCACTTTCTTATCACAGCTGTTGCTCTGCTCCTGCTCTGGGCCAGATCCCAAAGTGGATCTTTCCAGTTTTCTTTGATTGATTATATTATTTTTTCTGTCTACATTTATATGTAATTTTAAAAAATCACACTATCCAGTTTCAAGCTGGAAGTTTGACATTCCCATTTGTGTGTGCAGACTCTTTCTAATGTTTATATCTAGCAGCTGTTCATACTCCTTATACTATATCAATTAGCCACAGAAATCCCCTTCACCCCACCCCACACCTTTCTGATGCTGGATTAAGGGGGCGAGTGCTCAGCTATTTGTGTAACTTCCCGAAACTGACGACCTGACATCCCGGCACCCACCTATGTGCCATGATCGGCCAGCTGTGTGGAGGTGAGGAAGGAGCTATGGTTTGAACTTCTCCCTGCAGCTCTCTTTTCATGTGAACAACTGAGTGCAACACTATGAATGTTTTCCAGGAGAAACAGTCTGAAAATGTGCACCAATATCCCCATATTTAAACAATAAAATGATCTCCCCCCTTTCTATGACGGCTTTTCACCCTGCATTAGGTGAAGCTGTTCAGAACAAAGCCTTATTCTTCATCTTCACAGTTCTCCCTGTTTCCCCCCCTCCAAAAAAGCTGGAAAGACACGAGGCCTTAAGTCATTTGGTCGATCATTTATCTTTTTTGTCTTTGTGCATTAGCAGCTCTGGCCAAGATTACATCTCTTCCTGATCACAAATGTACGACACGCTGCCAGACACACACACACACACACACACACGCGGTCCACCCAAGCTGACGGCTATCACTATTATTCACAAAATGTCCAAACAAACATCCCTCACACTGAGTAGGTCAGAACCAGGATCAACACTGAGTATGGCAGGACCAACAGAGAGTGAGTGAGTGAGTGTGCGTCTGCGTGTGTTTGAGCCGGTGCCAGGTCTCATGGTATGAAAGCACATACGTGGTATGAGTGCCTCGACAAATCTGCCAAAATATCTACATTTTATGTGAAAGCCATAAAATGGCACCATAGCGCCAATGTTTAACAAGTGTCACTCAGATTCTAGCCTGGATAAACGAAAGATTATATAAAAGATTGCAAATTGTGAAACTGGCACACTCTCTCGCACGTGCATACAAATTCACACACAGAAATTCACACACTGTACTCTCTGTCTGCAAAAGTACAAACCGTGTGACGTTTATTAGCAGGTTTATGAAGGAAAAGTGTGACAAAAGTGAATGAGATTGTGATTTGTGGGGGTTTTCCTGAGACTTTGTCCAATCAGGACGCCGGAAGCCAAACCTTTCCGTTTAAACATGCACACAGACACACACACACACTTGCACACACCCAGCAGGGAAATAAGCAAAGCTGAAGCAATGTGATTCTCCTAATCTTGCTTACACCATGTCCTCTGTGCCTGGCTCTGCTTGACCCTATGTTCAAACACACACACACACACACACACACTCGCAAACACCCACACACATGCGCAAACTAATGTGCGGCACATTCCTACACATTCAGTCACACATTTCTTCGGCCTAGCTTCATTAATTTGTCTGCTATAGGAAAAAGTAACACACAGTAAAAATGGTGATTATTTAGCCCTTTTTGCAGCGTGTGTATTAGCCGGGCATGTGCTCATAAAAAGGCGCGTGTGCTCACATGTGTTTCAGTGTCCATGCACGAATGTGTGTATGCATGCTCGAAAGTGTGTGTGTGCGCTTAAGGGTGCATGTGCGTGTTGGGGGGAAATGGGCTAATTTGTCTGTGTATCCTGACCATGTTCATACGCGCTGCTGCTGCCGCTTTAATGAGGAACACATTTGGGCTGATATTACTTCCACATGCCGTGGAGACGGGAGGTGGCCTTTTAGAATACAAACAGTGCTTATTCAGCATACACTTGGACAAACACTTACACTGGTCTTTTTTTCCCCCGTCTTTATTAATTGTACTTGATCTTTATAATTGTTGAGAACGTTGTGGAGGTACCTCGGAGGCTGCGGCAGCAAATTAAGGAAAAGAAAACACTCATATATAATCCAGAGACTACTGCCTGTGCAGTTATAACATAGGCACAGTTGGTAACACTGAAAATGGCCTGTAAATTAAGACTGACCTGTTTTCATTCAGCATTAAAGCACATTAAAGTGAATGGCGCATTCACTTTAATGTGCAGAGTTTACTTGCCATAAAAGACAAGGAACTTGGTGTTCAATTGCTGAAACTATTGCTGTTTACTGAAGTCCATTGTGTGCTAAATGTGCCCTCAAATGCAGTTCCCGCTCTTACGTTCACAATTAATAACTTAAAGCATTTGACTGTAGGAGCTTGTGGTAGAATAATACCTGGAAGACAGTCTAAGAGGAACAGACCAGAGCAAACAATAGTCCTTCTATATCAAGTCAACTGTTATTGCGCCGTATCACAAGACAGGAATGCTGATATTGGACGATTGTGCAAAACCCCAGATTATATGTTCGATGATAGCGCTTTTTAACATTCAACCCCAACATTTTAGAATTATCTTCAATATCAAAGCATGGCAACTACAGCATAGGATAGGGAAAAGATTGTGGTTATGGAAAATAAACTATGGTTAAATACAGTTGGGGTCAGGCAACTAAAACATGTGGTTAAGTTTAGGTTAAGATAATGGTCTCCCAGTCTAACCTCATGAAAGTCAACACTGCCTGTCCATCCGCCACTCCAACCTCCACACACTTGTCTCTGCCTCACTACATAAAGCAGGCTGTACTTCTTGAATAATTCCTGAGGTGCAGAATCGTTCAATATGAACTTAATTCCCTGGGATACTGTGCTGTACCAGCAGGCACAACAAAAAGAGGGTGAATAAATTCTCAAAGAGATGAAAGACTATTTGTGAGACTGCCAGCAGCAGAACACGGTAAACGCTGCTGTAGCATCTTCAAGATGGAAAGTTGGATCAGCTACAAATGCACACAAGAAACCAGGTTATTTGTAGAAATCAACTTAAGGCAACATTTGGAGAACATGTTTTCCTTGCACCACAATCCTCTCAAGTTAGTTTGTGTGCATAAGATCACCAACCTCCTGACAACCATTTATTCATAATCAAATAGATTTTTAAAACAGCCTTTAATCCAAATCAAGTTAAATCAAGAGAATAAAACACAAAGGACACGTTCAAGATTCTTGTGTGCACATTACATATCGGTGCTAAATTGAGTGTTTTGGAGGTCACTTGGTGTGTGATCTCTGTGCTTGACACACACATAATGGATGGTCCTGATCTGCTGACAAATCATTCTTTGTCAAAGAGAAATGACAACGTGAGGTATGGAGGACAAGGGTGAGGTCGTGAGGATTAGAAAAAAGGAGTATGGAAGGCAAGGAGAGAGGAAGAGAGAGAGAGAGAGAGAGAGAGGAAGTCAGAGGGAAGGAAGAAAAACAGAGAAACTAAGAGGGATAAAAAAGACTCCAGGCTCTTTTTGTTATCTGAGGGAATGCAGAGAATCGAACCACGGGACATGTGAAATAGTGCAGACCTACACCCTGAGCCAGTTCACTTCCCCTGGAGGAGGTATGGAAACGGGGGGAGGAGAAAAAAGAAGTGGGGAGGAACGGAGAGCCACGGGTAATGTGGGAGAAAAGATATGTGGACTAACCGTTAGAGAGACGACGGAGAATAAAATAAGAAATGAATCAAGCGGGTTGAGAGTATGAGGAGGGAGGGAGGAGGGAAGGAAGACAAGAAGGTTATGAGGATATCATGCAGCGAGGGGACGGAGAGATGAGGGGGGAGAGGAAAGGAGAGGAGAAAATGAAGGAGAAGAGGAGGAGGAGGAGGAGGAGGGGGGGTCATTAAAGAGCTCTAATGACCTGCTGATTGATGAGGGGCCCAAACTCTGACCCCAAATTACTACAGAGCCTGAGAACTAGGCCTATGTTCTGTGAGTGTGTGTGTGTGTGTGTGTGTGTGTGTGTGTGTGTGTGTGTGTGTGTGTGTAGCGGTATCGGTGTGGAGGTGAAATAGAAATTAGCAATTTCTACCCATGCTCAAATATCTGACACACCCCATGAAATATTCACACACACACACACACACACACACACTCACACACACATTTTAAATGCAGTCTAACTCAGTCTGAATCCACCAATTGTATTCAAGCATACAGCACTGAAATATGCATTCTTCACCTCTTGTAGGAAAAGAATACACTGCCTAGACAACACAGCATGGAAACCTGTTAAATTTTCATTCTGCCAGCTGCCTGCCTCTTTATTTTTTGTAAGACTGCAAATAATAACCAACTACATATTCTTAACAAGTGTTCTTTATCAGGTTTTTAGAAAAAGCTTCATCATCCACATATAAGATTAAAACTATAGCCTTTATTTACTACAGCAACATGAGTTCATAGCTGTTGGCAGATTCAACTACTAATTTAGGCATCTACAATGAATATTGATAAATATCAGTTGCCCTCACATCGGTTCTAGCACCTTTCAGCTCTCTGTTTTGGTTTTCCATAAACTGACTATACGTTAGTGACTAAACGCTTCACTTTCTTCACAAGAGACAGATATGTCCTTCTAGATGTGGTGGGGATCAAATTCATCGGGTGAACACAGACATGACTCAAAATGCTAATGCTGGTCTGCTGGATGTGGAATAGGCAACTGTTTGCTAAGTTCATCAATGCATGCCCCTGTCACAGCTTGAAGAGTGACAGGGAACATGGGGAGAGAGAGAGATGGGGAATGACATGCAGGAAAGAGCCACAGGTTGAACCCTGGGCCGCCGCGGCAAGGGCTGAGCCTTTCTACATGGGGCAGATGCTCTACCGACTGAGCTAACTGACATCCCAAAATTCAGAGGTTTTAACTTGAGGCTCTGTGTACAGCTTGTTTCTGCTTCCTCCCCAAGTGACCTAAAAAAACATTACTGCGGGTTTGAGGGTTTCCCAGAGGCTGATCGTAGTGTAGTCACACGTGGACATATACAACAGACAAGACATTGTACACTGCAGCTTTCAGCCTAGCCTTGTGGCATAAATAGATCTACATGCTGGGTGTACCTCTGACTCATTCATATTTTCTCATGAGTAAAACATGCACATTCATGTTATCTTCTCACACAAACACACACACACACACACACGCAGACAGTAAGATACAGAAGCAGCCAAACATTTGTAGCCAAATGAAGACCAGATGAAGCAGTCCTGAGATACTGCTGAAACACATGTTCACACACACACACACACACACACACACACAGAGTTCTTAAGCCTGTGCCCATGCTTCATCTAAAAAGCTGTAACCACAGCTTTATTTCTCTTCTCATTTTCTATAATCCTCGTCCTTATTTCATGCACACACAAACAGTCGCAGAGGCGGACACAGCAGGAGCAGCAGCACTGCTCCTTCATTACAGGGCTGTAAACTGCAGAAATCTGTTTGGGCCTGGTTAACATGCAATAAAACTCTCTGTTTTTCCACTCTCCTCCCCCCCCCCCCCCCTTTTTTTATGAGTAAACAAACAAAGTTGCTCTTGTTGACAGATTCAATCACTCACACACCACAATGAATGCCACACACATTCACCCAGTGGCAGCCACATAGAAGTATTTCTGGATGCAAGATAAATGAGGCTCATTATTTTCAGTTTGTATTTTTAGAATTAGCTATAATTGATGAGTGTTTGCTTTAAATCTTAAAAAACCTGGAGAGTAACTGACCAATCTGTCATCTGAATATGGTTGATGGATGGATCCAAAAAGTAGAACATGAGAGGGGAACTCTGTATTTAACTTTCTGTTGATTTCTAATACTGTGAGGGACTCTGGTGCATATTTAGCAGCTCATTTGCATTTTAATCCTTACTGTCTATTACCGGAAGCATAATTTGAGCTGCCCTCACTGCAGAAGACTCCTGTTTACTATAAACAGTCTTTGTGCAGCAGAAAACAAGAGCAAATAAAATCCAGTTCAACATTAAACAGATCTCTTCTTTTATATATATGTATAAAAGTGTCTTTCTTTCAAAAAGTTTCTTTTGCAGTCAAAATCCAAAACCGATAAACCTTTAAAATAAACCAAGAAGAAGCGAGCAGCACGATGAGAGAGGAAGAGAGGGTGCAGGGAAAAACACTGTGAGTGTGTGTGTGTGTGTATATGTTTGTGTGTGTGTGTGTGTGTGTGTATGTAATTGATAGGAGAATTTGGCCCAAAGCACAGTATGACCTCATTGCTTGCCTGATTTCTCAGCGTTCACAGTTTTACACGAGCTTAGGATCAGGTTAACATAGAAGGCTAGGCTAGCAGGCACAGGCGCACACACAGATACACACACGCGCGCGCGCACACACACACACAATCTTCACCATTCCACCACGTCTTTCAACTGCTTAAGAAAGCTACTTTCCGAAGCTCAGACAAACCACAGACTAATTTGGGAGTGCAATTCTGCGGCTGTTGACACATAAACACACACACTTCCACTGCAGAAAAAACATACATGCGCACACAATCTGCAGAAACACATGGGCCTAAGTGCACCCAGATAACATCTTAAAATAACTATTACTTGTGGTGTGTGGTGTGGAATAAGTGCTGAGAAGCGATGACTTTTACCTAAAACAAACACCGGGCAGTGAAACAACAAGCAGGAAGAGGAAAAGGCAGAGAATCGGAATCAGAAGACGTGGAAGAAGAAGAAGAAGAAGAAGAAGAAGAGGAGGAAAAACAAGGAGTGCATTAGGCCACAAACCACTTTGCAACCTCCTCTTTTGTGACACAGAAATAGTTGGTCTCCAAGTCTTCGTGGTGTCTTTCTAGAAAGCTCGTTGTGAGGAAATGGGAGTGTATCCGGCTAAGAAAAATATTTAATGCTACACTGATTATTGCAAAAACAAATAACTTACAACTCCCTCAGCTACATCCTGTAAACCTGATGCAAACTTAGACCAAAACTTTCTGCATTTTCATACTGTATTGCGTTACTGTGTTGCACAGTAGCATATGTCACAAATCATTTTCGATAATCCATGAAGGTTAAATGCATCGAAGACATACAAACTTCATAATGCGGCCAAATGAACCGGCTGAAATCTTACATTTACAGAACTAATTTAGACCACATGAACTCAAAGAAAACGACTCCCTTGATGCATTAACATGTGAAAGGCGGAAAGAAGGAGAACGAACGAAGAAACAAACAAAAAACAGGGTGCCAAAACACCGTCAGTGCTTGGCCCCCCTGCAATCACAGACGCAAGTAGAAAAAGACAACACACATAAAAGAAGAATTACAACGACTTGGAATCGTCTACAGACACAGAAACAAGGTAATTTAAGAGTCTTGAATAAATGAGAGTGAAAAACAGGAGACGGGGAGATGGAGGCATGTGGCCAAAGACCTGCAGGGTTTGAGCGGCCCTGCAATGCTGCCTTTGGCTCCTGAGGTGAGAACAAGAAACCCACATGAACCTGACACAACTATATATGCGCACGCAGTCTGTAGGAGCAGATGATAGGATGGCGGTAGGGCTGGCAGCCATGCTGACTGTCTGTTCATTGTACTTCTTCCCCTTTAGACAAGGCTGGATATAGTTGCTCTCCTGAGCTGGCAGTATTTGGTGAGTGTGTTTTGTGAACTGTGTGTGAGACCAGACCTTATGACGCTCTAACGGGCAGCTGCTTTTACTGAAAAATGATGTGGAAGGTGAGCGTAAAGACAAAGGCGAGGACATGTGTTTATCAGTGAGCACGGCTGAATGAGTGACAAAGAGACAAAGATAAAGAGAGAGACGGAGAAGAAAGTCTCAGAGGGTCATTATGAAACAAATAACTCGTCCCATCTAGAGAAGAAAGGAGAGCCAGCTGGACAGCTTCCCAGCCTGTAGATTTATGGCAGCATACTGAGGTGAGGCTGAGAGGAGAAAGTCAGGACAACTCAGGGGAAGCAACAAGTACATGTACCATTACTACTATATTGTTAAAAGATTATCCCATCCATCACGAGCGGATATATAACAAATGAGCTTTATGCTGTCAGCAGTGGAGCGAAAGAACCCCGATTTCAGTACAATGTGAGAATAGAGAGGGAGCTCTAGTGCACTTCAGGCTGCATCAGAAATGTAACACAAAATATGCACATATAAATATGTTTTCCTTGCACTTAGTTAGACCTACAAAGTCTTTTGAACTTGTGCTATTGTAGATCCTGGTTATGCAGTGACATTTTGTAAAGCCGCGAAAAATATGCTGACGCACGCTCTGCCCCGATAACATCCAGACATGAAATGGACAAAAACACAGACCACCCTAATGTCTGCTCTAATATGGCTTAGATCCTTTGAAAACACAGTTTTCCCTTTTTTCACATCATTTATTGGCCCTCCGTTCACACAAAATATGCACTTTTGCAACCAAATGGATCTTTAAGTAAATGACGTGCATAGAATCTGGAAAAAAAAACATTTAACAAACACGGATAAGTCGAGATTTTTTTAAAATTTTATTTAACCAGGAAACGTCCCGTTGAGATTAAAAACCTCTTTTTCAAGGGAGTTCTGGCCAGACAACCAGACAGTATTACAACACACAGCAATCTAGACAAATAATAAAAGTGTGCAATTTAAGAGTAGAATCTTAATTTCTATCAGCTCTGCCTCTTTCTGTAATATTTTACTTTCCTGCACGATGGAGAGGTTTTGACATGTAGGCCTTTGTGTGTGTTACAAGAATGAAAATACATGAAACACCTTCACATTTCAGCATGGAATACAAACTTATAGGAATAAATGGGAAAAGATAGTGGGCACAGAAACGTCCCACGTGTCTCCATCAGCCTGAGACACCACAGAAATAAACAGGAAGGAAGTGAAAAACAAACACAGAGGCAAGAAAACGAAGGTAAAACAATTGAAAGAGAAAAGACAAAGAAACAGAAACAAGATACAAAAAAGAAGAGAGTGAGAGAGAGAGTTGTTTCTATTCTTTGGCCGAGGCACAGCTGATAGTACAGTACATTTTCTCTCTGTGGGTAAAGAGAAGGTAGGAGGCCTCCTTCCCTCTCCACTAATCACACTTAATGATTCAAATGGGCCTAAGACATACCTTTGAAATCAAATCCACTTACAACTACACAAAAACGCACGCATGCACACACACGCACGTGCACACACCGACCTCCATACAAAGACACATAAAACTGGACGCTTTCCCCCGCACTCAGACAGACGCGCACAGACTTTTCTGTGAGCACAGCCAGTGATTGTCAAAGAGAGGAGAGGAGGATGTAACTGAAGAAGTGTGAAAAAGTATGTTTGCATGCATGTTTCCAATCCATCAGCAGGCCCCTAACTAGCTCTGCAGTGCCACAACTAATTGCTCCTAATGACCTCATAGGCGCATGCACACACACACACACACACACGTAAAGGAAAAAGTAAAACACTATTTTGCACACACACACACACACACAAGAGGCAGATGTAAAGGAAAAAGAAGTTGAGCCAACTGGTGACCATAAAACATTGGCCTGTCAAACTCTGTGTGTGTGCGCGTATGTATTTGTGTGTGTGTGCGCGTGTATGTGTGTGTGTGTAGACTACAACTAAGTACAACCCTACAGCTACATCAGGCTCCTATAGCGGCATTTCCTGAAACCTCTATGCAGCAAAAGATATCCTCTTTCACCCCCACCCCCAAACACATACACAACACACACACACACACACTCGGAAACAAAAATTTAGGCTGTAGGCTTAGCCCTCGCAGGCTTCAAAGTAATTTGCCGTAGGATAAAATAAAGCTTTACTTTCCACATTTCAAAGAATTATTGCATAAGTAGAGAAATGTGCTCTCAGAGAGTTTCCATAAGCAGACAAAGACTCTGTTTGTTTCTTAAAAATCTTTTACACCAAAGTGTGAGAGAGAACAAGATGAAAAAAAAACTTAAGAGATAAAAATGTAACCAGAGAACAGACCCACTGTTCTGTCACTACACTATTAAAGGAATCCCCCGTTGGCTCCGGAGGGAGTTGGCTCTCGTGGGCTCGGATGAGTCTGAAAAATGATTTGGAGCTGGACATCATCAGCGAATAAGCAACCGCCTCGGGCTTGAATTTGTGTACGTTCACATGGAAGCGCTCTCGTAAAACACGCGCGTATTCAAAAAGGCACGTTCATAGATCGATTTGTACACCCAGCTATCACACAGAGAGCGGGCAAGATATTCTCTTGAAGCACAACAGCAGCTACGTAAGGAAAACATGCTCTTCACACATGTGCTTGTTTATATGCCTAAAAACAAAGAATTTATTCCTCCCAAATCAACCCTGCCCACCCAAACACACACACACACACACACACACACACCCATACACGCATGCACACTCTTTGTGTTGAGAACAGCACTTCTGCTTCTGGGTGGCTTTACAACCGAGTGGGCATGTGCACTAACACCACAACACTGGCATCTGCAACTTTCTTTCCCTCTCCCACTAATCACTTCATTATGGATTTTTATGGTAACCAATACAAGGCGGACCAGAGAGCCGTGGCTCTTCAAAACAGGTAAATATAAACACCCTAAGAAAGTAATATAATGTTTGGATGGCATTGTTTTCATTCCTGATGCAAGTGGCATGCTGGAACACATTTTTACTGTTTTGGATGAACTGATTCTTTAAACCATGAAACAAACCATGACTGTGTTATAAAAAATGTTAAAACATTTTTATAGAAGCGATTTAGCGCTGCTTTAATAATACCTTAAAATTAGGTGACTGCAAAATTGTGAGACATTGCGAGGAATTCTGCTTGATGCTAAACAGACTCTTTGGCCCAGCGTGTTGGCAACGCTATCGCATTGGAGGAGGCTATGCTGTTGTGATTGGAGTATCTCCTTTCTTGTTCTGTCCCTGAACAGTTTGCATTCTCCAAAACCTCTCCACGCTCTGTAAGCATTTAACATCCCAGCTCAAAAACTCATCTGCGGAAAACAGAATAACAACCATGATGATGCAGTGTCCAGCTAGAGGAGACTGCCCCCCCCCCCCCAAAAGGAAAACCAACAGAATTAGTTTCTTCAGCAAAATGCCCCGAAAGCACACATTGGTTACATTAAAGTGACAAAGCCCTCTTGCGGCTCTTGTCCGTTGGGCAAGTGGACAGTGTGACGCTGTTTTAGTGCCAAGTCCACAGATGGAGGAGATCCGAGCGGTTGGATGCATAAACAAAAAAATTTGACTCACACAACACAGCAGACTGTTGTTCATTTCCTGTTTCCTACCGAAAATCAACACTGGTTTCTGACCATGATGGTTCCCCAACCTTAACCAAGTGGTTATTAGTCTAATCATGATGACGAAGGTCCTCTAACACTGAAGCTGTAATTTTCACCCAAACCGCATTGTTTCCCTAACCTTAACCAAGAAGTTATTTTAACCCAAACACGGATCCGTCCCCAACCCAAACCAAGACACTTGACACACTGTGCCTAATCAAACAAATAGTAGCATGAGATCATGTCCCATTTAGAGGACTTACTGAACTCTGACTTCATCCATATGATGGTAGAAGTGATCAATAGTTGACTTTCTGTCACATTTTGTGATTTATTGTCTGAGTACCTTCCTACATGTCCTCATTATTCAGCTCAGTTTCAGCCCTGTAGACCTTTACCTTTAAAATACTGGAGATCTAGTTCACCGGGCCACTTGGAAATGGATCACAAAAATAATTCGGCATATTCCTTTGGATACTTTCTATATAAAACCATGGTTACACAACACTATTAGGTTTACTATATTTCTGAAACATTTGTAACATTTGTTTTCATGTTCTAGTCCTAGAACAACAAAGTTGAAGTAATACAAAGTGACAGCTTGCAGGCTGACATAATGGCCTGGAGTTTGATGTGGAGCACAAAAAAAAACACAAAAAGGAGTCAGGCAGCAGTAGCAGTCTTGAATCGAGACAGATTCATGAGACTAAACCGACATGTATAAATCAAAACATGGCGTATCGGATACACTCTTACAATTAACAATACCTTGTTCCATTTAATCAGCTTGTTGTTTGGGTGTGGAGTTCCTTTGGAAGCTTAGCCTATGGCTGGTCTATGTTATGGGAACCAGGCTAATGGAACACATAGCAACGCACACACACACACACACACACACACACTCCTTGTGTTGAGAATCTCAGGCCAGCTGCCAAATTGCAGTCAGACAAAATGGCTACAGCTTTACTAAATACACTGTGGTCTGTGGTAGCGGTAGCACTCAGTAAGACAAACAAACATACCAGCCCACAACCACCACCACACTCAAAGAGTGTGCGGTGTGTGTGTGCGTGTGTGTGTGTGTGCATATTAACATATTACCAAGTCTTTGCATTTCCATATGTATTCACGCACCTCATACACACAGCATTTATGCATAAGCTTGTGTCAGTATTTCTGCGTGTGTGTGTGTGTAACGTGTGAGCGTGTTCGGTCACAACAATCAGAGCCAAAACTAAACTTCGCTGCCAGGATGGAAAGAAAAGAGAAAGAGGAGAGGGAAAATAATAGCTGTTCACAGTTTAAAAAAACAAACTATTCCAATAAATTTGCCCCCAATCCCCATCTGCCACCTCTTTTTTCTTGTTCCGAGCTGTTTTTATAGGTTAAATTAGTCGTCCCCAGCCCCCTGACAGCACAATAAAACACAGTGCCAGGTACATACACTTATACTAGGCCTTGGAGAGTGCAGAGCGGAGAAGAAAGAGAAAAAACAGAGATGGAGGGAGAAAGTGGGCCAGAGGGAGACATCGAGACCAAAAGGAATAGTGAAGAAAGGGAAGCAAAATCAGGAGAATGGGAATAATAAGAAAGAGTGAAGTGAGAGGGAGAGAGATGCAAGTAAACGGGGTGGTAATGGAAATATGTGAGGTGAAAAATGCAAAATGTGTGCAAAAAAGGACAAAAGAAGAGAAAAATGTGAAGACAAAGGGCGGAGGGAGGAAGAATGAAGGCATATGACGATAAGAAGGACAGAGGAAGGCCGAAGAAAGAAGCAAGATGTTGTAAGGAGAGAAACAGCACATGAATGACTTTTACATCTGTGTAAATCCCTCTGGACCTCGCATGTACAGAAACACACATGCACACACGTACACACATGTACACACACACACACACACACACACACACACACACACACACACACACACACACACACACACACACACACAGATTCATCCTTGAGATTGAGCCTCCTGAGATTTTTTTAAACTGAAAACTTTACATCCTGAAGTGCACATTGTCGAAAACTTTTTTCCCCCCTCGAAAGGAAAAGGAGGGTTATGGAAAAACATAAATTCATGGCGACTGTTGACAGCGGCCAGGAAAACAAGATGATGACTGGCCACAAGTGACCTCATCAAGGTCAAAGGTCACACACCCTGAGAAAAATAAGAGAAAAACGTGAAAGAAGGAGATGAAGGGTCGAGTAATTTTTGATTCATTTGTTATTTTAATTAAAACACACCGTAGGAAGCTTTTACATAGTTTTAATCTGTAAACTGGAAAAAAAATGTGTTTGTGTTCCACTCAAATATTTTCCATTGGCCTCATTTTTTAGGTTGTAAAAACAAGATGTCAGCGTTTGAGAATATTAGTTCTTAATAATTGATTACCCCATCTATTTGTTGTTGAAATAGGCGGACATCTTGACGTGTGCATCTTCATCATAATTACTTGTTCCCACAAGTTAACATCAGTATTCTCGTCATTCTCTGGGACGTTAGAGATGATGTATTTTTGAAAACAGATACCACTACCTAAAATGGAAAAAATGAGCTGCTGGGTTAGAGGATGAAACATGGTATTTTCTCGCAGGTTCACTGAAAGAGGCAGTATCTTAAATCCAGCATGAATTATCAGGCCCTATTTGCTCACATGGTCCACGTCACCCCTCTTGAGACGCACTTGTTCTGTAAATTAGTTGTAAATTTTATTTCTCCATCCAAAAATCCTTTGCACCTGTGCTATTATCCTGTAAATCTAGAGGATGTTTGCAATCACTTACAGGAAACACTGGTAGGAGTCAACAGCGCTATAAACCACGTCTGTGAAAAACGCCTCAGTACACATTCCACAGAGCCTCCACACTGTGTCATGAACAGTTATGTGGGGAACAAATGGTGTAAAATGTCAGAATGTCATGGCACAGGTTTGATTTCATCACTTTGGTCCATAAATTACTGTATGTATAAATACTATACTGTACAATGTATTGGGTCGAATACGTGTTGAAATATTAACATGTGACTGTCAAATATGTCAGAGGTTTCCTGAAATTACAGCAACACAAAATACATAATTAACTAACATAACTTCCTTGTGTCTTTTGCAGAGAATAGCGTGCAAATACAACCCTACAGTGTCACACCCCGGCTGCCACACATCATCATCCCGCAGCTCATGGTGCAGCGAATACACAGCACTCTATCTCTGCTGCAGTCAAACAGACAGGGACAAGTGTAATTGTGGCTTGCGGTTTGGCTGAGCATTCAAACGGAAAAGCAGCTTGTCCACATCTCTGTCTGTGTGTCAGCAAGGTCCATTTGTCTTCTAGTCTGTGCATGCGTGTGTACGTGTCTGTGTACAGAAGGATTCAGTGTGCATGCAGATTATGTCTGTCAGCCACTGTCTGTGGTAAATCTAGTAGTGAGACAAAGAAGGGACACATGGACACAAACATACACACACAGACACACACAAAAGTCAAACCACAATTGGGCTGAGAGGACTTGGTATGGTGAGAATGCTACGCTGGGCGCCCACTGCTGCAGCAAACATGAATAAGCCATTTGTATAAAGCATTTTCCCAGCACACACTCACGCAGACACACACCATATGCTGGATGACGTATGACTGTGAACCCACATCGGGTATCAAAACTAAACACCCACATAAGCTTATACTGTACACACAGGCATTACACGCTCAGGCAGGCATATTAACCAAAAACAAACAACAGACACACACGCCACATTGAAAAGGTATAGTGTTAAAATCTCCTTTATTTCAGCTTCATCATCTGTAATTCGTCAGACGTGTCAAGTGTGGGAAGAGACATTGTGCAACTTTTCTATCACGACATAACACACGTGAATGGTGTCTGTCATTCCCACTTTGTGCACTCTGGATTACATAACTTTGTTCTACAGGAAGAGAAGTCCATATTACTTTACAGCACAAAGTCACACATTACCAACAATTTCACAGATTTGGGTGAAACTCAATCATATTTTATTAAATAAATGTTTTCTCTTTTCCCTCTGATCTCGTCTGGCTCTACTCTCTGTTATTTACAGAGTTTCCTGACACACAGTGAAGTGCTGTGAACTATAGCTGCTGTATTTGTGTGGTTATGTTTGCTCAGTTTATTAGCGGGGCTACTCAGACTGTGAGTTCAAAGCACCGGCGGAGAGTTGGTGTTTGTACCACAGGTGTTTCGGACCACCAGGAATAAGAGCTTTTCCTGCCCTGGGCACGGGCAATACAGAGGTGGTATCGTGCCAGAATCATAACCAGGTGAGCAGACAATGTAACCGGGCCTAGTATACTCTAAGAACTCAACTAATGGCAACGAAACCGAAGAAGACGTTGATGGAGGAAGCAAGAATAGAAAATAATAGAGTGAATGAGCAAGAGAACAGTGGACAAGAGTAAATCTGCGACTGACTTTTAGTTGTTGGAATGAGCTTTATGAAATAAGAGGCTGAAAGACAGACACTGGGCTTCTTGCTGTTGGACTACTTATTAATAGTAGCTGTCTGATAGGTTGTTGCACTTGCTTTATGTTTAGCCATTAGCAGAGTGGTCAGCTGTCTAGTTTTCTACTTTTGATAATAACTAATATAAATATGTGTAAAGAGACAGAACTTTGAAGGATCGGTTTGTAGGATTTAGTGGCATCACAACTCACCGCCTCACCTCTGACACTACTGTGGCTGTGAAACTGTTCATTTTAGTCACATTCGTGTTCAGTGTTTTATGTTTCAAGCGCTTCCTGTTTTATTTTGTACTCACCTTTTCCCTCTCGCTTCAGACCCTTCAGACTTCCTCCCTTTGTGCGATTTTCCCGCCTTTGTAATTGTCTGCCCCGCCCCTGGTTGGTTTCACCTGTGTTCAATCACCTCGTGTATAAATAGTCCTTGTCGCCCTTTGTCTTTGTCAGTTTGTCTTGTTCTTGTACTGTCAAGCATTACCACTGTGTTCAGGTAGTCTCATGTTTGGAGTTATTATCTTATTTTCAGGTGATTATACACTAATGAAAACATGAATAATATATCCCATTTCGGTTGGAAAAAATAATAAAACTAATAAAACAAATCAAACCAAACTTAACAGATGAAATCATAACTATTGGGATTATTTCAGACGTGCAGGCACTTCCATGTGCATTGTTTAGAGGTTATTCTGGTCCGGCCTCTCTGAATGAGCGGCAAGAAAACAGGAATCCGACTGTTGAATGAAAAGTGTTTGTGTGGGTGTAAGAGCAGCAAACTGAGGAGGAGGGGACCGCCAGTCCGCCAGACAGACCGTGCATCAAACGGCGCACGCTCGTGTGTGTTTGTTTGCCTTTAGAATGCATGACAGCAATTCATGACAACTTGTGTGCACTTAGTTCAACTGTTTTATACACACTGTATACACTGCGCACACAAAGGTTATCTAGTGAACATCAACACTCACCCTGATGGAAAACTTGATTTTAAAACTGCTTTAAATATTTAGACTGGATTCCCTTGTTTCTACTCTACAGTATTTCTCTCTCTTTCACACACACACACACACACACTCTGCCTCTGTGAGTGTTTTCAGTGATTAAGTCACAGGACACCATGCAGGCTGCTAGTCCAGTTCTCAGGAGCACTGAAGAGCTTGTGCTACTGGGCTCTGCAGGCTAGTCTGGACTGGCATAACCTGAGGGGCTGGATGTGAACGCTAACCTGGCTAACACGTGCTACTTTTGTATAATCCCGCCTCATATGTTCTTCCCATTCATGTCATTTTTTGCATAATATCATATAATTTTACTAACTCATACACTGGTTGAATAAAAACTCAGCCTCCACAGCAATTGTGGCCTGAGGCTGGAGCACATCTTGGCAGTGATCGTAGCATACAAGCAAATATTAAAACAGCTGTTTCAGGCCTGTTTAGTGACGGCCTTGTCCTCCCAATTCCCCAGAGATTGTGCATACTCACTTTATTGCACCGGGTGCATGGACCCCGTTTACAAGGTCTATTTATTTTCTTGGGTTTTAAAGGCCATGTGTAGTATCTAGTGTGAAGAACAAACTACGGTGGCTTTGAAATGCATGTTAGTGTTTAGCCTGTCTGTTCTGGGCTACTGTAGAAACATGGCAGATCAACATAATAATACTAATACCATACAAAATCCAGTTATTCCACAAATGAAATTTTACAATAGCGGCTGATAAGTAAAACTTGAAAAGAGGGGTAAGATGAGGGCTATGTTTGAACGTTTTTTCTCAAACCTTCTCCGCTGCAGCGTTCGTCACAAGGGGCATGAGTTTACTTTGTGTTGCTTTAAACAGTTAAGCCGGAATGCATCAAGTATGAGGAGCATTACAAAGCATATCTGAATATTAACCAGTGTAAAAACGGGATATTATTCACAACATTAGCTACAAATAGGCCACAGACTTGCCCTCTGCATGATCAGAAGTTAACTGTGATGTGTAGTCTCTAGTCTTTTCTGGAGATATGCTTGTGTGTGTATTCAGTCTGTGTGTGTGTGTGTGTGTGTTCAGTATGCGTTGGCCTGTGTTCCCACGGCAGGGCTAATGTTTACTCTTCTCTGAAGACATGAGTTCTATTTAAGGGAGTGGAGCAACAAGACAGGAAAGAGACAGGTGCCAAGGACATCAGCACAGAGATCTATAAATAACAAACCGAAGGATGATGGTGTGTTTGCAAGAGAAAGCAGCCTGTGTACAGAGAGCACAAGTAAAACAATTGGTTTTTTCCCCCCCCTAAATCGCATAAAGAAGATTTAATGGATCGCCTCTCTGTTTTCTCCTTTTGCCTCTCGCTGAGTGCGCGGTCCTACCTCTGTCCAACTTTACTTTTGAAGTAGACGTTCCCTCTTTCCCCTCTACCTATCTCTTAGTGACGAGAAAAGAGCGCCCGCCTCCCTCCTCTACAGTAAATCATTCACTTCGTTGCTCTCCGTGTCTCTCTATCCAAATGCACAGCTGCATGCTGGATGTTGGCCCTTCACCTTGTCAACACAGCAGTTGACAGAACACTTCATTGTCGGAAAAACGCACACGCATGCACGCATTCTAGCCACAAACACCGATCACTTCCTCAGTCCCCCGGTTTTTGCGCCAATGTTCAAGCCAACACAGCACATACATAATGCGTATGCATGTTCTACATTCTCGTCTGATGGTATCACGGTGGTCATGGATGAATCACGTTCCAAGGACACACACACACACATTCACACAAACACACTCAAGCTAGAGTCGTTCCCAGAAGTTGTCTGTCAAGTGGTAATCCTACTAGTCAATTATACATGCTCTCATGAAAAGGTTAGTATCTTGGCTTTGTACGATGTACAGCGAAAACATGGATCATGGAAACACGCTTATGTTAAACATGCAAGCTGCCAGACGAGCCAGGAAATACCATACTATGAACAAGATGCATCTCTGCTACTCTAGAAACAGGCTGTAGGTACTGATTGAGTGTCTGGAAATGTTATTCAAATGCTTTGCCCCCCTAATATTTATGTTGGTTGAGGTATTTCGCTAATCCCTCTCAGGCGATGTGAAAGCTCCACTGCAACTGAATCATTCCCTGCAGGAAGAAATCCAGGCTGCATCAGAGCATTAAAAGAGGCATGTATTCATATGTGAAATACTGCTCAGGCATACAGTGAATGCATACACACCCACCCACACGCAAAGAGCCAGCAGGGAGATAAATCAGTCTGTGAGAGGGCTACAGAAATCCATATTATGTGGTCACTTAGTTACAGCACATTAATAAAACTCGTCCCAGTCACCAGTCAGAGGAGAGGAGAAACAGCTGTCTCCGCAGAGGGTCAGGAGGAGGAGAACTACTCCCCGATGCTCTGCAAGTATGAGCGCCTTAGTATGTGCGCACTGTGATTGAGCTTTTATGCGATATATGTCCCTTTTGATTAATTCTGAATAATGACGGAAAAAGAACACAGCCACAGGACAAAGAAACACATTCAGCAGCCCCAGCAGCCACCTAATTAGCTTGCCCAGCCTACTTAGTTGACCCCTGTGTGTTAAACCTTGCTAACATGACATTTCTATAATCACAGGAAGCTGCCTTCAGCTGGCGGTGCAGATGTTGGATGGATGGGAGATTTTATTTTCCTATTCTTCTTTTGTGAGCCAGATTCTCACCCACACAGGCGTACACAGCGATGGGGACAATTTCTTGAGGCGAGCACGTCCGTCCTCTATCCCAACTGGGCCGCTACCACCTGCTCGTCCAATTTCTGGGAAAAGCTCTCCTCAGCTGCCCTAGGCTGTGAGAGGGGAGTCAGCCGTTACAGACGAGCAGGGTTACAGGGGTTAACTCTCCAACAAGAGGCCGATTTACAGCCATGGACAGGAACCATCTATCAGCACTCTGCTGCCTGTCACCAAAACAGGCCAGACAGAGCCGCCTTGAGCCAAAGCCACCGCTCAAAAAAGTGTCTTGTAGAATCAAAAAAGAATAGACGATGTACTTTCCTGGTGCATGGTAACATTCTGCCAATGATGTACTATGTTCATTGTAATTATGGGCTTAATTCATTGAGGGGATTATGAGTTTTCATGGTATTAAGGGTTTTTAGAATGATGCAGACCAGTTATAGTAGCTAACATTAACAGATCTTATGAAATTAGCTTGTCATCACTAGAACACTGAGTCGTCAAGCATCTTGAGAATTGAGGTTCTGGAGAATCGCTGACCAGTGGAAATTCTTAGGAAACCCAGAGGCCCACAGAGTGATACGAAATTTCACAAACCATATGACTTTTTTGAGTTTATTTCTGGTGAATAGGCATTCGTAGCAAACTGACTTGGGGTTACTGATGACACACTGACAAAGTCATGTGGTCAAAAAAGCAGAAATAAGAGCAGAAGTTTGTGAAATGCTAAATTACAGTAAAGGAGTGGAAAGGTCAAAGGGCATGATTCAAGTTGAGGGAATTTATAGAACTTGTGATGAAATAGATTTCATTTTACAAGAAAAAATGTCAGAGTAAGACATCTAATCTTTGTGGTCACTGCAGGGTCATGGCCACCAGATGTTTTTGTACGCTCAGATGATGCTTCAGCCAAACCGTGTTGTTTATTCATTATTAATCATGCCTTGTAGTCTTTCTTCTTAAAGAATTAGCATCAGAAACTATTTCTTCAAATACCTTGGAAATTCTCAGTGGTGACTAAATATCACCTCATCTCACCCTCCCAAGTGTGAAGGAGGAACTATGGTAGCCTCGTATCTACAATCAGTGCTTACTTTACTGACCCGTGGTGCCTGTAGACGCTAAAGGCTCCTTCTCGTTAAAAAAAACATAATTAACATTGGCTGCAATGTGCGAAGATGAACTATTTCCACAAATAACATTTGACTGGTTATCGAAGGACCATTCATAGTTAAAACTCCGGCTGTGTTCATCTAAGATCAGTCAACTTAGACAAATTAGAGAGAAGCAAAAGTGAAGGTAACACCGTGAGGCAAAAAGCACTTTTGTTTGTTTTGAACTGCTTTCAGGCTTGGTTAAGTCTCAAAAATATTAACGTAAACTGGGCTGTCATGTAGTAACAAGTCGATTCATCAAAGCTAGCAAGCTATTGTTGATGTGTTGCTTGGCAACCATGCAGTCCCTGTCCAGTTACGGTTGAACTATTTGTGTTGGTGGAGCCACATAAATGATTGAATAAACAAACAAATCATAATCCTCCGTCACTTATTACTACTGACTAATAAATGGTGCTTATAGAACTGTTGTATGAAAGCAATATCACGCTCAAGGTTGTGATGTTCAGCACGCTGTGATTAACTTTGGCATTCGGGCCGCCGCCTTGTGCCCATGTGATATGCCTAATTATTTTCAGGTGATTATCGGCTGTGGTAATGGTAATGTACTAATGAATGAGCTCCCTCAAATTGTACACACTGGACCTTTACAGAAAGAGTGTGTGTGGTTGTGTGTGTACTCACACAGCATGGTAATGTGAGCCTGCAGTCCCAGAGGGGATAGATCACCTGTAGAAACCCCCCCACTCTTTTCCATTAAACTCCCCTCCACCCCCACCCCCAAAAAATGTAATGGCATATACCAGTAGTCCCACACATTCGGTCCACCACTTTATGTGCATTCATATACACAGAAGTTTTAAAATACAAAATTCATGGAAGTAATGCCACACAGCTTCAGAAACACTCTCCTGCATGCAGAACATTTACAGTTATGCACACTCACACCATTCCAAGGAGTTGGCAGGCCTATTAATACCACACTTCAAGGACTCAGGGATTGGGAATTGAGCCATAAGATGCTATCTGGTGACTGATACACACTTGTGTCTCTCGTTCTGTCCTCGGGGTACTGCCTTTCACACTGCCTGCCAAGCTGAAAGGTTAGAATGGTTACATTCCCACAGCAAGACCAAGTTGGCCTTAACATGGCTGTGGTCAACCTAACATGTTTATGTGTTCATTCAAAAAGGAGAAGGGGCAGTGTACTAGAACCACATGATTTGAATAAAGAGTTGCAGACCGTCCCTTGGTGAATTTATGTTGTGGTGTTTCAAAGAGTTTCACATGATCCAGAGCGATTGATTTATAACCAGAGGATGCTTTTTTTTTATGTGACAGAAGCAACTTTCCTGGTAGTTTTTTTCATGATTTGTTTTTACTTCATTAAACCAACGAGTCAAACAAAGTGGACATATGACATTAAAGCCAAAAATAGAGGAAGTTAAAATCTAAATTAACTTGGAACAGCTGCTATTAAATCATTAAGGACAGATGCAGTCCCTGCCCATATCAGCACTGCTGGTTTTAGTATCGCTGAGCATTTCAGCTGTCCACTGAAGTGAGACTAAATTATTAATAATCATAAATCAATTCCTCCCTCTCCAAACCAGCAGTTACACCAACCAAGACTGTGTTTTTGAGCCAAGACGACAACAGGTGTTAATATTTAGCAGACATCGATATATGAGTTTATGATTGAGGGAGTTCCAACAAGGTCTAATTTCAGGATCAACTGATGACATTTAAACCCCAAAACTCTGTCAAGACATCAAGATTTTTTCCCCTCTTCTCCCTAAAACCCTGCCTTTATAAACGAAGCCAAATGAAACAATATAGACAGTGTTCATCATTACTGCTGCACAGCCCATCTGCCTCATGTGGTACCTATAATTCTGCACATGTATTTTGTGTTATTGTGGAAATAATAAAGGTGGCAGTGATGCAGAGTAAGGATTTGAGAAATTAAGAGTGCGTGTGGGGAGGGTTTGATCCCAGGCCAGCCAGGGGCACATGTCCTTCCAAATACAGGTCTCTTAAGCATTAAACCATCAAAATGTTAGCACGGGTGGTTAATTTGGGAAGGGAAACCGCACTGTTGAGTCCTTTCTGCTGGCATCAACATGCAAAAAGAATCACATGAATGTTGTGTTGGAGGAAACTGTGTGGCATAGATAATTAGAAAGCCATGACTATTTTTACTTGGCCTGCAGCAGTGGAAATCAGCCACACCGGACTGCAAAACAAACTCTGGCACAGACGTCACGCTGCGTGTCTCGTGTTAAAATCTTGTTTAAGAATTTGAACGACGCCAGCCTCCGATGTTCTGACAAGGATAAATCAATAATAACGCGTAGAACTGATAGGGAATGTTGTGAAATACTGTACATGAATAAATTATCTGTACAGTTGATCCAATCGCTGCCAGTGACATGCACAGCTGAAATTCCTAAACCCTCCTCAACCTCCCACTTCCCGCTACCCACATCATGTTTTTAATACGTTTTGATTGGATATTTACTGAGTCCAGAGCCCACCTCTGCAGCCCGCAAAGACTGTTTTCCATACAGTCACCATCAATTAACTAGTCGGCATAAATGTTTATGTTATGCTTGCACTAACCCTGAATATTGGCAGCCTGATCTTCTCCTGCAGCTGATTGCTGGTTTGGTCAGAGAGCGATTCGAGCATAGAAGTAGGACGGCCAGAAAACACACGGCTTGCGGATTCCAGAAAACTAAAATACTAAGATAATTTATTACAAACGGCCAGAGATGTATGTAATGTAAGCCTTGTGCTTGTGACCTTAAATGTACCTTGCATGCGGCCATGCACAGATTGAAAAGCAGCGGTACCCTCTTCTTCTCTTACCAGACAAGTGTCAGTTATAATGTGAGAGCCTGTTTGATTATCAACTCCGTGGTTTTATGGCTTAAAGAGTAACTGTGGTCATTATCCACTCAGTGTGATGTCATTAGTCTGTCAATTCCAACACGTTGCCTGCTCACCCCTGCTATTCACACTCTAGTGTGAAAGTAAACAGAGGGGACGGAGTGTGCTGGTGGCTGGGGCTGATTATGTGCTGCTGCAACTCCTTACCTCATCCTGCTTGTCTGACTCTTCTTCTTCTCTGAATCTACTGTTAATATGAACTGACTTTATGACAGAAAACCTCTGCCCCCACTCTTAAACCCCTAGTTTTAAGAGTTACCACCAATGACAGTTATTCTTCTCATCACTGCATCTTGTGTGTAAAAGTTGGAAGGACATCTCTAACAGTAAGATGTGACAGGCATTAGTTATTATTCTATTTATGCATACAGCCCTAAATATTGAAGATTTAAATAAAGGTTGAATGAATAAAAGAATTAATGGATGAGCTGACTCCATAAAATGCTGCCGCTGGGATGCCCAACGAAGTATCAGGTCATTTTCTTCTTTTTCCTCTTGGCTCAAATGTCCCCTGGTCCTTGAAATTGAGCTTCAGTTTGGTTCCATGCTTGCTCCACTTCATGTTCTCATCCATTCACCTCTTTCTCTTGAATGCATGTGCACACACACACACAGAGAGACACACAGACACGCCCCTGATAACCATCAGCTCCAGGGCACACTCTATTGTTTCAGTTCAGTGCTAATTACTTCAGTTCTTGACCCTAGGTTCAGCCAAAGAGCGGCAGAGGGGGATGGTGTGTATGTGAATTTGTGTGTGTGTGTGTGCTGGGGGTGGGGTTGGCTGGGTGGAGAGGTCATTGCTGCTGCCAATCAATTGTCACACCGGATTCACCTAAACATCACAGTATAATCCAGGAGGGAACACACTGCAGCACAATGAGAGCAGCCGCAGATACTTTCACGTTTTAAGCATTTCTGCCAGTCTCTTATCAGCAGCATCTCCATAGAAACACCCGACACAAACATGGCAGGTTAAGAAATAAGAGCCAAGGAGAGGATTAAGACCTATGCACCAGATAGTTTGTTAGCGTGCAAGCCTACTCATTTTTCCAGTTTGGTGAGTTCATTCTTTCTGCATTATGTTTCTCGTGTCTTTGAGCAAAAAAAAAATATATAAGATGAGGAAATGTGGGGTCCAGCCACTTTTCATGTCAGTAGCAAATGATCTTGCCCAAATTCAGTCATCTCAAAGAGTCAAAGCACCGAACTTCGTAAAGAAACGAAAAGTTGACATGCAGTTGAAGTCTGCAGAATTCCCACCGTTGTTGTCACCAGATTAAAATCAAGTGTCACTCTCACTACAGATGTCTCTGCTGGTCTCAAACCAAATCTTATTTGAATCTTTCTTAAACTAAACTCTGGAAAAAAAGACTTTGGACATTAGAATAGGGCTGCAGATATTCACAGTATCTGAAAAGGTCTGTGGAGCTCTTAAAAGTTGAGTTTGATTACACCTGGCAGACGCACAAACAGTCTCCGGATTGTGCAAATCACTTGGAAGAAAACACAAATCAAGTATTCGCTGAGCTTTCCTCCTCCCGACATATTTGCAACAAATCCAAACACTTTCTCACCCAAGTCCACTTTCACAACACAGAAAAGCCAAAACAACACTCTTCACTGCTAGTTTCATGCTGTAAAAGAGAAGTCTTCTCCCAGGGTGCCACAAGCACACAAAACCTGTCCAGTATGTGCATTCATTGCAATGCAAAACAGATTTCCAATGCTTCAGCATCACTTAAGGCCCTACTTTCAATTACAATGTCATGAGCACTTAGAGCTGACGGGCCTTTAGAGAAGGAGAGTGGAACCTGTGGTGAAGTTCCAGACAGGCTCAAAAGACCATTAGGGACTTTAAATATAAAATTTAAAAAACTCTTACACAGAAAAAAAAATCTACTTTTCAGATGGTTATTTTCTAAAAATACAGCCAATAAAAACATATGTAAGCCACATCAGCCAGTATAAATACAGGTTCTGGATATTGTCAGAATTAGTTTGCTGATTTTCTTTGCAGGAGGAAAGGAAAGGAAAGGAAAGGAAAGGAAAGGAAAGGAAAGGAAAGGAAAGGAAAGGGAAGGGAAGGGAAGGGAAGGGAAGGAAAGGAGGGGACACAGTGGGGAAAGAAGGGGATAGGATGAAGTGGGGAATTAAACAAGGAGACAGGAGAAGAGAAAATAAGGAAAGGAGAGGAGAGATGAGGAGAGGGGACACGAGGGAGTGGGGAGGAGATGGGCCTCGCTCTTCTATTTTTCTCCCGGATCCCGCCCCCCTGGTCAGGGGTTGGTCAGGGAAACCCAACTCCCGCGCATGGATTGGTCGGCTCTCCTCTGGACGGGCAAAACAGTCTCTCCTCACAGACACAATAAAGTTTAGAGCCGGACGCTTGCAGGCAGTAGGCGCAAAACCAGACCGCTGCATCTCGTCGCTACGCTGCGCTCCTGCACAAGGAGTTATTAAGGAGAAACCACGCAAGAAGAACTGCGGGATTTATCCAGATGTGGGGTATCTTTTTAAAACTGCAGATGCAAATTTTTGTTTTAATTCAACAACACTTTTAATTACGCACAGATCTCGCAATGATTCACTACTACTTTCTGGATATTTTAATCTACTGAATGGCTCGGAGTTGGATATTATAGCCTCCAAAACGCACGGACTACACGCGCTCCACTCGTGCTGGACCATAAACACGCGCTGCGGTTTCCAGGGCGACCAAAAAAACCCAAAACTTTGTGCGTTTTGAGGAGGATATTAACTGTGCCAACATTTTCCAGAGGGCAGCCGCTCAGCGCCGCGGTGACCATGCCCGGGACGATGGTGTCGCTCAGCGGGGCAGCCTTGCTCGTCTTGTCCGGGCTGTTAGGTTCGCTCTGCGTGGTGCAGGCTTTCGGCGACGAGGTGGAGGAAATGACCTGCGATCCGATCCGGATCAGCATGTGCCAGGGTCTCGGTTACAACGTCACCAAGATGCCAAATCTGGTCGGCAACGTGCTGCAGTCAGACGCCGAGCTGCAGCTGACCACGTTCACGCCGCTCATACAGTACGGCTGCTCCAGTCAACTCAAGGTACTGATGTGAGACACGCTCGACGCATGCTGAGATCAGAATAGAATAGACAGTGTGATATGAAAAGCACGCATTGTAGCTGCAACATGCACAAATTTAGGAACACTGATCCTGGACTTTAAAAAAAAAGAGGCATGGCTGAGTGGAGATATTCTGCTATATTTGTGAGTGTGTGTGTAGACAGAGAGGGAGAGAGAGAGAGGAACACAGTGTGGTGGTCCCAGAGCACATGACAGGGAGCTACAAGCAATAGTTGAATCCACAGTGAGCTGTTCAGACTGATGGTGCCAGTGATAATGAGGAGCATGATATAGGTTGACCCCCATATACTTAAAATAAGCAGAGGGGTCCCTGCCTGCCTGCCCTTCTTCCCTTCCTGTTGTGCCAGGCTGTCATGCTAATTTCAATGAAAATGCCCCCTCTGTCTGTTGACATTCTGAGTTCGTGCCCCACACAGCAACAGCTGAGTCTCCAGTGCCATATACTGTACTGTCTTCTCTTTAACAATGGTGCCCTCAGTGTCCTGAGACAAATGCTGCTTGTTTGCCTCATGCCCCATGTCAGAACAAATTAGATTGGTCTTAGTCCATGTCTCTAAGATTTGACTTTAGATTACAAGACCGGTGTCAGGACAACAGAGAGCAAATTTGTGTGAATGAACGGAGTTTAGGTGCATGTTGTGACATCTTCTTGAGAGACACCCTTCCTCTCTCACAGCTGATCGTACCCGTGGACACCTGCACACAAGTCGCTTCCCCAGATGCCAGTACTTTAAGAAGTTGTGGCTGGACACGTGTGATTTTAAATTGTGTTTCTCTTTGACCTGTTTTTGTATCAACAGGTGTCGTTTTTACCCGCTGAATTAATAGATATTTGTGTGTGTGAGAGACAGTATGACTGGACAAGGAGCAACTGCATAAAAGCAAACTGCCCCCTCCCGCTGAAAGTGGCCCGTAAGATTAGCTGACACCCTCCCCTCTCTCCAACACACACACACACACACACACACACACACACACACACACACACACACACACACACACACACACACACACACACCACACAGACACGCTAAATAGGCAGGATGGGGGAAAGGGAAACCGTATCCCCTAACATTTGCTCTAATGGGAGGCTTCCTGACTGGTAACCAGAGCAGCTTTTAGTAGTGAAGTGACAGCACTCAGGTTACCAACAGTCGGGGAAAACACCTAGAACGTGTTACATTACTGCTGGTGGTAGAGTACGCGCAAGTGACTGTGAGAAATATCAGAAATGGTACCGCATCTAATTTAATATTGCACTCTTTCCTACTTTGTACCATTGCACAAGAATTTCCCTTTGGGATAAACAGAGTCCTATCTTATCTCCATCTTGCTCTGCTTTTATAAACTTTGTGTCAATTGGACCATGTGCAAACAGACAAACAAAACCTCCACTCACACGCAGGGCAATTTTGTTAATTTGTCTCTCTCTTTATTTTTTTAATTTAATCTAATAATCTAATGTGAGCAAATTACTCAGGACAACTACAATATCTGTGGTTTAGTTTGGCAGCAAAGCTTCTCTATTTGTGGTGAGAAACTTAAACTGTTTTCAGATCAGCCAGTCCGCTCCATTTGCTGCGCTGCAACCCCCCGATACTGATCAGTGAATAGTGTAGCAAATTGGGTTTAAAGGGAGTTCCCTTTGACTCGGATAACCGATTTTGATTCCCATATTTTTTTTGTACCCAGTCAGTAACAGAGTAACGCGTAATTGTATCAGACACAGTGTCTTTGCTAATGTGGAAACTGCATTAGTTATGTAAGAGAAAAGTAGCTCACTGGATCTATATTTTAAAATCATACACAATTCATCGTGGTTGTAATTTTGACTAACACGTTGCACCGATGGACAATTTCTCTGTTTACTTTACAAATAAATTCTCACAGAAATTGTGCGTTGTATAATATTTCTGTGTGTATTTATTTCCCAACCTTGACACTCTTCTTGGATTCATGTTTCATTTGGGCTCCGTTCAAGAGCTGATTTCAAGCTGGGTTTTCTCTATCACTGGATCAAGGCTGCAAAGCCCAAAACATTTTGTTCTTATTATGGACCATTAAATATTTCGGTAATTTTCAAATGAAAAATGTCAGCAAAGCCTTTACTCTAACATGCTTTAGCAGTTAAAGTCTTGAAGTTCCTGCGGCTCGTGTGTGTTTCCTTTACCTGAAGGTAGCCGGATGAAATGTACTCTCTGCTTCTGTGTATCATGAGGCTGGCACAATTTTACACTCTGGCTTCAAACAGATTTCAGCATAGAGGCATGAAATCACTTCAAATTGCAACCCTTTGTAACCCCTGAGTTCTTCATCCCTCACATCAATACCACCTCAAACAGTCAAATGTGACTTCAGACTGCTCACTATCTTTACAACCCTGACTTGGATATCTATTTCAAAACCATTGCCATGGGACAGAGAAAACTGAGCCTTGGATTAGGGGGGGATTATGCAGCATTACAGGGCACATGCCCTCAGTGTTGTTAAGTTCACATATTGTTTTTAAAGACGCAGAGTTGCATGTGTATCCTTGGAAGCAGGTTAGCCTTGGCAGTGGTGTTTTGACTCAAGTTGTGGAGGTTTTATTAGAAGTGAAAACAGAGACCCACCACGAGAAGAGGTGATGCAATGTACTGAAAGTAAAGGCAGAGAGAGCAGAAGGATAGTAAGTGGTGGTATATATAAGTAGATGGAGGATCCACAGATGTGGGAGTACAGGGTGTATAGACTCATACCAGCTGTAATCCTGTTGTAATATATAGAAAGATTGGCCCACAGGGTAGTCACAGCACTGTTTCCACCATTTAAGCGCTGCACCACTGACGCGATTTATGTTCTTCACAGTTTGCTGTAACACAACTGGAACAAAGCCAACAAAGCAGTGCACTGAAATATGACTATGGATAATTCTTATTGCAGTTTCTAAGTTGAAATATGTTCCACTATACTATTTCACTCGATCACGCTGGATATTTGTTTCTCTATTTTCATCTAAGCGTGCGTAACTCAACACATTTGAAGTATCGTCAGTCTAAACTCATTTTGTGACTTTGGTGTTGTTTCTCTCTTTAAACTTGTTCTGTGCGCACACTACAGAACACATCCTCAGCCCGTGTAAAACAAGAGAAAAATATTCAATTTGTAACGGTGCATTTCCTTTTTCTTCCAGTTCTTCCTGTGCTCAGTCTATGTGCCAATGTGCACGGACAAGGTTCCCATCCCCATCGGTCCCTGTGGTAGCATGTGTCTTTCCGTCAAGAGAAAATGCCTCCCAGTGCTCCACGAGTTTGGCTTCATATGGCCTGAGGTGAGTCACATCATCACATGAACACCCTGCATATATAACAAATACAACTCAGGGATATTTGTTGTTTGTTTGATGTGGAAAATAGGACATAGAGAAACCAAAGTGTTAAGACAAAGGGGTTTCTTTAAGAACAAAAAAAATGTAAATGAGTTCAAAAAGTAACCAAAATGACATTTCCCTGCATGTCTCCTCCTCAGGTGCTCAACTGCAGCCTCTTCCCACCTCAAAACGACCACAACCACATGTGTATGGAGGGTCCGGGGGATGAAGACCCACCCTACCAGCCTGTCCGCCATCCTCACCACCAAGAAGAGTGTCAGGCCCTGGGATCTGCACCTGACCAGTACACCTGGTTAAAACAGACCGAGAGCTGCACTCTCCAGTGTGGTTACGACAGCGGGCTCTACAGACGAGGGGCCAAAGTCTTCACAGACGCGTGGATGGCGGTGTGGGCTGTGCTGTGCTTCCTGTCGACCACTCTGACCGTCCTGACTTTTCTCTTGGATTCACAGCGCTTCTCCTACCCCGAGAGGCCCATCATCTTCCTGTCCATGTGCTGTAATCTATACAGTGTTGCTTACTTGGTAAGTAAAAGTAAAAACAATACATGAAACTTAATTTATAGGATAGTTTAGTATGGAGCATATCATTTTTGAATTTCATAAGATATGTAGATACAGATTTAATCTGTTTTTACATTCGATAATACAAGGCTAACCTGTGAATTATGTTTATCTAAATGAAAATGTCCAATTTTATATGTTGGTTAAAACGTCAAAGACAGATCAT
This sequence comes from Nibea albiflora, assembly GCA_014281875.1. Lineage (NCBI taxonomy): Eukaryota > Metazoa > Chordata > Actinopteri > Sciaenidae > Nibea > Nibea albiflora. The sequence goes on along the minus strand of CM024794.1, from coordinate 12,286,736 downwards.
GTGATTGTGTCTTTTTCTTGGATTAATAATAATAATAATAATAAAAATTCTGACTCACTTTCTGTCCTTTCCTGCAGGTGCGGTTGACTCTGGGGAGGGAGCGAGTTTCCTGTGACCTGGATGCGGCAGCAGTACCAATTCTAGTCCAAGAGGGGTTAAAGAGCACCGGTTGCGCCATAGTCTTCCTCCTGCTCTATTTCTTTGGCATGGCTTCCTCACTCTGGTTTGTCCAAACAGACTCACGCACACACACAAACACTTTTTTTTACCATATCAATCCTTCGTCTCTTTGTCCTATTGTCATCAACTGTTGTGAATGGACTTTTTTGGGAACAATTGGAACACGAGACTTGCATCCTGTTTTCCTTAAAGTCAAACTATCCTGTCTCATAACCTCTGTACTACATGGATTAATTTCCACATACAAAGGCCGCCTTTGTAAAAAAAAAACAAAAAAAAAAAAAAAACTTTTTGAGTATGTGCTGCACTACAGTTGCAGTGGAAACACACTGCTGCCACAGCTCTTTTTCTTCCTTTTCACTTTGCCCTCGTATTCCTGTTTGTCTTCCCTCTTCCCGTTTGGAAGAGCAATTCACTGAACAGCCCAAGGACTTCAATCTCCGAAAATATGATCACAAACCTCTGTTATGTAACTCATTATTCTCTGGTGTCGTGATGATCTCATTGCAACTTTTTAATCGAGACGTTTTCCTCTTGTGTTGTCTTTCAGGTGGGTGATCCTGACCCTCACTTGGTTCCTGGCCGCTGGACTAAAGTGGGGCCACGAGGCCATCGAAATGCACAGCTCCTACTTCCACATAGCAGCCTGGGCCATCCCAGCTGTTAAAACCATCGTTATCCTCATAATGAGACTAGTGGACGCAGATGACCTGACGGGCCTGTGCTATGTTGGCAACCAACAGCAGGAGGCACTCACAGGCTTTGTGGTGGCACCTCTGGCCACCTACCTTTTAATAGGTAAATACAACATGGTAGCCTGATCAATGTATCTGTTTGTATGGGATTATGCCTATATTTTATATGATCAGACTGCATGCTGGTGATTATGTGTTCTCTGACATGACTTTTGTTTTTCCTTCTGCACCTCAGGCACTCTGTTCATCTGTGCTGGCCTCGTGGCTCTTTTCAAGATCCGCTCCAATCTGCAAAAGGACGGTGCCAAAACAGACAAGCTGGAGCGTTTGATGGTGAAGATCGGAGTGTTTTCTGTTCTCTACACTGTCCCAGCGTCCACTGTCATTGGCTGTTACCTCTACCAGCTCTCTCACTGGGGGGAGTTCAGGGCCAGTCCCCGTGACTCATACGTGGCATCGGAGATGCTTCGGATCTTCATGTCACTGCTTGTAGGCATCACATCAGGCATGTGGATCTGGTCGGCGAAAACCCTCCACACCTGGCAGCGCTGCTCCGCCCGCCTGCTCAGGGATAGCAGGGCGAGCAGAGGGGGGAAGAGGGCACCGGGCGAAGGCTGGATCAAACCGGGGAAAGGCAACGAGACAGTGGTGTGAGGAAAAAAGGACAGGAATGGACTTCTACCTGCCTCTCTCTCATTTATAGAAACTGACTGCCGAGTGAAGGATGGAGAGGGCAGAGAGAGGAGATGAGCAATGTGAGTTTCTCAAGGAAGCCACTGGATGTAATGGTGCCATAAAAGCTTGCTGAGAGTCTGCCTCAAACACCTCCTCCAACTGATCCTGCGCCTCTGAAGAAGGAGAAAAGTGGAGCGTTGGGTCATACATAAGTAGCAACAGTAGCCTCTCTACCTCTGTTAGACTTCTTTTGCCCAGAGAGAGAGAGAAAGCAAAAAAAAGTGAAGGAGAAAGAGAGACAGGAAAGGCAGAACAGAAGCATCAGTATACAGACCAGACACACCAATAAGCTGTGTAGCACCACGTCTACCTCTCTGTCTCTCTTTTCTCCAGAGCCCTTAGCAGAAGAGACTGAACCTGCTGGATACAGTAACCCTGTATACTGTTGTGTCTTTTTAAGGGTCTTTTTGAAGTTTTGAATTTTACACTGGACGGTCGTGGTGCAGACGTGATAAAGATGTAGGTTGATGTTTCCCAAAAGCATCTGACAACTTCACTTCCCCGTGGGTTCTCAAGTCCACGTGGGAGAAAAAGAAAAAACAGTGACACGCCAGACCAAAAGTAATCAAAACCTGAGGAAAACATATCAAATGCGGCCTTAAATCTGTGATGTGTTTACATTTGAACACTATTTTCACTATTATACATTTTTCTATTGTAAATTATTACCTTTTGTACAATATATAGAAGACCAGGTGATTTTATTGGGAAACCAGCTTTAAGCTGTAATAATGCACTATAATTATATACAATATGTGAAGTGTGCTTGTCACAAGTGCATTACCAGGGGCAGCAGTGATGGGACTAATAACGAATCAATCGCGCAAATCAAACACACACATTCACTACATGAATATGTAGAGAGGCTTTAACAGGAAGAGCTTGAACGCGGCACAAAATATAACTAAGGTGGCTTATTGCTCACTTTTCGTACAAATATTGTGAAGACAGCAGCGGACAGAAACATAACGAGAGATTATTTTTTTGAAATTCATGTTGTACGTTTAGGCAAAGTCTGTCGTAACGATGAAGTCATGCCACAATGAATCCTGGGAGTACCCCGGCTGTGCCTTTTTTATTGACCCATAAACGTGGAAGCGTTAAGGCTTTCTGGGTAATGTAGGCCTGTTGTGTTTTACCTCAGTAGTCTATGAGAAACTCAGCTAACTTCCAATGTTGTGTGCGCTCTTCTTGGAGACCCCGTACTGTATATGTTCTCGAGTTACCACCAAATCCAGGAAATTAAATTATTCTCTCTGCCCTCTTTCCCAAACATTGGCCCCCGAGGCAGGTTAAAGAATTAGACGTTATTAGACAATCACTTGCCAAAAGACACATTATGCGATAACAAAGCGCCGTTACAGACACATGCGTATAAGGTATGCATGCATAGAAATCAGTTCCTGTGGAGCTCACCCGTCAGCTTATATATGAATATGACACCAATAATACGAGGCCATTTCAGTCTAATTGTGACTTCTTTCAGTCCGTTTGCGTGAATCTCTCTTCAATTGGATGAAGCGATCACAGACGCAGAGTGAAACTGGCACTCTTGTCTGTCCAGCCTGCATTCTCTTGTCTCTTTGTCTGATGCTCTCGTTGGCCCACCGCCTGTCTGTTTCTCTTTAACCTTGTCTCCTGCATCATGGCTCATATCCCAGACAATCAAGTCGTCCCTGGAATAGATTATTGTACATTACGTTTCTGAATTTCACGGATGATAGAGACGACTTTTCCACCCCTTGTCTCCAGCGGTGCGTTTTATTGATAATATGCATCTCCTACCATTTGAATCTCTCAGTAGCTGCCTGTAGATGTAACTATGAGCTTTGATTACCAGTTATTCCTGGTCGACTGTGTCTCACTGCTGCGTTCACCAAATTCTGCAACCGCTCCCGTGCACCGTATATATTTGCCTGACAATCTATCTAGCAAAGCTCTTGCTTTTCAGCGAGTCTTTGAATGTATGAAATGTGGGGGTGTTTGTCACGTTACGCCTTCGACATTTAAGTAGATTAAAGATGATTTGGTTCTGTCAATCTAAATGTTTAAGGGCTGGAGTAATGTGGAGCTTTTGAGTGTCATTTGAAACCAGATAGTGCCTCACTCAGCCCCCCATAGGTATTTTTAACTTAAACTTTATAATGGGACAGAAAATCATTTTTAAAGTGTGGGCTGCCTTTTCCCCCCAAAATATGTTAAATGTAACAGCACCCTTATTGCATTCAAAGATACTTTTGGTGGTTCTGGTGAAACCTAGAACCCTAAAAAACCAGTGTTTCTCAAACCAGCGTACCATGGCACACTTATTAAATTTCCAAAGTCAAACAAACATTACATTGAGTTAAAGTGAATTAAATTAACCTCTGACCACCTCCCCTCTGAGCTAATGCAGTTTGCCTCCCAAACTGTCTTAATGTCTTGGCCGTCTACTCTCGTATGACCACGCAGAGCTTCAGGTGACATTTCCAAACAATCACCGAATAGTTGTGGCTTAAAAATACAGTGAGCATGTGCCACGGCCTAATGAAGACTGAGAACCACTGGTTACACAGATTTGTAAATGCTTTTTGAGAAGCCCAGATATGAATCAATGTTGGGTTCGGTTCACCAACGCCGATCGGAGCCTTTTTAAGCTCTAGACTGTTCCTTTTGTGTAGAAATCTTGTTGTCTTGATGATGTCATCAATGTATTATAAAGAAACTGCTAATTTATCCTTGTAAAAAAAAAAAAGTGACAATTTTTTTTAAAAATCTTGTTATTTAAAAACACTTTTGTATCAGAAGAAGATAATGAATAAAAACTTTTTGGTTTCCAATATGTTGGTGCTATTTTACTTTACGTTAGCATGCATGCATGTGTGTTTCAAAGAGGGCAACAGGAATAGGGCTGCGACGAATTCCTTTAATTAACAATTAATCTGCTGATTTGTTGTTTGTTTGCCCCTACAATGTCAAAAACTAGTAAAAAAAAAGGCATCTTGGAACATCTGACCAACATTTCAAAACTAAATATAAAATATATTCCATTTACTGTGACGTTAGAAGAAACTCAACAAGTTGTTATTTTTTTGCTTGTTAAATGAACCAAAATAGTGGCCGATTGCCTTCAGCTCTAAATAGAGTGAACGCCTTAAAGACGCTTGATAAAGAGTACTCCGCGTCAAATGCCTTGAGTTAATGGGTTGAACAATGCTGCCACCTCTTGTCTGATGAGACAAATGAAGTGTTGGAGCTTCATGAGACACTGACACTCTTGCTTGCGACCTCTTCACCCAGTTAACTGTACGTATCTATACAGCAGCGGCTCTCTTGATCTCTCTCTCTCTGCGTTTCCATTTAACAGTTACTTTGGGTTAGGATAAGAAATGCTCCATAACCGCTTAATTTGTTTTGAATCCACAGTGGAAACACAGTGATTATACTGTGTAAACATTACTGCACCGTCAATCACATCTCATCAGCTATGAACTTACAACCTCCCCAACACACACACACACACACACACACACACACACACACGCACACACGCACACACAGATGGCTCAGTGACAGTACATACTGAAACCTTCACAGGAGCACACCCACCTCCTCCTCACTTTCAGAATTTGTTGTAATTTGGTTTTACAATTACACTTAATGCACGCTAGGCTGTAATTTACCAGCGCAGGGGTAAAATTGCATCTGGAGAAACTGATTAATTCTGGGCATGCTCGAGTGTGTGTGCGTGTGTGTCGGCGAGAGAGAGAGAGAGAGAGAGGGAGAGAGCGAGTGTCCAAATATCTAAGTCTGCCGCTCAGATTGCCTTCCTGCAATTTACTGTGAGTGAATTGAGTGTTTGTTTAAGAATTCACTCAAAAGGCCTGAGGTAAAGGGAAAGTGACAGCATCTACTGCTCTATTGTTTCCAGATATGGTTCGACTAACACGCGCACGCACACACACAAGCAAGCATGTCCACAAACTGACACGCACATCCACACAAACACAGGCAGAAAGAGGAGGGGTTAAATGAGTTCAATGCTCTGAAATTCATACCCTAAATGGTCTGTATAAGAGAGTGGGTACGCGTATGTATGAGTGCGTGTCAAAGCGCACAACATGACTGCAGTCGTTCTTTCCAGCCTCTCCAAGTTCGCATTTTTCACTGAACGCCACAGGTCATTTTACCTCCAGGCTTCTCCCTCTACGCGGCGGTCTCCACGTTTCTGTGGTTTTATTCAGAGATTCGGTGGCTCGTCACATAGAGATCTTATTATAAAAGCTGATTTTCCAGCCTTAGAAATAACAACTTCAACTTGAATTCTTACTCACAAATGACAGCTTTCGCAGCCTAACCTTTAGATATTTGCACTTGGTGGTGACATTTGGACATTTCATACTGTAAAAACACACACACACACACACACACACTGTGTTCCACCCTGTTACTGAAGAGATGTTCATATATATATATTTTACAAAGCTGAAATGTGAAAGGGCCCTATTAAAATTCCTTGGACTAATATTCCTGGGAATGTATTTCCAGAGTTTGGGTCCCTTGTGCGTAATTGTGTGTATACGTCGTTGTGCATTGGCGTGTGCGTAACGGAGAGAAAGAGCTTTGCAAAGAGGCGGATAGGATAAGATAGAAATGACGACGACGAGAAAGAGGGACTCAAGAACAAGAAAAGAAGAAGTGAGAGAAAATATAGAGACAAAAATAGAGAGGAGAAAGTAAAGTGAGAGGGGTTGAGTGAGAGGAAGGGGAAAAGGAAATCTGTCATCCTGCAACAGCAGAATACTGCAGCTGTTCCCTCTCAGCAATGTTGAAATCATTTTCCCACTGTGCTCAGCGTCTACGCTCGTATGAATAGTTTTGAGTAATGGCCACCACTAGGGATTCTGGGTGACGTAGCCGTCTTGGCCTGAGAGCCAATTTGGTGCAAGAAGGATTTGTAAAGCTCGGTTCTCTGGGCCAAACAAGCTAACGAGTTGAGACTGAAATCCAAAAAACCCGGCCAAGAGAGAGATTGGAGAATTATTCACCATCGAGTTGAAACAGAGAGCTCTTTATACATGGCAGGCGGTGTGAAACATCAAGTTTATTTCATGCCAGACAAAGATGTATTGTATGTTTAAGGTCAGGTCAAATACACGAAAATGTATTTTCTTGTTGTCAAAGAATAATCTGTATATTTGACCTCTGAAAGCACATTAATATGTGTTTTGATGATGTTTTGATGATGATGAACAACAATGGACACGCCTATATATTCCTCACAAAGTCATAACAGCTCATCACTTCCCAATCCCTGAAACAACCAAACCCAGACTGGACCTCATGAAATCTGCACTTTACACAAGACAATCTGATGTTAATGTGTGAACCACTGTCACTGCTACACCACGACATACTGTAACAATGCCTGGTCCCCTTTGCCACCACTAGATGTCACTCTTTGTCCAGACCCTGATCTGTTGTTTCTCCTGAATGAATCTTGTAATACTAATTGACCACAAACATTACACATCATCATAGCTCATATGAAAAAATAAAAAATAAAAATACCAGCATCCAAAAATCACAAGAAAACTCAAAGGCACTCTTTTCAATAAGTAGAACACCTTTGTTGTCGGACCTAAAAACAAATTCCAATATGTTTCAGCACCAAGCTTTCACTGACGAATGCTTGTTATTTTTCTGTCCTTATCCTTCTACAAAGACACTTTGAACAAACTCAAACTGAGTCCAGAGAACAGTTCTACCCAAAACTTTCAGATAGATAGATAGATAGATAGATAGATAGATAGATAGATAGATAGATAGATTTGAGTTTATCTCATAAGGTACATAAAGAACATTCAGGATGCTGCTGAATAAATGTGGTACAATGTGGGAGGAAGGCGGCGTGATTCCATGTTATTTCAGCAGGGCATTTGTCAACTTTAGAAATGTCAACCGGTCAATACAGTCGTTTCACATCTCTCCACCATCCAGACAGCAGGCTGGATCTGAAAGAAAAAGGGGTGTAAAAGAAACAAGGAGGGGGAAACAAAAGGAGTGGAGGGGAAAGGAAAATAGGATGGGGGGGGGATAAAATGAGAGTGGTGGTGTTTGTGTGGTTATGGAGAAAAGTCAGAAAAAGATTGAGGGAAGAGTCTAACAAGCGGAACATAAATGATTCCATTGTTTTCCCCAATCAGAAAGCCAGTTGGGCAAGCCAAATGACTGGAAATGACTCATACAAACATAATCTATCTCCAAGAGCCTGTCTGAGTTTGTTTCCTATTAGTTTCTTCCTGTGCGTCTGCAAGTACAGAAACAGAAAGCATAGAAAAGCCTGGCATTGGTAGGTCCGTGTTTGTCTTTGTGTTTTCTCTGCTGGTTTGTGGTTTCAACAAATCCAAGATACCTCACTGCCAGCCGTCTTAACCTGAGCCTTTATCTCAACAACTACAGGCTTTACAGCGCAGGTACACAGTTTAAACCACCTCCAACATGAATCAGCTGTGATGCCATATAACGTTACAGCAAGAAGAGAGCTGAGATCACTAACACAAATAAAATAGCCTTACCTTATGTGATGCGTTTTTTGTGCTTCTGCCAAGTGCCTTGAAGTGTTTCTTCATAGTCTTCGACAGCTGCCTTTATCCAAATCAGTCATAATGTTAATATACACTAAACTTTATGTTGATCGTAATAAATAAATGATGTCTATATAAACTTTAACGTTTCTTGCAACGGAATAATGGCACATGGGAATCAGTTTATCGGGCATGACATTTACGTGACAGGTTGCAGCTTCCGCCTCGAGATTTTCTTTTTCTTTCTGGCTTTATCCACCTTTAACTTTATTCGGTCCTTCAGTTGTTTCTCTGTTATAAACTGGCAACCGATGTCTTCCACTCAAATGTCACTCTTTCTTTTTGATTTCATTTGATTATTCCCTGTTTGACCTCTGGCATTACGCACAAACCCACAGGAAAGGGCGTGGGGAGGTGACTGCCACCCGCCTTTGCTTAATGCGCAGGTAGCCTGTCGAACCCTCAGTCATCAAGTCATCATTCCAGCATCAAGTGTCGATGTGAAGGATGTGCTGCTAATGAAAATGAATTTGTCTGCTGGTTTGTCCGTGACTGGGGTCACGTGTTTGTCTTTGCAGGTCAAAGTTCACCAGCTGAGCTGTGAAGGATTGCACGAATTAAAAATTCGACCTGATGGGGGCGTTAGAGGAAAAGTTAAGAAGTTATTATAGCTCATCCTGAGAGTCTGTACCAAGTTTAAAGGCTATCCGTCCAATAGATAGCCGAGATATTTCACTAAAAGACACAGATGTCAACCTGCTGGTGGCGCTAGAGTAAAGGTCAGAGGATCATCAAAGTTATTAGCAGATGCTTTTACACTACACATCACATTCACCCATTCTTACACTGATGACAGTTTGCCATGCAAAGTGCCAACTCAGAAATCAGAAAATCATTCACTCACTGATGCCATAGCTTTTCGGGTTCAGTATCATGCCCAGTGGAGGAGTTTGGGATCTAACCACTGATCACAGCGTACTGTAAATCCAGTAGTTGTTGAGATATTTGTCTGAATAAGTGAAAACTTTAACATGACGATGATTCTAGATGAAAAATCTGGGGAGCATATTTAATGTTGCCCATTAATCAGAAGATTGGCGGTTTGATCCCCAGCTCCTTTGGTCTACATGTCAAAGTGTCCTTGTGCAAGATACTGAATCCCAAAATGTCTCCTGAAGGCTGTGCAGGCTTGGCTAATAACACAAAAAAAAACTGTTGTTTTTGACTTAGTTGGCCTAGCTCTTGATATGCTAGAGGACAGAGTATTCATAGATGTAAAAGTTAAACAAGGAAAAAAACAAATTTTAATTAGACAGGTTTGTAGATTTGTGTGGAAGTTGTGTGCTTGTCTCCCTTTACTCTTGCATCCTGTGTTGATGCCTTCTGTGCCTGTATTTTGTCTTGTTTTGGCGTGCAATGTGGCATCTCATGACGTGTTCATGGGTGTGCATGTGTGTTTTTTTTGTTTACTCATGGGTCAGTGACTTTGGGCTGCCAGTTTTAAACTTTATTGGACGCCTGAATAGCAATGAGACAATTACCTAAAGCCTATGATCCAGGATTCACTGCATGCCGCTTATTAGAACCGGTTCAACACACCGCAGCTGCACCCTTGTTACACCGATATGGAAATTAAGTGGCACACACACACACACACACACACACACACGTAAAAACACACACAGTAACAAATCAAAAGTCATCAGATAAGAAATAGAAATTCGGGCAGAATACGAGGAAAGCGGGTAAGAACAGCGGAGGAAGCGAGGCCTGGAGGGTTCATGATGGTATCTTTTTCTTTCTTTCTTTCTTTCTTTTTCTTATCAGCCTCGTGACGAATAAACATCTGACCTGTTTCCAAGAGTTTGTGTTCTACGACAAAGAACAATTCCTAAAAGTACTCTACAGAGTCCATCAAAGATTACTGATGATATACTTTTACTGGGAACCTTGTCTGCTGCTCAAGTGATAAAAAATGTGATTACCTTTGTACATGACTGCTGCTAAATCCAGAGAAATATAAATATATTATTCAGTCGGCACAGAAGAATGTGTCTGAAGTAAACGTACAGATTATATTGGGCGTTTGTTGTAATTCATCTATCAAATAGGGATTTTTAATGTGATCAACTGTTAAACTCAAAAATCCTTTTGTTGCCCACCTCCAACTCTAACCACATGTGACACTGTCAGCCTCAACACATGAATACCAAGTGATTGGGGACATTTGTGAGATTTATTTTAAACCTGTGGCACATATCCAAAAGGCCATTTTTGGGTATGTATGTCACAAAAACTGCCTCTGGGTAATGCAGCAAATGTATTATTGGCAGTTTCGTTTTTGAAACAGCTGCAAAACTGGGTAAAATTAAGAAAAAATGTTAATATTCACTGGTAACATGCAATAAAACAAATGCTGGTGGTTATAGGAGGAGTCATCTAAAATCATGTGATGTTGGAATTCCTTTGAAAACATGTAATGTTTCAGTGAAAATCATCATATTTCTGTCTGAATTTTCTGCACGAAACTTGGCTGGTGGGTGTTATTTTACATAGAAATAATGCTGAAAATGCTGTCACTAAAAAAGTTGTCATGTTCATCTCAACAAGCAGCAGAGTAGTAAGTTTAGGGATTTATGGTGAATGCAGAGAAAGCATGAATACATATTAGATGTGGGCAGCAGCTTTATGTCACATTTTACACATGCTTTACAGGGCTGACACGCACTTGAGACCATCAGAGAGACAGCATCTTTTGTTATTTACACAATTTAGTGATTCGAACAAGCTGTTACACCTCACAAATTTACCCAAAGCTCCAGCTATAAAATGAAATGATCGAAGCGTTGCAGTTGTCTTGTTGCTTTAGGCTTCATATAACAGCCAATTAACAAGTCATTCTGACAGATTTGGTGCCGAGTTCTTCGAAATGCAGCGATGGAACGGAGTGTCGCGCAGACTTTCTTCTTGGTGCAGTCTCACTGTTCATCTTTTGATGAACAAATATACTTTGTCAACATTTTAACACATCGCAGCAGAAGAAAAAAAAAAAACAGGCGTAAATATTCAAATTTCTGACAGCTGAGCTCCATTTTCGCAGCTTCAGTTTCAGGATCCTTGGTGTTCTGCATGCTGACTCACTCTCATACTATCATGACCATAAAATCTTACACTGGAATTCATATATTTTAAGACTTTTTAATGACTTACATGGTAACACCCTGAAATTAAAGTCTGCTGCTTACAGTAACTTATAATAATGATATAATGTATAATAATGTTGGCCCTACAGGTTAAATGGCCCATGGCTAATGACGACTGACATCAGCGGGAGATGTATGCTGCTGGAAAACATGAGATTTCGATTCACTGTGATAATATTAAACAAATGAGACAGACTGGGAAAACTTGTTTTCCATGTCTGTGGTTCAACTGAAATCGCAGTGGGTGACAGTGTATAATTTTAAGTTTTAAGATTCTCATATGGTTATTAAATGCGCACCACGCCGCACAGAGTGTGAAGGAAGAGGAAATGCATGAGAGAGCGAGGGGTAAGGAGGAAAAGAGCCTGAGACTGATGAGGCCTATCATTTTCCATTAGTGAGGCCTGGATCATCTATCTCATCCTTAATGAGACAAATATTAGCTAGGAATCACACACACACACACACACACACACACATTAAGATACCTGCATGCATATAAAAACATGTAGACACTATAAAAGCGTCACCTGTTTTCAGTCATTCCAAATAGATACACTAGACACATTATTCTAACTGCGTGCATGTGAGTGTCAGCTTTAGCTTCAGGTAGCATAAAGTAGGTCCAGTGTAATATGTTTACAGTACATCACACATAATGAACAAGCTGTTTGCTCACGGGTTATTTCTAATGATGATCACAATGCCGCTGGAAGTCTAAATGAGAACAAAAGGTTAGTTTCTGCTAGTGATGGGGTATTAAACGAATCTGGACTTGAATGTAATGTCAATTACTTCCGGCACAGGTGTCACGAAGGACCGTATAGCTTGAATTTATAAGAAGTCATGACACTGATGTTACAGCAGCTAATAGGTGATATTAGTAGCTCCTCAAACAATCTATTTATGCAGCCTAACTAGATATATCTTTCCCTTCCCACAAACATTCAAATTTGCAGTCTATTCTAACAGTCCTCCTCCTCTCTGTTTGGCTGCATCTTCTTGTGCCCTTTCTTGTGATTATGCTTGATCGGGTCTGTGGGAATATTGCTGCAGCAGGCAACTTTCTGCAAATATCACAGCTGGCAGCAGTCTTATTAGACAAAAAAAATAAATTTAAAAAATGCAACATTTTCATCCAGAAACCAGCTGGACCACTGTGGCTAATCCGATCACTTCCTTGACTGTCAGTGGTAATAATACTGTGGTATGGTCGCATTTCAGCAGTAAATAGAAGAACAATGGAATCGTTTGGAGCAAAATACAAAAGGACACTGCCATGTTTATATTTAGTTGCATACCTACAGTTGAGGCGGTTTGTGCACAAGCTGGACCTTAATTATGTTACCCCCAAAAAGCTTGTGTGTGTGTGTGTGTGTGTGGTTGGATAAAGTAAACAAAAGATTCAATATTTTAATTGGACAATCAATCATTTTCTTCTTTTTGGGCTCTAATTGGGGCCACCAAATACTGTACTGAACCACAAGTATGGCTGCAAACCTGCAACTGCTGTTGACCATAAATGAAACAGTTGTTGTTCTGAGTGGGGAGACTGTCAACAGAAAAGTGGCACGCCAAAGTCATAGCGTCTCTCATGGGTCATCGGGGAAAACATTACATGCACAGTGGCAGATGCTGCTGCAAAAATGAAACTCATGAACTGATGCATGATTTTTGAATCATTAAATCGCTCCTAACCAAACTCACAAGCAGCAAAGGTATTGAATATGATATTTATTGTATTATCCATATAACAATTAAGGCTGCAACTAACAATTTTCTGTTCCCGGTTAATCTACCAATGATTAATCATCTCATCATTTCAGAAAAGTCTATAAAACAGAGAAAATGTCCACAAGCGTCAGAGCAGTCATATGTAAATGTACTCTCTTGCAGTCATGGGCGTGGTTGCTGGGTGGCTGAGGAGCTGACTGCACATACCTGAGCCCAATCACCGTCTTCTGGAGCAGTATTTAGAGACTGTGTGCTCACTGCCAGATTGTCACCACACCCAGCTCTCCGGACACCAAGCCACCCTGCCACCGCACCCTTCAGCTCTGGCCTCAACCTCACCACGCTTTCCACCACGCTAAGATTCTCATATGGTTATTAAATGCGCACCACGCCGCACAGAGTGTGGAGGAAGAGGAAATGCATGAGAGAGCAAGGGGAAAGGAGGAAAAGAGCCTGAGACTGATGAGTCCCCCCCCCGTGAGCTTGCCTGCCTCTGCAGCCTTCCCAGCGTCAGGAGACACCACCCCACCACCTTCCCTGGCTTAAATAAACAGCTGTTTTGTCCCAACTTCCTACTCAGTTTCTCTGCGCCACTTAACAAAAAGATTAATTTTACTATCACAAAATATTAGAAAAACAGCAATTCACATTTAGAAGCTAGAAAAGGTGAGTTAGGCGTTGATATGTAAAAGGATTCATTGAAGCTATAGTAACATAGCTTTTGTTTTTGTTATTATGTTACTTATTTATTATTATTCGATTTGACAGATTTGTTCCCCCCTGGAGTAAATATCCCATCCCATCTGTCCAATCTAATGCAATCCCTAAGCTTATACCAGCAGGTATAAGCTTCTACTTATACCAGCAGGTATAAGAAAGTGGGATGACCACCATGTACACTTATTTTGGATGTGGAAACCTGTTGGAATAGTTCCTTCCACAAACTGCGGCATCTGTTCAAGCCAAGAAAAAGCCACTGGCTCAGTCCTGGTATGACAACAAACTCCATCCCCTGCCGACTGCAGAGGAAAATAACAATACAGGTGAGCACTTCTGTCATCCTTCAATGATGCCACCACGGAGCTGTCAGGGAAGGAGAGGGTCTCTGGCTCCAAGGCAATACCACTGTTAAAAATGATTGAATACTCTGCCCTAGAAAGAAATTTCCTTCTGTGACCACTCATTGCAGTCCACCAAGGACAAAACCTGATGTCAATAACAACAACGTGGAACCCAAGATTTAAGACCATGAAGATTTTTTGAGCCAACACAAAACCAATATCATCACAAGCTACTCGACCTGCAACGTCCTGAGCTGACCTTATACATAGCATATATATATATATATATATATATATATATATATATATATATATATATATATATAGGTCTGGCTAAATTCTTTTTCATTCATCACTTATCATTGTTGGAGGGTGTATTTGTTATGAAGGGGAGATCAACACAGAGAAAGACCACTTCACCCATTCTTTGGTGGCCAATCAAAAGTTTCTCTGGGAGAACACTGGGGGACTCTTGCCTTCAGTATTATGACAATCCTTCACTCACTTTTACAAGATTCCCCATGACCTGGATGACTCACAAACCTTCACAGACAACACGGAATTGGTGGATTTGACAACTAGCTTTACAGACAGTTATTTGTTGACGCAGTGAAAACACAAGCTGTGTATTGTATCTGCCAGTATACCTCTCAGTTCTCCTCTTAGTCGGTCAGGTGGTGCTGATCTGGACCACTGATGATGTGATAATACCTAAATAAAACAGCCTCAAAGCTGACAGCGCTCTGGTTCAGAGAGTAATAAAAGCTGACACTGCTACATCCGTGGTTGCTTATTAGTTGTTGCTTTAGGGAAAGTACAGAATAATCAGTCAAAGCACACATTAACATTATGCCAATGAGTCTACTCTATTACATGATATAACAGGCGGCTGGGTGCTTCCTACAGCTTCTGATTTTATGATGTAGTCTGTGACTCTGTTTGGTTCTAATTGTGTGTTCATTAGGGTTTTGCACCACGCCTCATAATCTAGGCCAATATGTTATTTAAAAAATATAGCACCTTTCAAATATACAGCACCACAGTGTCTGCTTCTTGAAATGCACATCGCCTCTTATAGGATTAGCCATTAAAATGCTAAATGCTCATTAGTTCTAGGATTGAGAATTGGTCCTGGCGGGCAGCCTCCCTGCTGCTGAATCGACTCTCCACCACAGGGTGATAAGTGGACAGCGTTGCACATTTTTTCCAGTGATCCATGTCAATGTCCAAAACATATGGCCTCAGGTCTCGTTAAACAACCGCAGAGTTAATCACGAGCACAAGGAGCTCTGGCGCTAATTGCACATAATGTCCCACCATGTGTCAGAACAATAGATGTGCTCGTGACGGTCCAGGAGGAGCGCAATTGAGACTGGCTACTTTGTATTGATGCTTAATATCCCACCCCAGCTCTGGCTCTTTATTTCCCCCAGATATACCATATTTATCCAAGGGTGCTCTGCCCGTTCCCTGTAGACACCGTCCTCATCCCTCTCCCTCTAAATGTTTGGGCAAATATTATCTTTCCTCCCAGCGCCAGCATTGTCCTGGATGAAAATGGGGTATTTGGCAGTCTTTGCAGGATCCCGCAGAGCAAGCAAGGAGTGTGGACCTCAGCTCATCACTAGTATGTCCTGTGATTAACAATGATTGACACCACACAGCCAAGTCCAGGAGAGATAATTGTAACAGAAGTACACACACGCGGCCCTTGCGAGGAATACACCTGTCTCTCACACGAGCAACACACGTACACACTGAGGTGATTTTGCAGCAACATCTAAGGAGCAGTCTGCAAAAATCAATGGTAAATTTAAATGTCAGACAAAGCATTAATGTCGGTATAACTTAAATGTCAACAGTCACTCTTGCTTCTTGGATCACCCCGCAGAGATATACACGTGGATATGAACACAGGCACAAAGACACACACTGACATACCTATTCACAGGCACGCCACACCAGTATTCTCTGCATTTCCTTTCACTTCTCATGAACTAAGTGACTTTATAGTGAGGACAAAGATCAGTCCAGTGTTTCCAACACTTCAGTATTCTGGCAATTAAACGTCAGAAAAAAAGAGGAAAATGTGCATCATAATTCTCTTTAAACCAAGCGAACACTCCAAAACTCAGATACTCATATTAAAATCTTATAAAAGAAAGAAAAGGAGCACATCCTTACGTTTCAGACGGTGAAACGATAGATTGTTTGTGATTTTTTTTTCCCTTGAAAAGTAACTTCATTGATAATCAGAATAGATGCCATTAAATTTTCCGTCAATTTCTTAATCATCTCGGCCCTAATCTCAATAACATTTGGGTTTGCGTTTTCATTAAATGTGCTGTTGTAATTCATAAGGCTGATTTTTAATGTGTTTGGCAACCGCCTGACCTTAAGAGAATTACCACCAGTCCAGAACTTCCCGTAATGGGGAGGTTTTAGTGGATTTTAATGAGCACACATGGAAGACGGAAACCATGCTTTGTGAGCTTTGCTCTGTTTTCACCCATAAGTCCAATCATTTATAATTTAACAGGCGGATTGAAATTAAATTTGCGAACGGTTCAGTACATTCATGATCCTAAGTCATTTAATTTCAGCGGTCACATGGCCTCAGGACAAACTTGAAAAAGCACTAGAAATGCTTTAAATGCTCCATCAGTCTGTCTCATTATGTTGGCTGTAGTGCAGCCTCTTCACTTTTTCTCTCTTCCTATAGGTGACCCTCCTCTCCGTTCCCATTGCCTCCCTTTTCCCACAACCTCTTGTTCCACATTTGTAATCCCCAGATGTACTCATCCTCTCCTTCCACCTTAGCCTCATTCCCAGTCATCCTTACCATCCCTCTCCTCCTTTTGTCTTCCCATTGAGCGCTGCTTAAGGCCATAATCTGTCTTCTAGTGCTCACCGCTGATTGGGTCCACAGGGAAATGGCAGCAGGCGACAGGTGGAGCGACAGGGCAGAGGGGCAGCTGTGATTGAGAGATAGATTTTGTGTGTGTGTGTGTGTGTGTGTGTGTGTGTGTGTGTGTATGAGTGAGACAATTAAACGGGATGAAAGAGCATCTGAACACAGGAAGCTCTCATTTAAGTTAAACGCACATAGATTCTCTCTTCCTCTTTCCAAAAAACATACAGGGGCCTTATGCATTATGTATCAGTGTGGGTGAGGGAGAGGAATAGAGGGGGGTGACTGTCAGTGTCGGTGTGACCAATTGGTTGTAGAATCCCAGTGTAAATCCCCTTTTAGACGGGTACATGGCATAGATCGATACCTGAGATCAAGCTGTGCTCAAGCGCATCTGTGGTTCACGCTTCATCTGTCTGTCTTTGTTTGTTGCTTCGGGTCCCGCAGTACAAAGAAATACACAACCACGGCGCCGCTAAAAATAACGGAACCCACGCAATTACACAGCAACGGCCAACACTAAATTAAAAAAAGAGAAGAGCTCACCACCAAGACAGACACCATTTTTGAACACCATGTAATCTGTTTGAACAGCGTCCTCCTTTGGGTTATATAACAGATCCACTCAGCCTCTCATTGCCCTGCTCAGGTGATTCTTCTTTCTAAATCCGAGCAGGTTAAATGAGCACTCAACAGTCACGGCACCGTGACAGAGTTTGTGTCAAATAGCAGAGGGGCTGTGTAGACTGGAATGTAGGTGATGAGCATAGCCAGGCCCGGCATGCACCTGTTGGCTATGCTCTTGGGAGAAGTTTCCCCTCAGGGCTTTCTGTTTCTTTATTATTTTCAGTTTTAAGTTACAGTCAGTCAGTAAAAATCATGGTTCAGGTTAAAATAGACAGCTTCACAACGTTAACCACATGCCAGAAAGGTGCATCTCTGCCAGACTTCATTTCTAACCCTTGAGGCGAACTTCTCTCATGTGCGTCGGCTGTGCAACACAGATGCGTGTTGCTTGCCAGGTGGTGCATTAAATCAGTGATTAATACGGGGTAACCCTAACTCTGCAAAATGTATGTCATAATTAAATCCCGACCCTGAAACTTAACTTTGACGTTTTAGATCAATGAAAGTGGCTCAGCTATGAAGCTGTGTTGTCACTGTGCTGAATGAAAATAAATTGATTTGGCGTCGTCTACATTTAGCTAGTTAACCGCAGAATAAGAAGTGACTGTCATTACATGGATTTTTCCTTTTAGGATTGATGGTTGATGGCTTAATGCATTTTAGAATGGAGATTCTGGCTTACATCATAATGACCAAGGCTGAGCATCAGTATAATATGGATTTGTACTGCCTATTTCCATATCTGTGGTTGAAGCCATAATGACAGCTATACCACTTGCAGATCTAGAGGAATCGTTATATTTTAATGCAAAGTTTGTAATGCCAGCCGTGGGCAAATTCAGCTTTGCTATTTCATGATAGCGAATCCCCTCAGTGTGCATCCGTGTGAGTGTGTAAGTGGGTCTTCGTTTGTACAGGACGGTTGCAGAAGAAGACAGTGGGCCCGAGAAGATGTGCAGCAGGAGCATCTTGGCACTCCATCAAAGACAACAAGATGAGGACAGAAAGAGAAAAAGACATGAAAGCCAGACGAGGGCATGGAGACGAGAGAGGGCTTGTGTTACAAGGCATATGGCCTGTGCGAGGAGGCAGATGTTTCTGCGCGGAGGGGAGAGGGGGGCACACACACATCCTGTTGCGTCTGCCATTGCAATCCACCCATGGGATGAACAAACAGATGTGTGGAGAGGCTGCACTGGCATGCTGGGACTCTCAGAGCTCATCTAACCTTTCTCTAATGATATTCTCGCATCTCCTTTTCCAGCTTTCACCATCATCATCTCCTCTTCATCTGCTCATCACACCTCTCTTTCACAAGTTACGTATACTTTGGCATCTCACCTCTTCGCTGATTTTTGTTTGATTGCCAATTTTTCTTATTTTTCCTAGTCGGTAAGGTATGTTAGCCATTCAAGAAGTCAAATGATAATCTATAGGTTTATAGATACGGTGTGTTTTTACATGTCTCTCATGTTTCTGTCAGTGACTGAATGCAGTTCAAGTCTAGAGTATAAATTATTCTGCGATCCTTGATTGAATCACTGCTGTTTATTCAACAGAGTGGGAGACACTGCTGACGTAAGATTGTGCAGTGTCCAAAGTACCTAAACAAATGAGAGTGATACACATACTATTACATATTAATGGCTTGAGTTGTATGATTTTCATCACCATTCTATCCTATGATGAACAACAGTTTATTCAACTGTAAGGCTCTTCTTTGTGTCATCTCTGGTTATATAGCTGGCTGTTCATGCAGCTGGCGAATAGGTTTTAGTATAGGTCTCTATGCAGGCATTATGGTACCCACACCCCCAAAACAATCAAGTGTTTGCGTAACTATTCCACTGTGTTCTATTTTTCTCCTGTGTAGTCGCTTGTCTGACGTGCCCTTTAGACACGTTTATATCCACCAGCAACTCCAATTCTTATGTATGGCTGAGAGTATGGCTGCCAAAGAGTATATAAACTGTATGTGATATCCACGGCTCATTTTGGTGTCAGGATCACATTAAAAGGATACACATTTGCGTAACGTACGTCCTGTTAAATGTAATGTCTTGAAGAATGTCCACCATCACAGTGGACATCATCGTACGTCGTTTCCTTTTGAGAGATTCTGCATTCATCTCTTCTTCTCGTCCTCGTGCCTCTGCGCCTTCGTCCTTTGTGTCGTATCTCTTGCTAAATGTGGACAGATGAGCACACTGTCAGGTCTCAGGTGGTCTCATGTGTTTGTCCTGTTCTCCCCTGATTCGCTCTCTCAGGGATTGAGATTGTTGCTAATGCAGCTATAAATCACGTTGCATGTGTGTGTGAGTCTGTGATAGAGAGAGAGAGAGAGAGAGAGACTTGATTAAGGAGCAGAGAGTGAAGCAAAGGTTAAGGCACAGATGGATGCTAAAGGAAGGTGAGAGAGAGAAACAGAGAGTATTGTTTTGCTTTCCAAAGTTTTCAGGATATAATGGGCTCCTGCAAAGTTCCATTGTCAAGAAAAATGGAAACTTTTGGCTTTGATGATAATTTTGTCAAGCATCTTGTCTAGCAAGTTGTGCTTTTTTAATGTTAAAAATGTCCACAATAACTATAGATGCCAACAGAAACCATTTATTATTTTACACACATGACATATAGTCCTTCTACTGACTTCTTATTTCATTTCATGTGTATGACAGTAACTGTGGATGGTGAAGCAGGTAGGAGTGGTAGTCTGTCCTCCACAAGCGCAAAATTACTCCCAAAGTATGTGTGTGGGAAAAAAAGAAAAGAAAAGTCTGTTTGGAAGTAAATGAATGCAGTGCAAATGAAATCTATGTAAGGTGCAGCATCAAAACAGTTACATAATATTAGTCGCTAATATTAATCATTCATCATTCATCAACTGATTAATAATCAACCAGTGAATAGTGTACATGTTATGAGGCTTTAGGGCTTGATGTTTTGAGTCAT
Source organism: Nibea albiflora (assembly GCA_014281875.1). Classification (NCBI taxonomy): domain Eukaryota; kingdom Metazoa; phylum Chordata; class Actinopteri; family Sciaenidae; genus Nibea; species Nibea albiflora. The sequence goes on along the minus strand of CM024794.1, from coordinate 12,266,075 downwards.
TCTGTATGCACAGTAAGGCTTGTTCGACAATAAACAGGTACAACATTATACATACCTCCTTGTGTGCGATGAGCTCCTTTCAATCTATTACGCTTCTGTTGATCATCAGCACCCCGGTGCGAAAGCACCGCTGTGCACAGAGCATTATTAGCATTATATTATTATAAAATGTATGGACATGCTGAGCAGTCCCATTCAGTTAATCACACAGTAAAATTGAGTAGTTTGTCTTTAGTGCAATACTTTTTACAGGCGTGTGATCTGAATAAGGAAATCAGCTGACTGGATGTAAATGTAAACATGGCGCCAGACTGTTTATAGTAGATTGAACCTTGGAAAGAGATTAAATGTTTTGACTGATGCAGGTCACATTCCTTGACCTTGCATGTGATGTGTAGCATTGATAATAATGCCCTAATCTGCTCTGAGTGCTACTGGTGCTGCAGGAGCACTGGGTCAGGGTTACACGCAGGTTTTTAGTCTTGGGCAGAAAAACACGTTGCATGCATTCACAATCAACCACCGCGGGCGGATGCTGTTATTATCAGCATGTATGTGATATTAAAACATTTGGCCACTTTGGAGCATCACAACATGCTGTTAGAACATCATCAGTGGAGCGTGCCTGTAGATCGTGCTCGGTAACACGACGGCAGGTTTGATTTTGGTCCTCTGCTTGTCCTTCTCTTTCTTCCCCTTTCCTGTCTGCCTTCAGCTGCACTATCAAATAAAGATGAAAATATTACAAAAAAAATACAACAAAAAGATTGATATATTATTACAGATATCACTCATTATCTTATAAAATTCATATGTCTAACATGTTAGCAACATTAATATTCCTTTGGAGTTGTGTTTCTGTCAATGTGATAAATATGAGTTGGATATTCATGCACATATCTGGCTCTTTAGCTGCTAAGCTAGCTGCTGGAACTGACTGAACTAACAGAACAATCTGAGAAGTAGTACAAATAGTACATCTGACAGGCACTGCGGTGCTGTGATGATGATTTTTCATCACTATGAACATCACTGTTCACATTAAACATGGTCCATTGTTAAAATTAACTCACAAAGACATGAGGGTACCCTGTTTGACACGTTTGCTGTCAGTAGTATTTGTTTTTGCTTATTGCCTTCTGTTAAACACATACAAATCAAAGAGACTAAGGATTTTGCTGCTTTGTTGTGTTGTCTGTCCTTATCTTCATTGATTTAGCTTTGAAACAACCTCTAGAGCTGGTGGGATACGAGAAAAGCCTGAGGGTCACAAGCCTGACAGAGTTAAGCAGCCTCTGTGTTTTGAACTTAAAGCAGTGGAGCTGTGAATTAATGGGCCGTGTTGGCCATTTAAGGCAAAGCGAGGGGGAGGTATGGTGTAGGGATATCCCACCCGTGAACCTATACAGGTCATTGGAGCGAAAACCCAAACACGCATAAATATAAACCCTGGCAGCCTCGCTGCAATTTATTACCTCTATTTATATCTGTTACAGTTGTGGAGGAGTGTGAGAGAGTAGGAGGAGGAGGACTGGGGATTGAATGCAGGGAAATGGGGCAAGAGGTTGGGGAGGAGGAGGGTGGTAGGAGGTAGTAAGAGGAGTGAGGGGGTGAGAGAAAACAGAAAGCGAGAACAGAAAAAAATAGACCAAGAAAAACCAAGATAAGACGAGCGAAGAGCGGACTGTAGGATTCTGGGACAGCTGAGATTTTTGCGGAACAAGACGACATCCTCTGTTGCCATGACAACTGCCTCTGTGTGAGCGATCACTCGGTCCCATGCTCGCTCGCCCACATAGAGGAGAGGCACACACACACACACAGACACACACTCATAAACACAACTCTTGAACATGCCCTCAAACTCCCACACTGCCTGGCAACATATCTCTCATTCGACAGCGTCCCTCCATCCATCCATCCATCCATCCATCCATCCATCCATCCATCCATGCATCCATCCATCTATGCAGCGTACCTCCCATCACATCAACACACATGCTCATCCATACTCTGTCATTTCCTTCCTGGGAATTTCCTTTGAGTTATCAGAGATGTGAAGAAGTGTTGTTAGCAGTGTTAAACGTTTAAGTGCAGTACACTAATGTTTGGGTGGTGTAGCGCTTTGTTTTCAATTTTGCACAGCACGTTTTTTCACCAATTTAAATTGTCAGCATGGATTTGTGTGTCAGCTGTGTAAATCAAAGAGTGCAATGATGGCTAGGAGTGTGTTTGTTGGTATGTAGTGTGCAATGCAACACATGTGCTACTAGATAGCGCTGTAAGGTGCCACAGAGAGGACCGCGGCCACTGAACTGAATCCACAGACACGCACACACACGCACACACACAAGCACACAAACACACACAAACTCAAAACACACACTGACACACAGATGAATTTACCAAGCTTTTGATATGATATAACATGCTGAGCACAAGGTCGCGTTAGCATGGATATTCTGTACACATGCTGTTTTGTACACATCCACCAGAGGAGAGAGTCGGCACAGAGGGGAAGGGCAATGCTGACCAATATTCCACTTTGCCTTTTCCCTGCCAAGTCAAAGAGAGCCAGCAAATATTATGTCCATACACACACACACACACACACACACACACACACACACACACACACACACACACACACACACACACGTGCAGTGGGCTTGGCCAAATGACACATCTCAGGGACAAAGTCGATACAGCAGCAATCACCTTCCTGAGCGGAGAGACACTTGTTATAAAGTGGAAACCACTAAATCTATACTGAAATAAATAATGCTGACATTTCCTGCCTCTTTTTGCCACAATAGGTGGCGTGTTAACTGGACAGCCCAGGTGTAATTGTATGATAATGTGACACAAATGTAACCCTATTGTCACTACAGCGAACGCTGTGGCATCATGCACCTCAAGCACAAAATCAGCACACGAAAAACAGCAATTAACGACACAATAAGGTGCAACACGCAATGTGCCGCCTTTTTTAACATTCTGCACCAAGACTGTCACAATCACTGTCCATGGTGCTGATCCCAGAACTGGCAGGGATGCGGAGCTGTCTGGTTCAGTCATCATTTCTATACCGAGAGCATCGTGAGCTTAACAGTGAATTCTGTTAAAGCTGAAGCACAACATGTGAAACATGGACAGTATCTGTCAGGAAACACAAGAAGACATCAATACTGCCCCTTTAAATGCACTCGGTATGTGTGCTGTTTTTAATTTCAGCATGAATCAAACACTCCCTATTATTTTTGGGCTTCTAAATTTAATGCAAAATAGTATACCCCGCAGCACAAGATACATCACACACGTCATGGCTCCTCCAGACACACTTTTGGATGAGAAACAAACAGCTTTGGAGGGGAGGACACTCATTCATTTTGTTTTCTCGCATACGTCTTGTTTTCTGCATGACTGAAGGCTCTCCCAGCATGCACTGGGTGAAAGGCAGACAAACGCCCTGAAAAGGTCATGGATCTACACGCACCTGTGGATTCTTGGAGGAAACAGGAAGACAATGCAAACTCAGCACAGCCTGCCTTTTCCTTGCTGTGATCTGGCAGAGCTAATCACTGAGCCACTGTGTCGCCTCATACACAGACTGTCTGTTCAAATAGAAAGCGGGCTCTGTGAATGATCTGTGCGGCAGTTTGCATAATAGGACAAATTTGGGACTTAGGGGACGACGCCAAGTTTTCAAACCAGGCAGTAATCCAATTGCATGCAGAGCTGAGTCGGTAAAACTAGTATTTTGTTTGTGCACATTCCGGCGTGTCTCTCTAACGATGTGAACTTGAAAGCCTCGACTTGCTCTGTGCTTGTATCTTTGCATTAATAACAGCCACTTTACTGAAAAATTAACAGAGGACTATACACCAGCAATCTGCCAAAGCCTTCGGGGATTTTGTCTTTATTGCAGTAACAGATGATGGCATTCATCTCCTTTCCCTTTCATATAGCGCATGGTTAAAACACTTATAGGATCTAAGAGCAGTGTTTTCTTTTGAAGGTTCAAAAAAAAATGTGTTTTTGCGCTGAGTTTAAGATGTTTCTCTGTGCCTGACAGTAATGTTAATCAGGTGAAACTAAGACTACACTACTTAACGTTTTTCATCCTGATCCAAAGCTTACAAAGACAGACATTCTGTTGTGACTTAAGCAAAGTCAAACTTAATCACATGCTTAAGGTGGGTTAAGATAGATAGATAGATAGATAGATAGATAGATAGATAGATAGATAGATAGATAGATAGATAGATAGATAGATAGATAGATAGATAGATAGATAGATAGATAGATAGATAGATAGATAGATATCACATCCTACACAACTGAGTCAAATAGTATCTGCGGCAAGTGTAAACAAATCCTCAAGTGTAATCAATAGTACATTTGTTTGAGTGAATGTGTGTGTGTGTGCGCAAGAGAGACCTGGGTCTGGTATTGAACAGACTCTCTATCCGGCCAAGCTGGTTGTGAATGATGACTCATCCAGAGTAGGCCTTTGATATTCAACATAGCACTATATTTAAAACTCACAGAGACTTGTGCTGCTGCGAGGTCTCTCTCTCTCACGTACACGTACACACACACACACACACACACACTTATTGATCAAAGTTGGAGGTGTAGCAGCTATTTCCATTCATCCCCTGGTCTCTCCTGGCTCCTGCAATCGACCCCATTTTACTGTGTGTTTAATTCACAGCCTGAGTACGCCTGCCACAGCCTCCACTTCCAACACCTCTCTCAATGTTTATCGATCATATAGTAGCACTACAGCTCAGCTCAAGGCCTGTGTTTTTTTTTTTACTGCGGCTCTCTCTTAACATTTTATTATTCATACTTGGATGTATTGTTAAAAGTTGTGTGTGTGTGTGTGTGTGTGTGTGTGTGTGTGTGTGTGTGTGTGTGTGTGTGTGTGTGAGAAAAAGGGCAAGAGAAAGACTTTAAGTCATCCTGAAATCACGTGCAGCTTATTCCCTTCTTATCCTGTATGACTGAGAAGTCTTATGATTGCAGTTCCTTGTAATGGTTCGCCTCTCTCTCTCTCTCTCTCTCTCTCTCTCTCTCTCTCTCTCTCTTTCTCTCTCTCTCTCTCTCTCTCTCTCTCTCTCTTTCTTCTTCTTTCCCTGCTATGGGAAAAGAACAAGGACGGTGTCTGTAAATAAAGAGAAACCAAACTATCACTCTCTCGGCAGCCTGTTGCCTTAGAGACCAGCAGAGAGTGAGAGATAAATCTGTGAAATCTTCTGATCATCTGTGTGTGTTTCAGTGTGTGTGTGCCTGTGTGGGTGTACAGAGAAGGGGGTCGGCTTCTGACACACCGCGGAGGAACATTCCCTCATAGCCGTGCATAACCTCTCTTCCTGCTCCCTCTGCGCTGTGTTTTCTCTCACAAATTGTTACATCAATGCTGAAAATCAGATCCAATTATTACAAATTACTGAATGAATTATTACAAATTACTGAATGAACCTGCCCTTCCCTGCCTTCTCCAGCATGTGCCCTCACCTCTAAACCAATATCCGGCAGAGACTCTGCTGCAACAATAGATTGTGTCTTTGTGGCCCTGGGATAAAAAGAAACCACAGTGTTAAACAAGACACAAAATGTTACCTTTAGACGGAAATAATTAGACAGTGTCTGTCTGAGGTGGGAGAGAGGAGAGGACTGAAAAGGCTGGATAACAGCACCGTAATGTTGGCACACTGTATGTACAAAGAACTAACTCAGTTCAATCTGTTGGTAAATATAATTTGGCGTCTTTGGAAGTAGCTAATTAGTGGTTTATGTTCACGAATGTAACCATAGGAAAAAGCGCGGCAGTGTTCTTTGCTCTCTCCCCAACTAGAAGCTACTTTTGCTTTCAAAGAAATGATCGATATCAAGAAATTTTAGGCACAGTATGTCATGACCCAAAAAGGTGTATTTTCAGATGCAGAAGTCTACAAAAACACCCCACAGTGGTATGAAGGTAAGTATGTTTGCTGCTGCCACATGGCAGGTCAGAGGCAGGCTACCGTGGATAAAAAAAAAACAAAAAAACCCAACAACAAACAAAACAAGTATTATGCTGGGATCTGAATTTTTTTCTCTGAGAAATTGGATTTTCAGCATATTAATGGGAGTGACCGGTAACAAACACATACAGCGAGAAAAACAGCGTAAGAAAATAGCGCTCCTCTGAGAGGAATGAATGTTTGCCCACAAGCACGAAATGTTTCAAACGAGATATACATAACACGGGAATTAAATTATGGTGGTCTGTTGCCAAAAGATGTCGAAATTGCATCAGCTTGTCTAAATCTGTGAATTTAAAATGACATAATGCCATCTGCTTTTAGCAGCAGCCCTCCACCGTGACCCACTATTTGATTTTCATGTAGATCCAGCAACGATGATGCAGCTTTGAGCACAAGTTGTTTGTTTTTTTTAAAGAAAAAAAGGTTGATAACAAGGCTGAAATAAATTCACACATTCTGCTGTTTGTGGCATCGAAAGAAAAAAAAGCTTGTTAGTGCTTTAACCAGAAAAACGTCAATCCAGCACGACATGTCAATCAACCAAAAAGGCACTAACTGGAGAAATAAAAATATAAAAACATCTGAAATACAATTGTATTTAGTGAAAATTTGATTTGTAATAGGAACTATTGATAATCTATGATTGAATATGCCTGTAAATCAGTGTTGACTTGTCTAATTAAAAATTATACATGTCAAAATGACTAGTTAAAGGGGATCGCTCATTTACACAGGTATTTTCACATTGTCACGACTGTGGGGGTTTTCCCTCACTCTCCTGCTATTTGTGCACCTGTTAGAGTGTGACTATTCATACCTTTATCATTGTTATTAGTTACGGTAATAGAGTTTGGTGGCGTCACATAATTCTCAGCAAAACTCTGCCAAGACCCAATATGTATGGATAGAGATTTGATCAGATCTAAAAGTAATTGAAAACACGACGTAGGTGTGCAGAACATTTAAAAAACACACACACACATAAACACATCCAGGCATAGGTCAGTAAAGCTATGGTTTATTCATCCCAACATGTTGAAAACTGGATACATCCTTAGTCCTGTAATCCTTTTCGTTATACTAGATATAATATGTACATTTTTGTATATATGCATTTATCCCATAATTACAAATATTACAAATATTAAACAGTGGAATATAAATTTTGTATAAAACCATTCAATTACGAGATATAAATGTTCTGCTTGCTCGCTTATCAGCTCAGAATGATGTGTGAAAAACTGGAAAATGTTGTCAGTGAGGTATGAGGAGACAAACTCAAGGAAGAGGAGAAGGGAGGTGAAGGTACCAAGAGAGGAGGAGAAGGAGGGAGACTAACTAACGTGGTTTGAAAATACAGATCACCTCCGTGGACCTTCATCACAGATATACTGTGATTTGCTGTAATATTTCTGTGCTTGTATTCATTAACCGTGTCTCCATGGTAACCAAAGTGCCAGTGTCAAGTCGCCCAGAGGGTGACCTTGCCTTTGACAAGTGCACACAGCTGCATCTCTCTCTCCTTCTGTCTCTGTTTCAATCCATCCATTTCTTGAGACAAATGCCTCCGTGTCACCCCATCCTCGCCCACCGCCGCTCCCCGCCTCTCCCACCCGAGCTACCAGACAGGAAAAGAGTTGGCACCCATGCATGCTTCTTAAGAGACAGCCACTGTTGTTCTCTCTCCGTCTCCTGCTCACAGACAAACTCGACTTTGTGTTGTAATGAGATACAAAAGGACGTCCAACTGTCAGGAGCTGTTACTGGGATCTGAAGCAGGACGAGCATGTCCCGCCTTTATCCTTCTCTAATTGGGGGGTGATGGTGTCGGGGACTTCTGATTGGAGCATGTCGTTCTCGCTGGCAATGATGTGCTTCACCAGGCAGTTAGCTGCTTCGTCGATGTTGATGTTTTCCTGAAAAAGAGCGGAAAAGGTGAAGGAACAAAGAGAGAGACAGGAGGATGAAAAGGTGGAGAGGGGAAGAGATAAAAATGAATCGATTGATACCAACATGTTTTATGTACTGCTTTACTTTTAACTATGATACTGAGTCAGCAGCCATGGTGTGAACATAAAAAGGGAGTTAAACATAACATACAACCTCATCACGCCTTTAAACACTTGTGCTTCATGCATGTCATTAAAAGTTATTCCCAGATTAAATCTCAGTGCATGTCATTAAAAGTTATTCCCAGATTAAATCTCAGTGCCTTACAGACACTAGAACTAGAAACTAAATGCCTCCTCATTCTTGATAACTTAGTTTCCACAATACTGTCACGGTAGCAAAAAAGACCGCGGACAAATGAAATCGTTAATATGTTCAATTTTTGGCACTCACGATAGAAAATAATGCCTCAGGTAACGAATAATAGGAAAGAGAGTGTTTTCTGTGACAGCTGAGTAGCTTTGATTTGATGTTAACAGGAGAGAATGAAAGCTGAATCAACAACACTAACGAGAGAATATTTTTTGTGGGAGTAAGTCAGAAATAAAGTGCTGTTCATTGTATAAAACTCTTTTCACGTGTAAGATTTGAATCAGGGACAACCTTACGAAGAATTTTTGGCTACACTTTTGTTTTTTTGACGACTTGATTTTTCTGTAAATGGGTCGTAATCAAAATGGCTATTTTGGTGGAAATGTTGCCTTAATTAGATACGGTCAGGATTCAGGAGGATGACATGCAAGAGACAACGATGCCCATTTCTGATATTATTACAGTCAACAATCAAGAGCTGATCCTGGGAAACGTGTCTTGCATTATTCACAAACCTATTCGACCCATCCAAAACAGAAATGCAATTCTCAACAGCATCCACACAAAGGATTTAGAGCGAATTGAACCAGAGCTGAAAGCTGAGTAAACCAGAGAAATGGCCCTGGGTGTTAAAGCAAGGTTCACATGGGGAGAACACTGACGAGAGGCACACACATGCACACACTTCCTTAATATCTGAAGCGTGATGCAGCAGCTGTAGAAATGCTGAATATTCATTAGATCTAACAGTGCGCTCAGTAGGATGTGACATGACGGCGACGTCTGCAGAGCCCTTGACGCCTCTTACACACACGCAGACACACACACAAACTCCTCTGTGTGCCATGTCGTGATCTATCATACTGCGCGGCGAGAGATTTGTTCAGATCCACGTGAAACACAACAGAAAACACCTTCTCTAGTCTCTGCCAGCTTCACTCCTTTCCCCGCGCACATGTACGCAGAAGCGTGTCCAGTGCTGTGAGATGAAAGTTTAAAATCGCTCTTCTGCCTGTTTTATCTGGCAGTGTGTCGGCTATAACCGTGATATAGTGCAGACAGCAGACAGTCATCAAGCTCACGAGGAAACTGTATACTTGAAGGGCACTCACATAATATTCATGGTGCCTTTATAGTTATGGTTACCAATACGATGACTCTCGCCGTCAAATGGCTGCACACTTGCTGTTCAGAATCATTTGGGCTGTTTTTCATGAAAGCAGACACCTGCGTGTGTGCACGTCCTAGTCCAATTTTTTTTTTTCTTACCATCCAGCTGTGACATTCCTGCTCCACACTAGCTGCTATAACCAGGGCTCGTGTTGTTGTCTCGGTGTGAATCCTCAACTCGTCTCACTGTCTCACGTCTCAATGAATGTTGTAATGAATCTTTAATAAGCTGTACTTTAGTTTCTTGAGCCTCTGTTGTTTCTCCTCCTCCTCGACACTGATCCTTTAAAGGTCCGGTGTGTAAGATTCAATGTGGAGTATAATATTCATAAGTATCTTTTCATTAACGTACAAGAATGAGCTCTTTATATCTACAGAGGAATCGGGTCCCTGTCTATGGAGTCTGCCATGTTATACCAGCATGTTTCTACAGTAGCCCAGAACAGACATGACCTTTTACTACTTTTGCCATCACAGTAGCTTCTTCTACACACTTGGAAGGTTGCAACTTCACCACTAGAGGCTTCTAAATCCTATACACTGGACATATATAAATAAATACATAGTAACATATACTTTTGAAATCTGAATTCATTTAGCCTTTTTAGATCAAGCTAAAGTTTTAGATCGAAATATAGAATTTCTAAGTGACATTTGTTTATGAACTGATCTCCTGTTAGTTTAGTCAATGTATTGATGCACGTGACATGGCTGCACCTGCATCACATACCAATTTCTTTTCAACCTTTGGACAACACAAGCCTATCCAGTTCTCTGTTTCCAGCCTTTACGCATCCTGTCCGGATGATGGAGCACCTGATGCAAGTGCAGCTGACCTGAAACACCACAGTAGGAATGTCTGCCATGAGACTCAGCTTTGCAAAAAAAAAAAGAAGTAGCAGCAGCGCTCACTGACTGAGGCTTTATTCATATGTGAATACTGACTAGGCTGGGAGTCTGTTAAACTCTGCAGGTTTTAAGGACTTCCTCACTTTCTGAATGCCTCTGTGGTGGCATCTCCACGGGGTAATCAAGAGCTGGGTCTGACACAGGCGAGAGCTAGTCGGGAGTCAGCTGCTTCTCAAGGACATTTGAACAGGAAAGACAAAGCCCCTGTTAAAGGCTACTCTTTGTATTCATAGCACCATCCTGCTAGCTATGGTACTGCTTTGTAGTGTGTGCATGTCCCATCTTTCTCACCTTGGCAGATGTCTCATACCATCCCACAAAGCCATTCTCCTGGCAGAACTGCTCCATCTTTATTCCATTATTGGTCAATACATCCCGGCCCTGGTCACATTTATTAGCCAAAAGCACAGTGGCTACATGTTTCCCATTGGCAAGTGTCAGTTTGGAATCCAAGTCCTCCTTCCATTTGGTGACAGCCTCAAAGGAGGCGGGCCTTGTGACGTCGAACACAATGAAGGCGCCCATGGCCTCGCGGTAGTACACACGGGTCATGTTGCCAAATCTCTCCTGACCTAGAAGGCACACATGGACAAGGACACAGATGGATACATGCAGGGAAAATGATTTAGCCATCCAAGTGTACAAACCTATACATTTATTGATATTGCACAAAGAGAAATTCATCTTTCCATTTTGAAGCCCTTCACAAGGAGATCAGTGCGAATGTGATGTGGCGTTGCCTCAGCAGCAAACAGACACACGGGCTTGAAATCGAGTCATCCGATTTACTCATTTTATCACACTCCTGTCTCATATTTGCTACCACGCAAACATTCCCAACATACTTCTTCACCCATTCTGTCACACACAATTGCATGCATGATTTTACTTTGAGGGAGATAAGATGTAGACACGGATAGAGGCAGGATGGGAGGGGGTGTCTTTGGTGTACGTGTCTGCCTGTGAACTTGCCCATAAAAATTCCTGACGGTAAAATTAATTTGATAAGCTCCTGTTGGAATGTTGTATGCACACCGATTTTCCCACCAATAACTTCTGCCAGAGCACCAAGCCTCACAAAAAAAAAACTCAATTGATCTTTCTAAAAGCAGTTTGGAGCAGGTGAAGAGGAGACGAGCTACTGGAGGAGTGTTGAGGTCCATGGGGACATTTTCTGTACAGGTGGATCAGAGCATGGGGTCAGCTGCAGAACAGCTGGGAGGAGTAGTCTTCAAGGACATACAGTGTCAGAAGGGCAGAAAGTATTGCAGTATAGTTTTACTCCATAATAGAATGTTTTCAGCTTTCTGTGTAACCTGTGAGGAAATTATAGATAATTATAGAGGATGTTTAAAGCCCAATAAAACAAAATCGGTTTCAAAACTGAAATATTTATCTATGTATCATGAAATATTTGTGTCTAGATAAGCAATAATTTACATTAACAGACTTCTCTTAGGTATTATTCATGATGGGTTTAATATTTAAAAGCACTAAACTAATCTGTTTCAACAGGACGGTTGGATTTTGATTAGATCAAGGATTCAAAATCCAGACAGGCAAACAAAGTTCAAAGGACGAGGCTGAGGCAGAATCCAAATAGTCAAAAAAAACAAGGACCAGGACTGTATTTTAAAAAAGGCAGAGAAATATCTGGTTACTGGAAAGCTAAGGGTCATGGTACTTAGACAATCTTGCACAGACCTAGTGGTCAAGGACCGGTATAGAGGGAGTAAAGTGGTAAACAGGTGGGTGATGAGGGTGAGCAGGTGTGACTGGCTGGGTCAAAATCATGACAGAAAACAGTGATTATCACATCCTGATATCATCTTTCTGAAACCAACTCTTTCCCAACCCAGAACTAAAACTTACTTAGTTAGAAGCTGATTGAGAAAGCAGGTATTCAGGGCCTTTTGGGGTAATGTAAGAAGGGCCAACGGCTTCAGTGGTAGGGTTCAAATGTGGCAAAGATTTGGTGGAGATTAAGTACAGCAGAGGCCCCAAACATCTGAAACTCTTCTGCTCAACATACATCTATGAGATTTAAAGAGAACAAACAGCATACAAACCCCCTTCAATAGGTCCAAAACCAGCTTCACTCACATCTTCGTGCTATATGTCTGTGCAGCTCAACCCTGTCAGCCCAGGACATAAAAATATGGTGGCCAGAAATAGAAGGGTTGAAGTTATTATTTGTCTTGGGAAACACACTGAAACAGCAAGTGATTAATTACAACTGTGGCATGAGAAATTTTAGTTCATCATCAAGTCCCCAAACAAACCCACAGCGGTGCTTGAAGATCTTTTTTGAATGTGGCTTATAAATGGCAGATGCAAGCATTATCATTTAAGGCCATGTAATCTGCATATTTTCTTTATAACCCGCATGTTTATTTGCGTTCTTTCCATGATCTAGACTAAATAAAGAACCCATATGATCCCTAACTTTGCAGAACAAAGGTTTCCAAAAAATTTCATAAAGGGCAAATGCAGGGAACCCATACAGTACAGACCTGTAGCGGTTTTCTCTGAGGGAGACACTCATCTTTAGTTCACAATAAAAGCTTTCTGTACACAAGAGCTCAGGCCTCAAATCTCACTCACATGAGTTTGAGACACATGACTGCTTGCAGGAGAGGGCGCACAGGAGGGGAGAGAGCAGCAGGGCAGAGGATTCTTCTAAACCTCAGCCGACACTCATGTGAGATGAGACTGCTGTAGCCTTTAGGTTTGTTATGCTACCAAACAGCGCCGCAGTCAAAGGCCTTTTTTAAATTTCTGATTGTCTACATTCGCCGTAGAAAAGATGTTTCTCATCTTAATTATCTCAAACTTGAAACTGTTCCACAGAACTGAGCAAGTAAAATTAAATGAATTGAATTTTTGAAATGAATTAAGTGAATGCAGACAAAATACAAACAGTTTAAAATATTAAAAAATATACAAAAAATACAGAATATCATACAAGTGAGTAATCATGGCCAGGAGGGCAGGACAGAATGTTTGTTATACCGTGTATTAAATAAATAGATTTATATATGAATGAATTTATGTGCAGTTGAATTACTTATTTAGAAAATGATTCAACCATAATAATGACTTAATATTCATAAGATTTGTGGTCAGCTGTTTGGCTCTAAATGTGTGATAAAGTGATTCTAGATGACCAGAAATAATCAGAATGGCTGATGGTTCCCATGGTTGTTTTCTGTGATGTCATGTGGTGCTGTGATGCTCTCGCATGAAGTCATTTGACATGAAAAAGTTAAGTAGTTCATCTTGTGTCTTAATAGTAGCATGAATTGAGTTGAATTAATTAGCTTTTTAAACAATAATGACGAGTTCAGCAGCTTCTGTCTATGAAAGGTGAAAGGTCACAAGTATGTGTTTAAGTTAATATCAATTCCAAAAAAAAAAAAGATAATAAATAATCAGCACTCAGTAATCAGAACTCATGATCATGGCACCCAGGAGAAAGTCTTTCTCATGACTTCTCTGGATTTGTGCCTGTGTTCCTCGTGAATGTGACTAAAGGAAAACATGTAATTGCAGAAATGCGTTGCCAAGTGATTTGAAGTGAGTGATGCCGATGCATCAGGAAGGTTAACGCTGGATAACTCTCAAAATCACCCCTCTGTGAAAACGGCTGAAAAATAACTGAGATGACATGACTTTATCTCTGACCTCAAACGTTCTGTAGTTACTTTAATCTTAGATACTTTTAGATACACAATACTTTGAAAGGGCCTTGAAACTCACGGCCAACCTCTGAAATTTTACATGTATTATTTATAAAGAGTTGTGTTTCACCTAAAATGACATCCATTAAGAATATGAAAATTGATTTTTATAATAACCAACTCATTGTTTGACTGTGAAGGCAGATTCAATCATGTGATTTTCAAAAAGAAAAAAAAACAATTTCCTTCAGGACTGTGACTTGCCACTAAAAATGAATGAATGTACAAATGCAGCCTTAAGATAATTTGACTCAAAAGACTATTTTGTGCATTTATTTCATTATCAGAGCCAAAGCCAAAAATCCATTTTTTATTTGTCAGATTTTTAATCAATGAACTAACTTCCATTAATTTTGATAGTAAATGCTATTTTCTTTTCTAATATTCTTTTAAACACTAAAGCCTGGTGTCCTCGCTATGGCTCCCTTTCATAAAGCGTGTAAAGTTTAAGTCAAAGTTTTCCCATAGTGTCCCATGTTTCCTGCAGATCTGCTCGTTCATGTCAAAGTTGCTCTGTACCTGCAATGTCCCACAGCTGCAGGCGCACCGTCTCCTGGTCCCAGTTGAGGACTTTAAGTGCGAAGTCCACCCCGATGGTGGCTCGGTAGTTGGGGCTGAAGTTGTGATGGACATACCGCTTGATGATGCTGGTCTTGCCGACACCGAGGTCCCCTATGACAAGAATCTTATAGAGATGCTCCTTCTGGTGGTTGTTCTGCATGGCGACCGAGGAGGGCGAGAGCTGAGCATGAATCCACCGTAAAGGGAGAGAAGCGGAGGATGAAAGGAGGAGAAGCCCAGGACAGCGCAGAGAAAAGTCAAGGGAGTTAGGAATGAGGGCGAAGGGGAGGTGAGGTCCGCCCTGGCCCACAGAGGGAAGTGGAGCACAGACGTGTGGACCTTGTGACTCACGCAGAGAAGCTGCCTGGGAGTGCCGGTGTGCCTGCATGTATTTAAAACCTCCAAGATTAAGTTCGATTATTAAGTAGCTTAAGCCAACAGTGGTGGAAGTAGCAGCTGGTAAGATTTACTTTTATTTCGTAAAGTAAAATTGACACCAAAATAAAAGTCTGAAATTGTGTTGCTGCATTTTGTCTTTTGTTTTGTAACATAAGCTGGTCGAATTGTTATTTATATAGTATATTGAGCCAGTAAGTTCACCATTTTACTTGACGTCATTCCTCCACCAGTAAATTGTTGTAATCTCTTTTCATGCATTTTAATGTTTCCCCAGGAATATTGTGTGCAAGGTGGAAGTCAATCAAACAAAACATAAAGCAATTTTAAAAAGCCTTTATTCGTCAATTGTCAAATGTTCGAAATAAAGAGTGCAAATCTCACAATACAATATAAACACACTGAACTTAAAGCAGAATTTTACAAAAAGGCACAAGGAACAATCCCTTTATTAATCAATCAAGAAATCCCTTTAAAAAGGCTCCACAGGGAAACATGGCAGTTTTTATTTGATGCGAGGACAGAAGACTTCTCCGTTGAGTTTCCCTGAGAGAAAGCAGATCATGCACCTGACTAGCTAACGCCGACGTCCTCAGATGTCAGTTCCCTTTAAAATGTTACAATTAGAAGTTACTAACGACGATTTGTCACAGTATGTACTCATCCACATTGATTCAGTTTGTGTGTCGGCAGCTACAGCTTCAATGGAATCATTCGTAGGCAGCTAATTAAACATTGAAAGTAATGAAACATTAAAAACAACATGGTGGGCAGGCTGACATTTATGCTTTTAACTAATGCAGGATGATAGATAATGAAACCATTCACAGAGTACTTCTGAGGTAGGTCTCTCACCCTTGTTACATGTTACTCCCTTTTTTTCCCCTGGGACGATATCAATGTTCAGCTCAAAGAAGACAGACAGATGCTACTGATGTGACATGATTTCGCCTGAAAAATGACAGATTTTGGCTTGAAAAGAAGCTAAGCTACGCAGGGAAGAAACTGATGTTGCACTGAAGCTCATCGTCAAGATACCACCGCCTCCTCTAGTACTTCTACAGTTTGGGGATGGGTTTGGCCGCAACTGCGATGCTCTCAATGGCGCACTCGTCACTTCCCCGGCGGATTCGGAAGTAGCCTTCCTCACCCCAGGCGGCGCCCCAGCTGTTCTTGACAATCCAGTACTTCTCTCCAGTCATGTGGCATCGGCCATACCCCACCAACAGCACGGCGTGATTGGTCAGCTCGAAGGGGTTGTAGGAGTCTGCGAGGCCAGTGTGGTGGTAGATGCCCTCCTTGTAGTGCATGAAGTCAGGGTAGACCTGTGGGAAGATGGTGACAATTCACTTTTAATGTGAAGTTGCAAAGGAGAATGTTTAGAATGCATTCTATAAAATGGATTCATTTTAGGAATCATTTATTCAAATTAATGAGTAAATTAATAAGAAGACTTGTTCGGAGTGTCTCAAGCAGTAGATAGATAGCAGGAGATCTTTTTATGGGTCAGTTAGTGCACAAGATTTCACTTGAACTTCTGCAAGACACGGCAGTAAAGTTTGGTCTAAAGTAAGGGGAGGATTAATTATTAATTTCTCATAACATTAACTCTTTAGTTGTACTGAAAGAGCAGAAGTTAGGAAACTTGGGAGAAACTAGGAGACAGTGAGCAGTTGTAGTACCTCCAAGGCCACTCCCATGGGTCCATTCTTCACCAGGTCCATCATCATAGCCGTCTCACTGCAGCCGCCATAAAATCCACCTACGTAGTAGTAATCCGCTGTGTAAACGTGTCTGCAGTTTTGAGGAATGCCACACGGAGAGTCCGCTCCAACGTATGGAAAGCATGACTCATCCACGATGCCAAAATCCTGCGCATACTTCCCAATCAGGTATGGGAACCCACCATCACAACCTGTAAAAAAAAGGGGAGAGATTAATGTTGCGTCTTTTGTTCAACTTGGTGTAAAATTCTGAAATATTTTTGGGGAGGCCCCTTGTTCTGATTAAGAAGGGCAGCTATATACACATAGCTACATACAGTACAGCAGTACGATGCTTTTCCATGATTATTGCGTACGCAAATGAATAATTAAATCAATATGAAATGTACAATTATTCGATAAGCTTATTAATTCGTTACGAATGGCTTTGAAGTTTAGTTTACCTTGAGAATATTGAGAACAGGAGACCACTTGTTGGGGGCTGAGGATAGGAGTCTCGCTGTTGTTTGTGAGGATTCGAACGCGAGCTTCCAGCATACCCATGGTGGCGAAAGAGTAGCAGCTACCACAAGATGCTGAAACAGAACAGAGATTTAGTTTTAAATAATTCTGCTGCGAAACACAGCAATCTCCAACGCTCAGGGGGCCATAGTTTTTGTTGACCGCGCCGAGTCGGCTCCAGTCAAATCTGAGGTTGTAACTGGTGGTAGTGTTATAGCTGAAAGAATTAGATTAAGAGGCACGTCTGTGCTAATGTGCAAAACATCGGAAGCAGATTTCAATATAATGTGATGTGAGGCAGCAACACGACTAATAACGGCTGAAAGGTACACCTGCACAACCTGATACGGCCCTGATATAAACCTAATAAACAAACCTAAAACCTTAAAAATTGGTAATGCAAATTTGTTCAGGAATATCCGACAATCACCCAGTACTAAAGTTTCTATAAGGTTCGTGCTCCAGTATATTTATCTTCATTAGTTGTAATGTACAACAGTGGAGTTCGGTATGGAGACAGATGCGCTGATTAAAGCCACTGGCTGCCATCCGGTGCGAGACTCCAGGTTCTTAATAAAATGCTCGGCGGAAACAAATTAGGTCAGAGAACAGAGGCTGCAGGGATGTGCAGGGTGGTTTAATTGTAGTAATGATTCAAGTCAGGGTGACACTGAAAAGAGTTTTTATTTGGGCCCAAGACCTTGGGCCTCTTAAGACTAATAAAGTGTAACAACCAGTCATTTAAATTAAAGATCTATGCTAGTAGGAAACTTGTTGTCCTATTTTTTTTTTTTAATAATGTGTGATGTAATCAGTTTCTGGAGGAAACAATGTGAGGACAAATGTTTGTCATGTCTGGGAGGGAATTTTCTATTCTAGCATGCCACATATGGGGGTTGCACAGGGTCAAGCATATGTCTTGAGGTAAGTGTAGGGATAATGTTAAATCCTAGATTGTTATGGGGACTTCAGCAGCTGTGTGCTTGAGTTGGTGGTGTGGTAACTGGATAGGGCTGTCTCACTCCATAGACACAACAGATCGGAAATTAACATGGAAGCTTCTACAGAGTCATGTCCAACCACTAAGGGCAAACATATGGGCTCTCTCACAGGACTGACGATGAAGCTTTTACTGGCAACAATGCCAGTTACACATGCAACTTCCCTTAATGCTAGGCTGCATGTGATGTTAAGGAACAGCAACGTCCCTGCATGAGATCAGTCAGATCAGTTTATCCTCAATCCAAGACAATTTTGTCAACAGAAACCAAACCTAGAAAAACATCCACTAGACTAGTACCAAACAGCACTGCACAGTAGCTTAGAGGGCTTCTATTGTAACACTCCAGACCTCTCCACATCCTTAAGCCCGGTCCTACAGAGGCCCTCTCAGACACTCAAACTACTCAGCACGCATAATCTCTCCACTCACACAGTAGGCTGTGCAGAAACACAGGAGGAGAGCAGAGAGTAGACCCAGTCTGCCAAGAAGGAAGCAAAGTAGCTGGCGAGCTGCTGTTCAGTGTCTTCCCTTACAGACAGCTGCTCAAGTGTAAAAGGTTTGTCTGCCTGGAAATCCTCTCTTTTTTTAGACTTCTATTGTTTGCATATTTGTGTTGAAATTAAACGTAGAGTTCAGTCATCTCTCCAGCCCTTTAAATTTGAATTTTATTTTTACTTGTTAACTCACTACATTTGCATGTCACAACTTAATGCGATTAAAAAAAAAAAAAAAAAAAAGTCACCTTGGTTTCGCACAGGGCTGACGAAGTTCACTCCATTAACGTTTCTCCAATCCCAGTGCTCAGGCAGACCTGCCGCCATCTTGGCTACCTCAGCTTTCATAGGCATAGGTCGAACACGTCTACAGTAAATATAAAAGAATCACATTCATACCAAAACAGTTTCAGAAAAACAGTACACATAAATTCTAAAATAAAATGCACATAGTTCCATTAAGTAAAGTGGATACATTAGCTCAAGTATTACTTCAACCTACGAGTTTAGCGTGCATCCGTTTTGCATGGACTGATTTGTGGTGAAAAGGACTTCTACTTCTTATTTTGATTATATACTTTTTCATAATGAAAACAAAATCCTAGTGGGCGAGAGAAACAACCAACTTGCCATTAAGATTAATTGGTTTAGGTGTTGGTGGAATACTGGTACAGCGTATAAATGCTGTTTCATACACCAGAGCCTAACAGGACTCATGGGAGGAAAATGCTGTCGTCACTATAATAAAATATAATGTTGAGCACACTAGTTATTAATTTGGAGCACCAATACTTAATTGTGCATTTATGTCCCCCCCCCCCCCTTCATGACACCTGATGGGACACGTGGTATCATCTGTGAAATGTAAGTAAACACTCACATGGGGATACGGGAGGCGGGTCCTCCTGCTCTGTAGTGCAGCTCCTGCAGGGTGTACATCTCATGCTCTGGGTAGGTCACAGCCTTCCACGATTTCTGGACCGAGTTGATGGAGTCAATGAAATCCATGTTGTGTTTGTATGGCTTCTGGAGCAGCCTGTATGGTAAATTATATCACATGTGAAGTTCATATTTAAGGAACATCTGCACCATAAAACAAGAGACACTGCAAGCAATTGTTGAGTTGATATACAGCATGTTACCAATATTAGTTTGTTAACATGTACGCCTTTGACAAAAACACAGACAGTAATACACAGTAGCACTACAATAAAAAAAAATTTAAAAAAACTACACCTCCTGCTATTAAGTTTCATTTGGATAATAGAGACTAAGTATTCATACTGATGTCAAACAGAGCAGCAGTTTCAGGATCAATTGTTCTCTTGAGTGCAGAAGAACATTCCAGTTAAAAACTGTAGAAACAGTTCCTCAGGAGAGAGAAGCACAACTCCCAACACAATACAAACCATTGTCATCTAAACAAAGATAAAGCAAACCTACAGTGACCACACCACCCACCAAAGGCTCGTGTGCAGAAAAGTGTCCAACTAAGAGATGACCCACAACCCCAGCTTGCTACTGCACCCCCCCCCCCATGGCTTGCAGGTTGTGCGGAAAAGGTCTGTCTTTCCAGCAGGACACCGAGCAAAAAAAAACATACACTAAATGTTTGTTGTACAAAACTTGACCTTAACAGACAGACCTCAAATTCAATATTTTCAAACCCTTAATAGACCTCGGATATAGTTTTATGGTTGAAATGACAAAACAAACATGAATCTACTGAAAACCTGTAACACTTATCATAGCCTGGTTTAACTCCAAACTCCACAAAAAAAACAGTCTGGGAATTAACTTTATTTTGGCTGAAACTGGGTTTAGGAAGTTGACCAAATAACATGTTCAGCAACAATTGTGCTGTAACATCACATTTCTCAGCTAAATTCAGAGAGTGAACAATAAAGGGAAAACACGTCTGTCACGGGACAAACATTTTCCCCGTGTGACAGGGGATGTAGTGAGTGATAATAATTGATGTACCTGCTGCTATAGACTGGTTTGTAATCTGTTCGGGGAGGTACTGGTTTCACTTTCTTCCCTACAAAACAGGCCCAGTTGTTTCCCAGGACATCATGGACCCATCCTGGCAGGGTCTGGTCACAGTAGCTGGTCACCTTAGAGCCCTCCTGAGAGTACTGAAAGAGACAGTCAGATTAGGGCCTATCGACCAATATACCACTCAGTCATGTAATTTTAAGCAAATGTAAATAATAATTAAGAATTAATTTTTAGTATGTTATTCATACATTTGCTGAGTTTATCTCAAATTAAATTATACATTAAAACTGCCCACTCTTCTCAAATGACCACATTAAATCAGTCAAGCACAGACGATGAGGAACTTGAACTAAACAAGCATAAATCACAATGTGTGTTTAAAGACAGCGGTCTATGAAACTTCCTTCAACTCAGTGTCATGTGAGTGGCAAGAACTGAGACGATGACCTTTGAATACAGCTACTTTTTACATATTGAACAAGATTTCAGCCTGGCCTTCGTGTAATGAAGTGCATCTTTTCCAGATACCATCTAATGAGACGGAGGGAGAGGAAACTGAGTGATAGTGAAGCCAGGCCTTGAATGTCAGAGAGTGTTTTAAAAATAGAACCTGGATAACAGTTAACCCACAGCACAACTTCCGTCCCACGTCATTGCCAATAAGCCCCAACGTTTTTACTGCTTAGCATGACTAGTTAGATCAACTTAAACAACACCAGCTAACTTATAATATGAGAATGGGATATTAATTAGCTTGCAACATGTTGACTGCGCAGAAAAACCTTTCAGGCCTCTGCAGAATTACCAAGGCAAAATACAGAAAAGACTGCTTAAATGAATTGAACTGTGTCAATGTATCTTTTTACCTTGAAGAAGCCGAACCATTTGTACCCGTTAATGACCACTTCAAAGCCCTGGTTGTAGATGAGGGTGAAGAAGCCGGTGTTCCCCAGCTCGTCAGTGGCTACGGACAGTTTCTCCAGTGTGACGGTCACCGTGCTCTTGTCTGTAGCTGAAGAAGAACACCACAATATACAAATGCACAGCATGTTTATTATAAATCCATTTCAATTTTATTTGTATAGTGCCACTTTGCACAACCACACACTTTATAGTATTTACAGCATTTCCATCAATGAGCAAGCACTTGGTGACGGTGGCAAGGAAAAACTTCCTTTCATGAGGCAGAAACCATTCACATGACAGATGATGATTGAACAGCATGAAAATGGCACAGGTAGCAATAAAAAAATAAAAAAAAACACTCTAAAATGTGTATTTTTTATCTTTATTCTTTTCCTTTTTATCTTCATTTTGAGGCATGGCTTTTTTCACACAGGGCTACAGGAGTATAGATGTCTGACTTCAACCTGCTCACTGCACTTTGCTTCTAAAGTGGACACAGATGCTAACACCACTTAAAGCTTTCAGGTGTTATCCATCAGCAGAGCAGGAACAGGACATGACACAGCACTACTCAAACC
Organism: Nibea albiflora; assembly: GCA_014281875.1. NCBI lineage: Eukaryota > Metazoa > Chordata > Actinopteri > Sciaenidae > Nibea > Nibea albiflora. The sequence continues at coordinate 12,243,795 of CM024794.1, read as the reverse complement.
AGATTAATAAATACGTTACACTAAAGGGGAAGTCCTCAGTGAATCACCTGCTCCGTCTGGGCTCAAAACCAAAAAAAACAATCTTTCAGGCCCCCACATGTCACATGATTTCCTAACTAACTGCTAACTGCCATCAGCTCTGCTCAGTCTCTTTGTGTGTTCATGCTAACTGTCGTGTTTACCTTGAGTGGAGCAGTCGATGGTCTTGTCCTGTCCTCCTTTGGACACCTGGAACATCCATGTCCCCAGCAGCTCCTCATAGGTGCAGTTGGCCGGTGTGTCCCCCCAGGACCCTTCAACCCAAAGCAGGAGCGCACACACTAGCACACCGCTCAGCCTCATCTTCATACACAGCTAGCTAACCCGCCTACACACACACACACGAGAACTACGCAGCCAGACCTGCGTCTTCTGAGAAAAGCCTTAAAATTTGACCCTGTGTGTGATTTAACGCCACTTGTCTCTCATTGACTTCCCTATTCACCCCCCTTTGTCCTCTGAACTGCTATTTATATAGGAAACTTTTTTTTAACAAAGAGCAACTTCAACGGTCAAGATAAATCGCTGCAGCCGAACGGTAAAGCACACGCGCCCTCGTCAACGTTCTCGGCCGTTGAAGCATATATTTTTTTAGATATTTGTACGAATACACGAGTATTACCAAAACATTAGCTCGGGTTTATTAATTTAATGCCACACGCACAAGCTCACGTCACGCTATAAGAAGGTACGGAGACTTATTCACTCATTCATTCATAAGGAGCCACACAACAACAACAGCAACAACACGCTCTCGCTCTCAACCGTCCTTTGTTTACTCTTTGATTCTTGGCAGCACGTGATCTTTGGTTTCGGTTTCCTTCGTCATGTGACCCGCCAGCTGCTGCGGGCATGCGCAGTACACCTAAGAAGAGTACAGCGCGAGGGAGGCCTGTCTAGTGATGGGAAGTTCGGTTCTTTTTAGGGAGTCAGATCATTTGACTCAGCAAGAGGAGTCGGCTCTTTTGGCTCCCAAAACGAATCTTTATTTGACCACTTTTGTCATTGAGCCAAATTTAGTTGACAAGTGATTCACATGTGTACACATATATCATGATTGTACGGCGTCAGTTAAATGATTCAACACATTCTTTGTATTCTTTGATATTGAAACAAGATATTTCAAGAAATACAAGGAATATCTTAAATTACATTTGAGTGATTCCCTAGTTTATTTTCAAGTGTTGTAGATTGTTTGATATGTTTAAAATTATTTTTTTCATTAAAAAAACATTTTATAGATGCCACTATATGAAAAGTCAAGTGCCACCAGTGGTATTTGTACTTGTTTACTTTTATTTAATCAAAAATCTCTTTTTCAAGGGAGTGCTGGCCCAGACAGCAGCACAAACAAGGCAACTGAGAAGGGAAAGTCGTGGAAGGGCACATTTTCAAATTATGTCACAATCTGTTTACCAATTAGCAAAACATGAAAAACACTACGTAAAATGTCTCAGAGTCTTACAGCACCTTTAATTGCCTATTGCATTTAATTATAGCACATGCTCTCTATGCTGTTTGGAAAATTGAATAGCTTGTGGATAAACATCAACAAGATCTGTGGTGCCTTGTGTGATGAGCCTGAAAGACCAAATGACATCACAGCAGGAGCTGGCAGCAGGCAGAGCAGCAGCTAAATACTCTACATTTAAAGAGACTCCCAGAAGTAATCTGAGGCTGATCCTGAGCCCCAAAAGTGACCTTTTCATTAGTTAAAGTAAACTATTGATCTCTGTCTTTGAGTCTGTTGAGTCTGTTTAGTTTCTATTTGCAACTTTGTCGTCTTGCTTATAATGTTGTGGTAATCTTATAATCCCTGTGTGGGAATTCTCTTTTGACTTGAAAGAGTTCAGAGAATCAACTCGCCTCCTTGCTCATGCATGCATTTATCACTGTATCCTGACAGGTCTGTGGTTAAAGGGGTTAAAGAGCTTATTTTAGCCAGCAGGCACTTAAGGGAAGTGCTGGAGGCTTTGATCACCATGGTAACCGTGACATAGACTGACTCATCTCCTTGACAGACCATAATAAGCACTCAACTGAAGAAGGGACTGAAGAGGTATTAGTCATGCAGTCTCATTAGTGCCATTACATTGTGTTTGTGTGGAAGTGTGTGTGTGTGTGTATGTGTGTGCCTATAACGCAAAGTATAAGGAGCAGGGAGCAGAGAGAGAGAGACAGAGACGGAGGGATGATGTTATGAATGTTAACAGCCTGAGCCCACTGAGCTCCCTCTAAGAGTGACTCATTGAAACTCGTGTTTCAATCTTGATATTGTTCTCGCTTCCACTGGCAGGAAATTAAAACTCAAGTGACTTTCAGTTCTGCTATATTGGCAGCCACAGATTTGTTCCCTGCTTGGTTTCCTCCCTCTCTCAATCTCACACAATTCTCTTCTCCTATCCTTCTCCTCTGCGCTCAGTTTGTCGTCCCCTTGCTGTGGCTTTCCTTACTTATGTTGTTCAGTTTCTTGTGCAAATACACACAAACTATGGATCTGCAACAGGCATTGTGTGACAGAGATGAATAGTTTTTTTCAATTTGGTCCATAAAATGCTATAAAGAGCTACAACATAAACTTCCATCACCGTTTCCCAAAGCCGATTGTGGTGCCTTAAAGTGGTATAACAAAGAGAAAATCAGTTGGTCCTCACATCTGATAAGCTGGGACCACAGAATATTTGGTTGTGCTTGAAAAATGACTGCAGCTCTAGCCTGAATGTGTTTTACAGTTGTACGATATGTGTATGAGCACAATAAGCATGCCATGTACATTTCCCTTCTTTGTATTCCCTGCACAGTTTCTCACTCCCTATAAACTGCAGCAGCCATTCAAGCCTGATCGCCCCCGTGTTTTGTACAGGTTAACACACTATATATGCAAATTTAACCCTGAATGAATAACATAAGTGTAATAATAAAAGTAATTAATGAAACTGTTCACTCCGGTTCCTAGTCTAGAGTGGTTGAGTCATGTTCGAAGCTGTTAAATACACGGTGAAAATCCATGACTAAATTGCTTTTCATTTCTATATTATCATGCGGTTTTAACACCACTTGGATCCTCGTGTTGTTTTTCTGTCGCCAGGAAAAAAAAAACTTTCAGTCGGTGAGCTAATCATGTTTTAGTCCCACTTGATGGCAGCTATGTGATCATTTCAGCTGAAAGGGTTTAACTGTTCATATTGTGTCTAACGACATCTCTCAGCAGTACTAACACCCTTTTTCCTGCTTTTTCTGTGCTTTGTTACCCACATTCATCACTCGGGAAAAGAATACAAGAGCAGCGTTTCATTAAGTCGGAGGTGTGGGTGGAGCCACTCCATCACAAAGTGGGGTTGGCCACTCGAACCTTGTGGTGTTAATGTTACATCCTTCACTTTTAAATTAAGTCCTCTGGAGTGGGTTCACGGTCAGTTACCTCAGCCATACGCATACACCTCCACACGACAGAAGTGTGCACTGCGGTATGATGTTTTCACCTTCATCTACATATGTCCATGCCCACACATGCATAACTATGTATATGCTTGCAGCAAATGTATGTCCACGCACATCCTGACACTCACTGATAACAACTCACTGACACCTCTTGCCCACGCAGACTTTATATATAGAGCCAACATACCATTTACATGGGAACAAACAACACTGATTACAGTAAATCTATCTTGTGGGATGCTGTACTAAGATTACTCACCGTATTACCTTCTTTTATTCTATTCTTTTCTTTTCTTAATGCCATGCAAAAACTCATACTCTCTCGAGACATTTTAAGGCATCAGAGATCATACCAGGGGTCTCTGGGTCTTTAAAGATGCAGCCGCCTCGAATTGCCAGCTGGTCCATGACAGCTCCATGACAGGCCCTTGCTTATCTGATTGGATCGGCTGGCAGCCAGCTGGGGGCAGTAATTGTGAGTGGCTCAAACTGGATGTTCATTTTACTTTAAATGGCACAATCACATTTTTCCATCACTTGAAACACGCAGGCTGAGGCACTTACGGATGGTATTATTATGATCTTTGATGATATTGTGTGTGACAAATCGCTGATTGCAGTTAAAGGAATGGTTCAACACTGAAATACGCTTGATCGTTTTCTTCTACAGTCAGCAGCCAGTTGTCTTAGCTTAGCATAAAGACTGGAAACGGGGGGTTCCAGTGCCTCTACAGCCCAACACTTTAACATCTTTTCATAATGAGAAATATTGCTGTGAACAGACATGAACAACAACAGAAGTTCATACTGATGCAGTTACAGCAGATACTCGAATAAAGCCAACAGAGACATATCACTGCTCAAATTGCCTCAACTGTAATACAAAAAACATGTTCCACCTGCTAGTCTTTTATTCCCCCTTTTTCATATTCCTACCATTTATTTATTTTCCTTTCCATTTATTTGAATAGTGTGTCACTTGGAGAGACCAGTTTCTGCAGCGATTAGGAAAAAAAAAAAAATAAAGGATGGTGGGAAGGAAGTTAACTGGGGAGACCGGGGGGAGATGGGATTAGAGAATGAAAGATGGCAGGGTCACTTTATTGTCCTGACCTGTACGCCTCCAGTTAAATGAGTGAAATGTTTTGGGGGCTGTTTCAGAGCGGAGCTGTATCACTCTGGCACGGTGGCTGCCACGTCACTGTGACACTGAAGTAGATGGAGGAGGATGCAAATATCATAGGAGCTGTCAGGGCGCTGTCTAGCAGCCTCCACTGACTGGGTTCAACATGTAGGCCAGAGACTCACAGACTGTTGAGTTCACTTAACGTAGGCGATAAAACTGGGAGTTTGTCCAACTAATGGATGAAATAAAAACGATACTGGAAACGTAAGGTGTGGGAAAAAAAAAACTTTCTCAACTCAAAGATGTGTTGACTGCATGCTCTGTATACCGCATCTTAAAGTGGAGTAAAATAATTAGAGCTGTCTCATTATATCACAATTTATTAAAAAAAAAAAAAAAAAGATGGAAAAGACAAGGGTTAGGTTAATCAGAGTTTTTTAATAATGACTTCAATAAGGATTCAAAGGTACTCTGTAGTACACTTACACAATGAATTATCAATGGCAAAAGAAAACAAAAAAAAAACAAAAACAAAAAGCAAAGCCTTTTATTTCTTTCTTTGTTCGTTCTCTGCCCCCACACCATATCCCACCTCGCGTCTGACTCCACAGCACGGCTGTATGCCAGTCACACTGACCGGAGGGTCCCCGAATTGTTGATTAGATCCCAGTGAGAGAAAAACACAAAGAGAACCATGTCACCTAGAACACACATATGCCCTGTGATGTTTTGTTCCATTTTAAGAAGGCTACTCTAGCTCTGTCCCGGTGCTCAGTGGGTGAGTGTTTGACAGCGAGTCAAACTATGGTGGCTTTTAAAAATACACCTGTTAATGGCAAAGTGCTGTGGCAGCACAGTACTGGAGTAACCGGAGAGAGGAGAAGTGCTCAACAAAAGACTAAATCCATTTCCTTGCCCAACACAGTTATAAAATCCTGGTAATATGGATGTGCAGCTAGAGCTAGAGCTGCCTTATGCTCGTCTGGCTTCTAGCGCCGACTGTTTTTCCTTTTGCACAGGCCTCTGGAGGCTTGACGTTCTTCTCAGATCCCATTAATGCATCTGCACTTCCTGTCTTGCACCTCTTCTTTGTTCATGAGTCCGCTTACCACAAAGCAAGAAAAGCAAGGACTGAGGAATCAGAGTAACACAGCCCTACGGGATACAAAGGACAAGAGTGCTATGAAATATCAAGAGAAGTTGTTTTTAATCAAACATTTTTTTTTGCCAGCTGATACCTCTGGTCTTACAGCATGTGTGGTATCAACCCCCGAAAAACATCAGCCACGATACACGCCTACAATAATGAACCCAATTTATGGATTATACCCACAATTTTGTGGGGAATTTCATAACAGATATATAAGCATATTTATTGGCTAGTTCTTTAATCATGCAATGTTAAATGCGTTTTTTTATTGCTCCAAATCAACAACAAAAAAAGACACGCCCACAGATGATGTGAAGCCTCGCTCTGGACTTGTTTCTTGTGTCCTCTGACAAAACACTGTGTAGTTATATTAGAAGTAGAGGGAGCATCCTGCTCAAACGGCCCACTCTCTGTTCTCTTTACTGTTCCCAATGGCCCCAGATTAGCCCAGAGAGGTGTCTTCACAGGCATCACCGTGGGCCAATTTGGATTGAGAAGATAAAGATTCATTAATTGGGAGATGAGAAGAACTTTGTTTGGCAAAAACAACTGCCAGGTCTGTTGGGAGCGCCCAGAAAGCCTGTGAACGAGGCCCCAGTGTCAGTGACAAACAATGCGCAATCCTTTAGATGCATTAAATATCAAACCTTTCTGGGAGTAAACCATTTTATAAAGCCTGAGGCAAGTCTAAAGCTAATGTGTGGGTGAAAACGGTAATCGAACAGAAAAATCTGCCTGAAGTAGACGTCTATAAGGCCCCCCCCCACTAAAAAGCCACTTAGAAACATACTGTATTTTCCAAACAGCTAGAGCCATATATTCTCACATTGCACATTTCACAAAGCTGAGTGAAAATATTAAATAGAGAATCAAATATCCAAATATAAAACCATCTTCCATTATCACACCAATATAAAGCGTCAAATTACATTCTACAGTTCTGAACATCAGAGGGAAACAAAAAGCAAAAAAAAACCAAACAAACCACAAAGCTTTAAAAGTCATGTTCATTAAAAGTAATTCATTAACTATCAGATGTCCCTGAGGGTGGATAAACACTACAAGGCCTGCTTTAGAAAATGCCGATCGATAAGCAGTTTACAACACATATATTTATATAATTTAGATTTTCACCACAGCTCATGAAGATATAATCCCAGTTTAATCAGATTTCTGTAGTGTTTATTCACCCCTGTGAAAGAGATAAATGCAGAAGCACTTGGAATAAAAAGTTGGCACTGAGTGGAGGAGCCCGTGTTAACAATGCTGTGATAAAACACCACCAAGTCTGTGGAGGACACACTGCAATTCAAGCCTGACTTTGTGTTTATTTATTTTAAAATAAATAACTAGTGTAACATTTAGCCATTTTCTGCCTGGAGTCAATAAATAAATCAAAGATACATTGTTACATTCTGCACACTCAGTACCGGGAACTCAGCTCATTCCACTCCCCTTTTAATTATGTTTACAGTAACCCATCATCATTTTCTTTTTAGCGAAATGAAGAAATAGCCGCTCCAACGAGCTTGGTCGAATTAAGATTTTTTTTTTTATAAATCAGCGTTGTAAGCAGATTGGAACACGGCTCCATAATTTATATGCAGATGAGTTGCATTTGTGGACAATGAGTAAAATTTGTGTTCTTCTCAGATCATTCGCCCCAGTGTTTCTGGAAAAAAAAAACAAAAAAAAAACGCAAAACACGCACATTTGCTTACAAGCTTGTAAAATATCACAACAGCTGAAATCAGTAATTAAACGGGATAATCTCGATTATCTCAAGTGATCAGTAAGAATGTAAACATCACTTCTAGGCAACATTCATCTCCTTATTGATATCTCTAACAAACTACCGTCAGACACTCTACTGAAAACAGAATCGTATCAGAGTTTAAAGTACGGGTATTAATGGAGATTTCCTTTGGGTTTGTGTCCACAGCAGGACCATGAAGAGTATAAAAAGGACACAGCAGGACACAATGTTCAAAAGAAAATCAACTACATGCCCTGCAATGGAGACCTCTGAGTTCTATGGTGTAAGATCACAGCTCAGTTTGGTTGAATACTCTTAGAAACAGAAATACGGGATTAGTTTTTCTTTTTAACTAAATATTTCACAAACCATCAATACACGATACTGTAAATTCTGCAAAGCGCCTGCTCTGTATGCAAAACAATAATGCCCTACAGACATACACAGACCTGCTCAATAAGTGATTCCATTTTCTCTTAACTCCTGAAGTCAAATAAATGAACACAAACTCCTCGCTTAGTTTTAATCAATATAATACAGAACTTAACTTCCCCTTCCTAACAGCTCCTCTGCACTATATAACCCACACCGACTACCGAGATCATTTGAATCTACTGGCTGAGGAAACCACCACGTATTAAAACACACACGTGCTCTTTACTTTTCTTTTTATAAAAAGCAACATTCAAATCAGCAGCTTCAGACAAACTTACAAAAATACTGATGATTTTTAAGACATCTAGTTGTCAGCCCCACGGGGCCGTGAGTTTCATTAAACCGGCTGCAGCAAAAGCTGGATTCATCCTGTGTGCAGAAATCCCACAATGTTGTGTACAATTTAGATGAGAGTGTAAACGGCTTTACTTTGTGCTGACACCGCAGGTGACTGTCTATGGAGTACGTTTTGCCTCAGTCTGCACATCAAGTGTAAATACACGTTTCAGCCTAGCTCATGTGCCATTCTCAACAGCAGGGCCGGGTGTCCGTCCTCAGTTGTCAATATTTTGTCAATAATGGGTGTGATTAGGCTTTTATTGATTCTGCTTATCAGTTTGATTTGTGTGCAGAGGAAAAATAAAAACACCAAGAACGGCCTCAACATAAATGGATTTATCGCCTGGCAGGTAGAGGGCAGAGAGGCTGGGTGTGGTTTAGGACAACACTCTTGTTGCCTCGCGTAAACATGCTGTGATTTACTCACTTCATTAACACTGTTAAAAGGTAAGAGGAGATTTGCGATGTCTACCAAATTACACCCACAAAGGTGTCCATCACGACACGTTATTTATAATAATTATGTGAGAGCCTGTGACAGCGGGCTGACAAAACAAACTTCTCCCAGCTTTTACAGTCTTTACAGCGCATACAACCGCATGCCTATGCAGTGTTTACACAGTAAACATAGTTCAGTTTCCAGGCGGGAGAGTCCGATCCATCACACATCACTGACAGCCAGGTTGATAGAGCCCAAAATGAAACATTTCTGTGATACTCTGGGTCCTTCCTCTGAGAATCCTTCATCAGTACATCACCAATCTGCCCAGAGATGCAGATTTCCCTATGATCACGTATATATATTTGCCCCTAAACCAGGATTTAAGGATTGAGAGACAAGAGGGACCCCTTAATGGACTGTGGGCTGGTTTGATATTTTCATTCAAAAGGTATAAAATAAATGACCTTGAGTCTTTTTCTCTCCCGACAGCAGATGAGCATGCTTGGATTAAAAGTATTTTTGAGCGCAGGGATTATCAATCCAATTCTTTAGAGTGCATTTAGAAAAATAAGTCAGTCAACAGCTTTTTAGGTGGACGTCATCAAGAGATCATCTTCCCGGAGAGGAGAAGATTTTACTCATAACCGTCATGTTCTGGCTAGAATACGAGGGGAAATATCTGTAACTGAGATCAACCCCAGATTAATGTGAGCGGTAGCTTTTTCTGATCCTTGAGGTAGCCTGAAAATGCGGAGCAATGGTACTATCGCAGGACGCTCGCAGTCTGTCAACAAACTCTGCTTTCTGCATTATGTACTCCTGTACTTTAACTTGACTTCTTTCATTTCCATGCGGAGGTGATTACAGGGTGTTAAAAAAAACACAACTAAAGAGATTGGATTCAAATGCAAAGAGGGCCTGAAATCGTATTTCATAAAAATGCTACAGTAGATGACAGATTAAACTCGATCTCCCTGTGGCTCAGTGAATTAATGTTGAGCTTAAAAAAAAAATCAATACCTGCATTACTTTTTTTATTTTTAAATGAAGCAATGTCTCTGTTCTATAGTACCTTTCCTGTTATTTCAAAATAAGCCTGCTGCTACGTATTATTGGTCATGCGTGATTGTGATGTAAGACGTCACAGAACTGAGGCATTAAAGAGAATAAGATAGCGGTAGATGTAAGAGCCGATGCTGTCTTTTTCTGCAGAGGTAGTACACAACTGTCGAGCCTCACCCAGGGGGCTGATAACACGCAGCCGAAGTGCTGAAGCAAGCTTTCTGTTACTCTCTCAGCGTGTTTTAAACACTGTCAGTGACAGCAGCTCTCCTCCTCAGCAACATCTCAACAATAGCACTCCCTTCATTTTTTTTTGACAACAGGTCAGGGCCCAGATTGTTTAAGTTACACGAGCGGACGTGGAGGTAATGATGCACAGACAGCACTTTGAGACAGGAACCATTTATGTCAACAGTTATGACCAACAGCTCTCGTTTCATGCTTTTTTTCGCTGTAAATTTCCATCCCTATCATAAGCAAAAGTCTCTGTACAATTATCTCAGATGTTGATTGTGCGTATCCACATAGATTTTTTTTTTCTTCCCATATAGTCTTGCTCTGAGTTGTAGAGACATGCTGTATCTACACCAGACCAGGTTTGAGTCTTAATTAACTAGAACACTTTTTTAAAAAAACAATTAAAACCAATTAATGGCACACACAGATCAGCCCCTGAAGTACCTCACACTGCAGCTATGTCATTGGTTAATTGGACTGTGACTAAAAGTTTAGATCAGAGGCTGAACCAGGAAATACACGGTGGAAAATGTGGAACTACGTGTCAAGAAGATAACGCTGCAAAATTAGGGAGTCCCATCTTATGTGACGAGAAATGATTACGCGTCCCTCTCATTGCGTAAGGATCCATAGAAAACGCAAAGAAAAAAACGTCAACTTATCGACCTGCCATATCCTCTGCCCAACTGTCCACCGCTGATTGCAGGAGAAGGATGAAGAGGAACAATCTAAAACTTTTGATTATGATTTAAGAAACCCCCTCAGATGTGCACCTTGTATACGTATGGATAATATTGCTTTCACACTGGAAAATGTGGAATATTTATATAGAAAATATCCAAAACAATAGAAACAGTTTTACATTTACATTTTTTTTCTGCTTTTTTTTATGAAACCACTTATTTTACCCACAAGCTAGTAAGCTAGACCCACCCTAACCCCTTTGGCACGATAATCATATTAATATTCATTATTATTATTATATTGTTGAATTACAAGACATTTGAATAGGAATGGTCACTCACACATTCAGAGTAGTAACACAGTTTCTGTAGTCGTAACACATATTGGTACTGTATGATGTCATAACATAGTTCAAAAATGTCTTCTTTTTTTTTTCTTCTTCTTTTTTTTCACCTTTGTTGATATGTAAATAAAATGACTTTCATCTGAAACAAAACAGAACTGTCTTTGCATGCCCTTAGTATTTACAGAATCACTTTAGTCTGAGTTTGTTCTTGCTGGCTACTGTAGAGCAAAAATACTACACTCACGAGGAGAAATCGGACCGCCGGCCGCATCTGCATCAGTCAGCTGTCACAGCAGATGAATACATATGCTGCGGAGAGTGTGGAGACTGTGATGGACGACGACACACAGGCAACATTTCAGAAGCACTGATCTTTGTTGTGATACCATCAGCCCAATTATCTTTAATGAAGTCAGATATCCCGATGCCTGTCTTAGCTGCAGACATTCCTCGTGAAATGTCTAAAAATGTTTGTGTCGTGTATCACAACCTTCTGACTTGAGTTTTTTTTTGTTTTTTTATTGACTTTGCTGAGTGTTTTCCTCTGCGGAGGGAGCTGACACAAAGCCAAGGCCCCATTTCTCAAAAGCATCTTAGTGAATGCATTCATCTGCACATTTTGTATCCCAGTACTGCTCCGAGTACTCACAAATTGTAAGTGTTGGCACATGTTAAGTACAATACTCCATTTAAAAGCATAGGGTTTTGACACAAATCTTCAAGAGCCAAATTGGATACTTAGGTTTTTTGCAGCATTTTGCTAGTTCAGCTCCATTTACCCGTCTACACACGACTCTTGTGATTGGAATATTAAGATGTGTGAACATCTTCTGTTGAAGTTTTAACTTTATGCTCTCTCCATATAACAAAATCCTGTCTCCAAAGCAATCATATACTATATGGCCAAATAGAAATAGAAATAGAAAATGTAATTACCAGCTGGATTACGTTCACTCGCAGTATTTTTTTCAGTCCAGGAAGTTTGACATTTAGGATTAGTCTCATTAGGCCAATAGATTCAAATTCTGGCAATCCACTGATTTGCTTCTGTATTTCAGATGATATAACTCTCATGTCTGCCCATTAAATTTGAACCTCTTTGTTCAAAAGAGAATATACAGGTCTTAGCAACTGTGCAACAGATGAAGCTGAGGAGGAAGAGGAGGAGGAGGAGACTCTCTCCCAGCTTGAATCTATCAATCTGAGCCCACTCACATAAGAGATGTTTGTGATTCCAATTAATCCCGTTCAAAGCACTCTGTTGATAAAACAGAGCGACACTTGTGTCCTGCCGACACATTGTAAAGAGAAAATGTCATGACCGATATCCAGCTAAGCCTTACATAATGCTCTGGTGAACGCTGAACGCTGAAGATAAACGTTGGGGTCAGATTTCTGCCAACAATCCACCTGTACGAGATTCAATGACTAAGATGTTGATGGTCACACAAGGCCTGGTCTTGTCAATCCCTCCTCTCCCTCTTTCTCAAGTCACAGACAGACAGGTACAAAAGGTTTGGTCCCAACTACTTCAGGAATCATGTAGAAAATATACATTCAAACTTCTGAAGAAAACAAAGTGAAAAGAGTAGAAAATACGGAAATACTGGCAGGATGAAATCAAGCAGCAAGAGAAAGAGGGACTGAGGAAAAGAAAGCTACGTGGTGGGAACAGATTGGAGAGCTGGATGAGTAGAAAGACGCTTTTGTGAGAAACACAATGCACTTCTGTCAGAAGCATGTTGGATTTTGTCACCACAGAAAAATCCATAACCTCTTAGATATTTACAGTGATTTCCCTTAATTGTATGTATGTGTATATGTATGTGTGTGTGTGTGTGTGTGTGTGTGTGTGTGTGTGTGTGTGTGTGTGTATGTTTGCGCGTGTGTGTGTGTGCGTGAAGTAAATATATATGTGCCCTTGATAGCCTCTGTTAAGTCCATACAGGCTTTAGGAGTCTTACCTCATCAATACTCTTCGCTGTCATGTTGCAATTACAGTACCACTCATTACCTAAGATACAGCAAAACTATGCCCCTGCAAACACACTCTCACACACACACTCTCTCTCTCACACACACACACACACACACACACACAATCTCTAATTAGTTGATAGCCATGTTACCTTAAGGCCACTACCCAAACCTAGCTGACACGTCGCTCCAGACCTTTCTGGCTTTACCAAAATGGACACCGAAACACTGCAGAGTTATAGTTTGTCAACTCTTCACACTCCACTTGTGAGAAACAGCACTAAGGAAACACAACGTGGGCAAGCGTCTTATACTTGCATCTCACTGCAAACATGTAAACACAAACACAGCAGACTGTCACAGCTTGGTGTCTTCACAAACCAGCCGTCCGTGACTCCTTCACTTCAGGTTTTTACTCCATGAAGGGACGAATGGATTTCAATCTTTCCATCCTCTTTTCTCATGTTAGCCGAGTGCTCCCCTCCGCTTCTGTTGTTTCTTTACTCGTCATCTCTGCCTCACAGTGAGGATGAACTCTGGCTGTAGTTTCTGAGCGTCAGTCTGCTGTACCTGGGCGAAGGGGGAGAAGGGGGAGGATGGGAGGGGACTGGGGGGAGACACAGACCTGTCTCTGAGATCGGTGAGCCACTGCTAGATGCCAGGGAATCGCGGAAAGGCGACGGCGGAGTCAAAGCAATGAGCTCGTCATCCAACTCCGCCCTCCTCAGAGGTGAGTCAGTGAGGCAGGTGATCAGTCCTCCTCGCATTGGGGAAAGAGACGGGGAGGTCTGGGGGTGAGGAGGTGGCAGGGGGTAAGGTGAATGAGGCATAGGGTGAGCCAGACAGCCACCCCGGCCCCCCAAGCTGGACTCGACGGGTGGGAGGGGCTGGACGTCAGCGTAGGTGGTGAGGGTCGGGGGCATCTGGATTTCGCGGGGCAACAGGTACGGGTCAGTGGGGTGAGGCGAAGGAGGGGTGTGCTTGTGCGTGGTGTGCGAGTGCGTCGGAGAGGGTGACAACATCATGCTGTTGAGCTCTGTGATGTTGGCGGTGAAGCGGTTCACCACACAGCTGATCTGATCCATCAGCGAACTCTGGGGCACTCCCTGGCGATCGTCCATGGCAACCAATCGACCGTCACTCCCGGCGACGCCGGAGCCGCTGCTGGAAGGACCGCAACTGCTGCCGCTACCACTGCTGCAGATGCTGCTCGGGTACTTTGGAATGCCAGTCATCTGAGGCTCCTCCACAAAACCTGCCCCTAGCCTCTGGCTGACCGTGCTGATTGGCGAGGGCGTCTGCGGCCGGTAGGTGATCGAGTATCGCTCCTCTGCTTCAGACAGCTCATAGAGGGTCTTGTCTGTGGAGTCGGGATGACTGGGTAGGGACGACATGGAGGGGAGGGAGGGCAGAGGGATGTGCGGGGGCAGGTTTCCCCCTCCGCAGTAACGCTCCTCAGAAGTTTTAGAGAAGGGCTTGATGACGGCAGTCTGATTGTTCTCCTTCTTCTTGATGTGGAAGGACAGCCGCTGCCAGAGGTGGTTGCCACGTGAACCGCTGCGCTCCGTCTGCGCCCAAGACACCGATTTACCATTGGAGCTGGAGGACAGGAAGGAAATGGAAAGGGAGGAAAAAAAGAGGGGGTTATTTTTGGTGCTCGGAGGTAGACTTACCACCTTCAGTTAATTAGCAGTCTACGTTATTTGTTTCTGTCAAAAGCAAACTACATTTGTGATATAAAAATACAAATGAGAAGATACAAACATTTCTATATTTTTAGTTTAAGTCTGTACGTGTTTAACATTGTGTATAGGTCCAGAAAATGGAGAATTATATTATTATATTTTAAACATTTCGTTATAGACTAAATGATTTACTCTTATAGTAGCTTGTAAAATTATATTTTTGTTTCTCCAGTAAAAAAAATATTGTGTTATTTTTCTCATGATAAAATCCTATAATGTCAAAAAACAACAACAACAATTAAACTTAATTTGTGGAGCAAATGTAAAAGGCATCCATTAGCAAGTCAATTAGCATTGTTAAATCCAAACATATTTAAATATAGCCTTGACTTAACCACAGAAAATCAGTTAGACCTCATATGCAGAGTAATTTCATTACAATAAATTTTCTGTTCTATTTCCTCCGACAGTGTGGTTCTTCATTTTTCTCTGTCAGCTTCTCTCTTCCTCTGTCCTATCTTTTTTCCTCTTTTCTCTGCTTCACATCAGTCACAGCGCTGTCCCCTGCTTCCATCCCTCCCTATTTTTTTTCTCTCATCCTTTTGTCAGGTTAATTAGTGTGATTAATCTATAGTGGGACTTCTGATTAAACCTCACACTGCCATGGCTAGGGGTGAAAAGAACTCAAATCACCCTGGAGACACACACACACAGACTCTGATACTCATGTCCACACATATGCACGTCCACACACGCACGCATGTACATATGTTGCACATGTCGACATACAGAGTGCTGTGCTACTCATTTGGACAACACAGGATGGGACTACAGAAGGCTCTGGGGGCAGGTGGGACCAGATGAGGCCGGCTACTAGCTGAAACACATGACGTGCATGCTAAAGGACTGCTTGATTGAGCCTATCTTACAGTTACCGTATCCAGCTCAGGTGTGTGGTGAAGGTCAATCACACACACTCTTGAGTTCAAATGTTTGGTTCAAACATCAGTCAAATATCTCCTTTAAATATTTCCTCTTTTTCTCTCCTGTTCTGCTGGTTTCATGTCTGTCTGCGTCACAGTGACAGCGTCTCAAAGGCAACGGCTTCCAGCCCTGCACTGAGAGATAGACAGCCGTGCCAATTACCACCACCCACAGAGGAAGACAGGACCAAAAGAGAAGGAGAGGAGAAGAGGGGAATGAAAAGAACGAAGATGGAAACACTCCTGACATTTCTCATAAGAGCGTGATTGAAATCTTGCTTGCCAAGCGGGGTGAGCTGGAGTAACCTGCTGACAAACGAAAGTGTGTTCTTGTCTTTTTTCTCCCCTTTTCATCCTGGCAAGTGGCTGTGCGTCACTCCCTTTGTGTCCTTTGATCGGTTCCTTGTCACCGCAGATGACTTGTGGATGGCTTTAAGCTGGGTGTGAAACTTATTATGTCTCTCCTTTTCACACTTCCATTAGCCTTTTCTTCGCCTCGCTTTTCATCTCTCTGCCCATTCCTTCCATCCTCTCTCCTCTCTCCGTATTCAGATTCCTCTTTCCAAATTTCTCCATACCCTGCCTTCCTCAATTCGCCGCTCTCACTCTATCCTTCGTTGCCATGTCTCCATTAGGCAATTGTCTGCAGTTCATGTTAGGGTCAGAAGAACAGTCAAGCGGACTCAAGGGAGTTCAGAGAATCAATCTTTCTGAGAGCTCGACACACACACACACACCATAAATAGTCTCAGAGTGGGGCCATTACAGAAATGGTGCCTTGGACTGTAAGTGAGGAGTAACCTGGCATTAACCTGGCCAACAAGCCTCTAGTGTATATATGTACACACACACACACACACACACACACACACACACACACACACACACACAGACACACATTTGTACCTGAGTGTCTCTCCAGTAGAGCCTCTGCGTTTCCACAGGTTGACCAGACTTGAAGAGCGGCTGGCGGCTGACGACGATTTTCCGTCACCCACGTGCATGCGCACCACCGTGCTGGTGGTAAAGGCACTGCGCACGTTGCGCTCTGGTTTGGCTAGAATGATGTACACCTGACATGAAAAAAAACATGATATATGTTATTTAAATATAGCAGAGCAGTCCTAAAAAAAAAAAAAAAAGCCGACTAAATTTAATAATGCACAGAAAGAACAAAGACTAAATCACTGCTTCTGTTTTTGGAAATAATTTGATGTTGATGTCTGTCTCCAGAAGACAGTCTTTTAATAAATGTTTTAGAGGAGTGTTGAAGGCTGTCATGACTCACTTTTTTTAAATGTAAAACTCTTAGAGATAAAAAAACACACAATGCTCCAAAGAAGCAGCAGCTAATTGCTATTATCGATTGCATTTTTGCTGTTCTTGAAGCACAAACTTTTTCCTTGAAGCTCGACAGGATTATCTAACGGTTATAAGTGGGAGAAAACACGGTGCGTGATAACATTTTTAATTTGAGGGTTTTTTTCCCTTCAACGCAGGCATTTGGTGAAAATGCAATTTCAGGTTTCCAATTATTTATTCAGAAACTTAACTTGAACACTCACTTTCAATTACATGGTGTTTACTGGGAGTGCTGCCTGTTTTTTACCACTCTAATAACAAGGTTACTGTTAGACTGCCGATATGGCTGCAAGTGACAAATATTTGGGGGGACTTTATCATTTCAGTAGTCGCAAACCAAACCAAATTGCGGTGCACAACATGAGGACATTTGCCAGGAGGATGAGTATTAAAAAGTAAACGTATAGAGCGTTTCTGGGACGAAGGCGTAAAATATTCACCACACAGAGAGGGAGAAAAAAAAAAGTAGTTTTTTTATACACAAGTGTTAACTTTTAATGTGGCTTGAAGTATTAGTACTGTTGTTATGGTTACCTGCAGTTAAATATACCTGTGAACTGATTTAGACTGATTACAACCAGTGTGTTTCCCTAATATACACTATTAAAGTACACCTGTGGAGCAAATCAGAAAAGGGTTTTTTTTTTTTAAAACCTGGTGTTTAAGGAGAGTGACACATGTGGACCAAAGCAGCGAATGAGTGGGAAATAGAAACCGTGGACTTACCTTGGGTACGAACATGCAGCACAGAGCCACGGTGGCACTGAGGCTGACGCTGAAGCACATGGTGATGATTTTGTAGTTGGAACCAAAGTAGATGGGTACAAAGGCCAGCCAGATAATGCAGGTGGTGTACATGGTGAAGGCAATGTACTTAGCCTCGTTGAAATTAGCAGGGACGTTGCGGGTCTTGGGGAGAGAGAGAGGGAGAGTAAACAGAAGTAAGCAAATACTACTGTTGTTGAATCCTCCTGTGGACACTGCTGCTAACCTCCCCATTATGTGCAAGCGAAAGATGGAGCGAGAACCGTTCATCAGCAGAACTGCATTGGTTTGCTGCGGTGTTCAAACACTTCATTTATTTGCTTGACGTGCAGTGTATATCAGCTTTTTGTCTCTCTTTCTGCTCTTGCACTCTACAGAAAATGGACGGTTGCAAGCCACTGATGATCAAACGCTCACTTTAAAATGTGTCGGGTGTTGAAAGGTTGTACGGCAGTAAACACAAACAGCGCTTCAATCACTGGCTTTTCACATTAGGTCTGTGTTTTCTCACATGTGGCCGTATAAAGTAAGAGCGCGCGCGCCTTTTGGGTAGCAATGAACATTGCAGTTACGAAATACTCAAGTACCTTGAAGGCGTAGAAGGTGCAGCTGAGTATGAGCAGGCAGTTGTATCCCAGCGGGGCGACCACGGCCAGGTTAGTGGTGTTGCAAATGAGGTTGACCTGGCGGATGCTGGGATAGTCATGGATCACCTGTAGCGACAGAGGAGGAAATGAGCCGTGTCAATGCTAAAAAGCTTCAAGGCGGATTTGCTCCAGGCATTGTTTATTTTCTCGCAGGAAACTGTGAATGATGTTTGCAGATAAGTAACAACAGTGGCAATTAAAGAGATCTAACTAACTAACACTGCCATTCATTACACTGCCAACGTCTTGACGGCCAATATTTGAAGTCTGGCAAAGACTTACGACAATGTTTAAGTGCTTTGGATGAAGGAAAAAAAATGCATTAGTCGAACTTCAAACAGTATGACACCTTTTAATCACTGTGTGTCGAAGAGCCTTAAAAACATCAGTGACATAATAGAAAAGGCAACTTTTTCAATTCTTTGCTAATTAGTCTCTCATCCTGTCCTTCAGTCTATCTTTCAACGAGCCACTCTTGCAATGACGCACACCCACACACGCGGCTTACCTCGGGTGGCTCCATGAGGAAGAGAGCCACGATGATGCTCAGCTGCAGCAGTATGAGGAGGAAAGCAATGATGAGCTGGGCGCAGGCAGACATGAAGCGAGGTTTCTTTGTACAGATCTTCTTCTTGCTGCCTGCCAGGATCCGAGCGATGCGGTTCGTCTGGGGTCAGATTGCAAACAGTCGGGATCTTTTAATGAACTATATATATACTGAACACAACGTCTTTATTCTGGGCGTCCGCTTTCTGTATTTCTATCTTTGTGCAGACATTTTAGTGAGAAACACTTTGAAAAACTATATATATAGTATATTTCACACAGAAGGTAAAGTCTAATGTGATAAACTCAAGGTCATTTCTTCTGGGAAGGCTATTGCAGTTCCCTGCAATCGTTTAATCTTACCTCCCTGTTCCCTCAGCCCTCATTCCCAAAGCCCCATGGGACCTGGGCAGTATAGACCTTTGCCTTTCTCTGATGTATTATGGTACCCATATCCCCTCACTCTAATCATTAAGGACTGGAATGGATAACAATCTGCAGTATCAAGAGATTGTGGCCCCTGTTGTTTCCCCTGCTATGTTCTGATTAGGTCCACAGTTCTGCTTCTGCCCACAGATGTATCCATTGGATGGAGATGGATCTCTTGCTATTCCCCACAGGCTACTGATGACCAACAACCTCCAACAACTGCTGCTCCCTATATATATATATATATATATATATCATGTTTGTTCCACAAACCATTAACTCAGTCTTCACCTTGGTGACAAGCGCAGAGTAGCTCATGGCAGGCGACAGGCCAATTCCCAGTCGTTGGAGGTAGCAGTGGATGACGTGAGGTTTGGCTATGAGGCTGAAGGTACACAGGTATCCCAGGCAGATCCCTGCCAGAATGATGTAGCACAGCTCCCTACTGGAGGATTTCACGACTGGGGTGTCCCGGAACCTTGAACACAGGAAACAAGAATACACAAGAATGCAAACCAACATTCATGAAAACGATGATTTAAAAAAAAGAACAGAAATGTGCAAACACTTCTGTTCCGTTAACATATTTACCAGAGATTAAAGATGAGCGATTCCTTACCTGATGAAGACTGCGGTGACAAAGAATGTGGCCATTTGACCGAGGCAGGCAAAGACAACAGCAGCAATGGGTTCGGGATCTCCCCAGCGCAGGTACTCCACTGGGATTGAGTCACAGCCTGGGGGTAAAAAAAAAATGTGGAGGTGCATTTCTTGATACAAAATGAATTTTTTTCTCGCATGTGTGTAAAGCCACAAGGCTGGATAATAGCAAGTGAGCTTTAGGTGACATTTCTATACTTTACACCAAACATTTCAACTGTATGTTTACCTTCATTCTGATGTTCTCGCTCTTTTATATGCAACCTTTATTTTAGGAATTTTATGGTTGGGTATATGTTATATGTATGTTGTCAACGCTTTTTTTCTTATGCCTCCGTGTCTCTATTTCTCCCACCTTTCTCCCTAATTCTTTTCCTCCCTCCGTCTCTCTCTTCCTCCTAGGCATCGAGATAAAGTGCCATTAATTAAAGGGACAGTTCTAATTATGATCCATCTTAACACTCGCTGAAATTATCCGGCTGGTTGGTCTAGACATACAGTAGCAGCAGAGGCACACGAAGACTCTTTGCAAAACTTTCTGTCCTTATACATCTTCATTTTCTCTGTCTTCTCCCTCTCTCTCACACACACACACACACACACACACACACACACACACACACACACACACACACACACACACACACACACACACACACACACACCTGATCATACAGTGCTGTAAATCACAAGGGGAGAGGACGAGACAGAGCAGTCATTAAAAAATACTTAAGTAATTTAATGACTTTGTCTTTGACACAGTCAATAAAGTTTATCAACTCAGTAATGTGGTTAGCTCTACAGGCATAAACAGAAGTCTAATTGCTGAATAGGAGCCAAGGGGAGGGTAACAAACAGAAAATAAGTCAGGCTAAAGCATTCTGCAGAGGATGTAAATCATGATCTAAAAGAGTATGAGGCATTGACCATCATGTAATGAAGGAAACAGAAAATAAAACATATTTAGGGTCAAACTGAAGCAGCTTCACGACAAATTCACAGACAAGAATCTTAGGATTTACTGGCATGTAAATACAACATCATGGACCTGCTTTTTACTACTTTAGCATAGCCCCTTTTTGCCTAGCAATGAGGGATGAGGACCACACGCCTGGGAAAATGTAGCATGGGAGGAAACTAAGGAACCTGCTGAGAATATAGCTACAGTTAATCCAGACCTGATACATCTAAATGTTGGGCTGAAAATCCCAGTTCTGCCTTTTTCTCGTGGGGTTTCTCAAAACTCTTATTTCACGAAGCCGGCGGGAAATCGCGCTGTGTTGTGACCCCAAGCCAAACTGGTGCATTAAGGGATGTGGGACTGTTTGAAAGAGTTTTTCGACAAAACTTTATATTGACTGAACTCCCCCAAACATTCCCCGACTTAGACTGTGGAACTTTACCGATCAGTGGAGAGGCTCAAATCCCAAAGCTAATCCTCGCCTTTTCTGCTCCTTTCACTCTCCCCGGCCGCTGCTTCTGTCAGAGCCTCTCTCCATCTCCATCTCTCTCTCTCTTTCAGATCCACCTTCTCTGTATATATAGGTTCCTACATCACTTTTCTCTCACTCTCTCTTCCTCTATTGCTGTCTCCTAAACTCTCCTATTGCTTTCTATAGTTTTCACCTCTGCACCTGCCAGCTGAGACCCTGTTCTATCTCTTCTATTCCCTCTGCCTCTTTATCGCTCCCTCTCATCATCTCTCACACTCTTTCTTTTCCTTTCTTTTTTGGCCTGAGGGAGAGAGATCAAAATGTCTGCTGGAGGAACAGGGCCAAGCAGTTTGTTTGCACCACATTATTACTGTTCCATACAAGCCCCACTGGGGGACACGCAGCACTTATTGTTGATGAAATGAGTCACGTACACGTACTTACACACATGAGCTACACAAAGTAATACATGGGTAACCCCAAGCAGGCTTTCAATTCTCTGCCGCCCTCCTTTTTCACTTTTTTCTTTCACTTTGTCGTTTTCTCCCTGTTTTAGTTTAAGGATGGTACGGCGCGTGGCAGCGAAGCTCAATCTGAATTTCCAGCAGGCCTACGTTCATGTTTTAATCATTGAGCTTGGTGAGGAGCTAGCAAGCGGCATAATGAGCAGCTGAAAGCATAACAAGGCAATATCCAACCGCTTCGAACGCAATGGAGGGGAAAAAAAAATATATATATTAATCGCAAGTGAAATGTATTTTCATTGAAAGCTGCTCGCGATGCAGAATAATTAAAACATTGGTGACCATGTTGGCAACAATTAAAGGGATGAGAGAGAGAAGGTGGATGGGTGGGAGGGAGACGGAAATTGTAGGGAAGCTGTAATGGCACAGTATGTCAGGGAAACTCATCTCATTCCCTTAAACATCTTTTATCCTATGACCCTGCACACATGCTGTACATGCACACACACACACAGCATCACCGGGTTGATATCACAGGATTTTATGCAGGAGCACAGTCACTGCATTTTCATATACTCACCGGGGTGTTTCCATTTAAAAATTTTCAAGTGTTGTTTAAATGGAAACGCTTCTGAGACTGCATTTGAAAGATAAACGCGCGGACCCAGACACAAAGAGACTGACCTGTGAGGTCATCGTTTGGCCAAGAGCCCAGTTCACAGGCTCGACAGGTGTACTCGTCGAACACAAACTCGTTTTCTTTGCAGGGAGTGCACGTCCAGCAGCAGCTCACCTCACCTTTACGGATCACCTGAGGAGACAAAAGGATGCACGCTGTCTGTGTGTACCTTTATCTTTACATACACGCAGTACATGCACTGTATATTATGTAGACTGTTTTATTGCAGTAATAATCAGAACGACAATGCATCAAGCACCGATCGTGCTCAGAATTTAACTGGCCGACAAGAATAAATACAAATTGAAATTCATTAGGTAGAGGTAAAAAGACTTATGTACAGTAATAAAAACAGTTATAATGTATTACGCATAATAAAATGTGCCGTGTACAGGATGTTGGATTCACAATTTCGCCTGTAATGACCCTTTTAATAATTACAGACTACTTTATCTATTTTATGCGGCATAAAACCTGGTATGCCTCACGTAACGAGGCATTTTACATATATATTGGATATCTTACCTTAATTTGTCCTTTGTCGCAGGGTTCACTGCAGACTGACTTGATAATGGAGTCTTTGTTTGGCCAAATTTCATCATCATCTATCTTCAAGCCTCTGTTATCCCAACTGCCAACATTAATGTAGTCGTAGTAGTCCTTCCCCATCTTTTTGAAGTTCATTATTTCATACCTGTGGATAAAAGGTAGATACACAGTACACACAGAACACATTAGCACTCAAATAGTCGTGTCATATAAGCATGCAGCCCAAAAGGCCACACAAAAAGAACATTTCCTAACCGCATTGTTGAGTTACGCTGCATACCTGCCGGGTGAGTCTCCGTTCTCATCAAATAAGATTCCCTCCCCTGACACGCCTGTGAAGTTGGTTTTCATCAGGAAGTCCAGCAGTGTGGCACCGTCTATAGGTCGCATGGCGTCGCATAGGCCCTTAAAATACATAAACAAGTCATGTCACATCCAGCAGAAATGTCCTGATCCACAGCTTAAGAAACACTCACAACAAAACAAGTCCCTTGGAAAATGGGGGTCAATGGTCATCCATGTTAATAAAAATTTAAAGAACTGAGAGTAATGGCATATTAATGGTCAAAACATTCATTTAATTAAAACTCAGCTTAAGTAAATAGTAAGCAGGGCATCATAATTATAATTACTGTACAGAGGGTCTTATAAAATTTAGAGAGAATTTATTTTAACAAAATAAGATTGAAGTAATCAAAACATCAGCTCATCAAAGATGCATTGTTTGCAAAACTGAAATGTGCAGTAGGTATTTTTTTTTCTATCTCATGACTGTCATTCATATTCAGGTCAGTCAGTGCAACAGTGAGTTAAATCATATTAAGTTTAGTGTGAATTTGACCCGTGTCTGAAATATTACTGTCCAGTTTACGTCTGCAGGGATAAAAATGTTCTAATCTGTAAACATTAACAAGAACTTGTTTCTAAAATTGTTTCACTTTTGTATTTTTCTATCTTAATTCCTAAACTGGCACATAATTAAAAAGTAATGTTTATATATAATATATATTCATCCAGGTACTCATCTTGCACTGTATATGAAGTTTAGTGTGACAATAAGTCAAAAACGGCCAGCATGGCAACAAATATAATATGGTCTCCCTTTGTCTCCTTGGTTTGTCCTTGTATGTCCCTCCATTTATCTATCAGAGCAGTACCTACCTGATAGCCTGGGCAGAGCGCCCGTTGCATGTTATGCAGGCCATATGCCATAGAGTAGATGGCATTAATGACAAACCCCATCTTAGTGTCCTGCGCATAGTGCTGCCGAAGCGTCTCCCGCTCTGCAGAGGTGGGTAGATCGAGTCGGGGGAGGGGATGAAAAGAGAGAGGCAGGTATATCAGAGAAACTCTTAATTTCCCTCCTAGTTTTATGAAACACCGTCTGCTTTTCCCACCCGACATCAAAGACCACTCTCCTTCCTCACATTTTTTCCTCATCAACCACTTTCCACCTCCACATCTCATGTCTCTTCTTCTGCCTCTTTCTGTGTCCTGTTCATTTGTATTTCATGTCCCATTTCATTAGAATACATGAGACATGACTCCCTTTGATGCAGCTCTCGCGCACCATTTTTGCGTATGAATGGAGGGAATGAAACAGAGAGAGAAAGACGGTGGGAGACTGATACAAAGAAATAAAGGGAGGGCGCACTCACGGCCACAGGGGATATCTCCAGATGAACCGGAAAGCTGCGTGTATCAATATGGTGTGTGTGTGTGTGTGTAGGTGCGTGGGTGTGTGTTCAGCCAGTCTGTTTGTATGCCCCGTGATTGTATGCGATTTGCATTAACAGTGGCCACTGTGAGAAGCTGTCAATAAAAATGCAGATTGCTAATGTAGCCTGTTTTGTTGACCCAAAACACTGCAGCCTCTCTGTTTCTCTCTACCCCAGGTGGTCGCCGTCCAAACAGAAGCACAGTACAGCTGCAAGAGCCTGTGTTGTCCATACTGCTACAGGTGTTTGCAATATATATAACAATAATAATCACGCTGCCGCGAAAGAAAAATGACGTAGAATTGCCTTGTATGTTTGCTTGTGTGTGTACTTACTGTTACAGGTGCGGTTGAATTTGCTGCTCTCCTCGGGGTGGCCTTTAAGTCGACAGTGGAAACGATGCTGCCAGAACTCGGGGAACCAGGGGTTCCTGAAGTTGTTCTCAGGGCGAAGTTTAAGGTAGTACTCATCAAACCACTTCACATCGGCCGACTGGAGCTTGATGGTAATGCCACCGGCCGCTTCCTTAACATAGCCATCTGTTACATCATACCGGTCCGCCCATCCATCACTGCGAAGAAACATACAAGGAAAAGATGAGCAGAAAAGTTCGGCAAACTCTCCAAGACTCTGTGTGAGTTGATCTGTGTTAGTGAAAAGCACCTGCTCCACTGTGTCGTAATCAAAACAAAGTTTGCATTGTTTCTTCTCAATATGAGGTGGAATCATTTGATCGTTCCCAAACACTTCTGCTGATTATGCTTCACGGGATATTTAGAGAACATAAATGAAAATTTTACGCTTTTCAGACGTCAATATTTTGTGAGGAAATCGAGGTGGGACTATGTGAGCACAATTTTTTGATCCTAGTATCATAAAAGAAGGTTGAAATAATGGGATGACTAGTTTGGACTAGTCCCCCAATAGCCAACTCTTACACCTTTACATGGTCTCCATTACTGTTTTCTATGAGAGAACCTCTAATATCTAAAAGGAACCCTCTCTCAGATGTGCTGTCTGCTTATAGCAAGCGTTTAATCAGCCATGTGGGGGGCTATGGACCTTTCATAGGGCCACAGGATTTAATACTGGTAGTTAGAATAATGAACCCGATTAGTTGAGCATGTACAGCACCTGCAAATTAAAATGTGCTGAGGGGCAAAGGTTAGTGGGTCAGCCTTTAGAGCCCATTAAGAGTGTTAAGCTTTCTTCAATGAGCTGAAATTATAATACACAAGTATGGGTGTTGTATGTGTGTGTGTGTGTGTGTGTGTGTCTGTATGTGCGTGTGCGCAGTGAGCAGCTGACGTGCCTGTTATTGGATGAAATTAAATGTTTAGGCTGAGAGGTGAAGCGCAGGGGCACCAATATGTCACCATAACAAATAAACTCCATTTCGCACACACACATACCTACGCACACACACCCACAGATAAAGGCATTTAGTTGGTGAGCACTCCAGTTCCCCCAGAGGAAGGAACAAAAACAGAGAACGAGAAACAAAAAGCCAGGGAAGAGGAGCGAGAGACGAAGAGGCAGAAATAGATAATCGAGGGGGGGGGGGGTACAGTGAAAGGAGGCACAAACAGAGTGATTAGCAGAGAATCAGAGGACATGTGGGAAGGAGCTATTACATCATTACGGGCAATGTCCAAAATTAATCATACCGCTGACATAAACACACACACGCACACACACACACACCACGCGGGTGCTGAGATGATCTAGGTCAAATGGAGTATTTTGGCTGCAGCTCAGCAGTCATGCTCTGTCAGACACCACCAGCAAGACGAATATAACCACCCCACAATACACACACGCGCACAAACTGTGGAGACATATCGCTGTGGTTTGCATTTTTTGGGGGGAAAATTTGGGTTTACTGCTCCTCAAGGAAGCACAGATGGCACAGCATGTGTGTGTGTGTGTGTGTGTGTGTGTGAGGGAGATATAAAGAGAGGAAGGGAAAGAGTGGATGTGAATGACAAATGTTCTCTCCTTCTTTCACAACTACTGCCAACATGGCCTCAAGCAAGACAATGATCCTCCGCTCTTCCAGTGGATATTCTCGTTTCTTTCTTTTCGTCCTTTCTCTCTCGTTTCTTCTTCTCTCTCTCCGTTTCACTCGGAGCCTCCAGAGAACAAAACTCATTTTCTCCTACAGCAGTCCTTCCAGCCTCAGTCTGATTGGACACCCAAAGTGTTTGTGTGTGTGTGTGTGTAAACTGCCTCCTCTGTCTGCCACCCTTGATGCCTCTCAAAGTACCCCTCTTTCTGTCGTTCTTCCCATCACCCTCTGCCTGTGAGCTGTGGTCATAAATCATAGTGGAAGGATTTCTAGATGGCTATCTATTACACACAGATAGACCACGGCTTTAACCATCCAAATAAATGTGTATAAGTATGTGTGTGTGACTGTATGGTGTCATATTTGTATGATGTGTGAGCTTCTTCCGTCACCAATGCAAGAAATGCTACTTTACTGGACTGATGTTGTTTTTTTTTACTGATTTGTTTTATCAGGAGGTGAAATATGTTTCAGAAAATCTAGATGACGATGAATGAATGAGGTGAAAAGATATTCAGAAATTTCTCGAAACTTTTTTTTCCCCTCTTGAATTGAATTAACTTTGGACCTTTAACCCTTTATAGGGCACTCATTGAAATAATCGGAAATGTAAATGTTGTGCACTATTGCTTAGAAATAAACTATCATGACTATTTCAATAACATTCAAGTGTTTAGGCTTTGCCTTGATCCTTCTGCAGAATGAGTATAGATCAAGTGAATCAGTGAAACTTGGAAAAGTTTTGAGCACCGGCCGTTCGCTGTAACTTTTAAGGATACACGCTGCCGCTCAAACGATCGAACATTGACGCTTTTGTCTCTGCTGTCATGCAGAGGACATTGCTGTTATTGACGTGTTGTTATTGACATTAGCAGATGTGTGTGAAAAAGTGGGAGCGAAAGAAATTAGGGCGAGGGGAAAGGGAAAAAAACATAAAGACAAAATCAAAGAGATTGATAGGCCGAGGCCCTGAAAATAGATCGAGAAGTAAACAATCAATGATCATTAATCAGCCCTCTCTCATCCTTGTCAATAGATCTCTCCTTTTTTTCCTCCCACAAAGTTTTCTCTCTCCATCTGTCTCTTTCACCCTCTCTCATTAACACCTTCAGCCTTCCCTTGAGCCCCTTTGCTGTTTTTCTATCCTCCTCTTCTCCATTCTCCGACTCCGGTCACATTCCACTGGATCTGTCCGTCAATATGTCCCTCTACACAACACATACTTTCTTTGTATGGTGCCTCTGTCACACACATGCCCGTGCCTAATATGTTTCTCTCATTGTCCTTTTGGAGATGCTTTTGTTTCACCTTTTGTCTCTCTCATCCTTTACTTTCATTTGTCACCTATTCGGCAAGCTTCCCAGCCCCACAGAGGCCACGATGACAAGCAACGCCAGCAACATCGCAGAGCCACACCTTTGCATTATCATTACCACCTGAAAGCAAAAAAAAAAAAAAAACATTTCCAGAAGGCTCTCCTATAGCCTCTCAATAAAAAACTCTGCTTGTGCTGCGGAGGTTCTGAACTCAATCAGTGACCTTCACAGTGTTCTCCCCACACACACACTGCATTATACAGTCTGTGATCAACTGTCAGAATAAAATAAAGAAAGAAATGTGAAAAAAAAAAAAAACGTGCAGTGTTTTGTCAACAAATTTCTAGTTGCCACTTTAGGAAATAACATGTCTAGTCTAGCTCTCCAGCACAATCACAAAAAATAATATTTGCTTTTCTCTCTGTTGCACAAATAGCTAAAGAAATGTGATATTATTGTGTTAATAATTCCCCAGTTAACACAATGACACCCACACACGCTGGAACAACACAAAAACGACAATCGAATTTCTTCTTGGAATTTATTTATTGATTGATTTTAGAATTGAAATATTGATGTTTTTGGCATGTAAATCAATGACTCGTGGTCTCTGGTTTGATTCTAAGCACCACTGTGCATACACTGGACAACATACAATAGACAATAACATATAATAGAGTGACTTCATCAGTGGTCTGTCTTCACCTGAGTCTGTTTAGTGCCTCGGTGTCTTGCCTTGTAGGCGGTGAGGCACAGTAGGAGTTGAATGTTCCTGTCTTTCAAACAGCAAACTGCAATTTTGGTGTCAGGGCTGAACACAACGCTCTAAATAGCTCTTTATTTAAAACTGATTGTACCACAGAAAACTTTTAAAGTAACTACGCATGCTGTTAATCAGCATTTCAAACTCAAACTAATGGATGTAAAACACGGTGGGCAGTCTTTCAGCGGCTAAAAAAACCCAAACATTTTTAATGTCATTTAAATACATATCACCTGCTGGCAGAGTGTGTGTGATGCCCATGTCTCCCTAATTAGTCGCAGTATATTTAGATGCAACACTTCCTGAACAAGAATATTAGTATCCTCTTTAGAGACTTGACTCTTTTGTTCAATTACAAAGTGTCAGTGCATCGTGGTGGGGAGTACGCTGTCCATTTTGAAGCACACTGCAGGTGCATTATGTGCCTCCAACCACAAAAATACCAAAGGTGCTACTGGTTAGCCCCTTGCATCCTGTGCATTTGATGGAGCGTTGCGCTCTTTGCCCTCAATTCAAAAGACTACCGCCTACAGGCTCGTGTGTGCTGTATGGATTTCAACCAAAATACAACAAACGTCGTCAAAAACACACAGATGTTTACCGATCAATACTTACAGTATGTAACTGTGTGGGCGAAGGAGTCTTCAGGGCACATGTATACATTTCTAGCAGCGCGAAGTGTGTGTGCGCGCAGATCTGTGCATGTGTATAAGGGAGGCGATCGCTGTCTGTGTGTACGTGTCATCACGTAATAGGCCGATGATCACTCAGTCACTATCCTTGATCAAAATAACCGCTCTTAACGACATCCTGGTCCTTGCTTTCTCTCTCTCTCTCTCTCTCTCTCTGTGTCTCCCTCTACATGTCTAGGAGCCCAAGGCCGTTACCATGGTTTCCAGCCCACGCTCAACCTGCTGTCTGTACTTTGTGTCTCATTAGAGCACACTGTATTTTAAGTGTATGCAGACACACACACCCACGCACACACACACTCACATAACCTCTGTCTCTCTCTCTCTCTCTCTCTGTCTGTCTGTCACACACACATTTACTTTTCTATTCAATATTCATTGTCTCTACTAATATTGGAAATGCTATTTGCATAATAGTACAGTATGCCAGTGTAGTAGGCCAGTGCACTACCTTAAGCAGAACTTTTACAAAACCATTCTACATACCGGGGCCTCGGGCGATTGCCTTTCCATTCTGTTCATTCAGAGTATAAATAGAAACTGGAACTCATTTGCGACTGATTATTAATTTTCAGTTGGTTTTTTCTTGGTTATGAAATCCATCTCAAGCCAGACGTGTTTGACTCTTTGAATTCCAGCATAGGTCTGCCAGGTGGATTTGGTTACAGGGATAATAGATGCACTAAACTAAAGCATCTTTGGTGCTAATTGGAGCCTGCTAACATAAATTCTGATGCCTCCCCTCCATCCTTTTTACATTTCTTCAAGAACTGCTGCAACCAGCTATTACCACGAATGAACGAGGATGTAAATAAAATATTGCGCACAATTTGTTGCAATACAAACAAACTGCAGTACAAAAAAGCTGAATATAGATCGCACTATCAATGATTTATGCGAGCAGTGAAAAGTAGAAGCAGCGTGGACCATTTCTCTGAGATGTATCTAAGAAAACAAAATCACATTTAGATCCAAATAAAAATACAAATAAAAACAGATTCTGACTCTTTTCGACTACTGAAGTGGATCTGAACTCTCTTTTATATAAAGAGAGCCCACCTATCACAAATAGGTGGGCTCTCTTTATATAATATATATAATAATATATAATATATATCTCTGCTGTCCTGGCTCCACAATGGGAACGAGCTTCCAACTGATGAAGACAGCAGAAAACTCTACATATCTTCTACCGCAGATTATATAATGATATAATAATAATCAGCTTATACAATGAAGCTGATGTATTTTGGTAGGTTTTGGGTTGTATCCACATTGTTAAATGGTCTTTTTGTAAGTTGCTTAAAATGAAAGCATCAGCTAAATAAATGTAGTAAATGTTCTTTTTCTCTCTCTGCATTCAGAGAGTAATGAATTAAATTTTCTTTTAACTTCCATGACTTTGCTTCTTACATCAAGAATGAATCTACTTTTGTTTGTGTCTGTCCTTTTCAGTGACTTTGTTTGCATTTATATCAACACAACAAATCCAACTGGCTAGAAAACCAGTTCACCTGTGCTCTGTCTCCATTAGTTTAGTCTTGTTTTGTTTTCTAGTTTAGTAAGGAGGACAAGAAGATCTGGTGATTCATTTAAGCTCATCCTCTCAGAATGGTGAAGCGGTCTATTATTTCGAATAAGCAAGAAAATAAGAAGTTTTCCACTGTGACTGCTGAGGACAATGGGCTGAACACAGTAACGGTCCAAGTTAAAAGCAGTGTGACTATCAAATCGTGAGCTCTGTATTGTAATTCAAGAGCTGACTGTATCTTTACCCCCTAGGGCTAAAACAAGGTCATCCCTGTTGAGCATTTTATCTGAATTAAACTGAGCTGATAATATTTAATCAGTGAATGAATCCGTGTTTGGGAATACACAGCTTAAAGTAAATGTTCATTTGTGCTATTGTTTCCGTTTGACCTCAAACTGTGCTTGGTCATGATACAGTTGTAGATCCTTTGTTAAACAAATGCTTGATTGTGTGTGCCAATGTTTGATGAGAGAGTAGAGAGAGAGAGGGCATGCATTTCAATTTCAAAGTTGTTATATTAGGGTACGATTTTGGACTGTTCTGTAACCTGTAATAAAACTGGATGTCGGGAAAATGAGGACACAGAATTTTCTAATGGCAAAATATGCCAAACTGATCTGAAGCTGGGTTGCCAATGGGTCACTTTAGAAATTAATGTCTGGGTTCAATAATAACATGGCACCCGACCCCAACCCACCCACTCTCTAGCTGCTATGGCAACCTGGCAGAGATTCTAGATGAGCATCTGCTGCTTACAACCATACCATACACACACACACACACACACACACCAACTAAACCTGACAGCATTAATTAGCTGGACAGACAACACAAGTAGGGAAAGTGAACACAGACAGACGGTTACAGAAACATAGCAGAAAAACAACAACAAAAAGAAATGTGAACATACACAACTTAAGCATCAGCAGCCCAACAGCTGTGCACGTACAAGTTCTGCTGTCAAATTTCAACCCAACAAACATAGATGTTGTCCAAAGGATTGCGTGAATTTGGTTGTATAGCACGTTTAAACTGCTGCTGTCCATAAACCAACACAACCGAGTCACAGTACTTGAAGCACAGCACAGCAGCCCGTGTCAATTTGTGTCAGCGCACAAAATAATCTGCAGCAGACCATTTCAACCAAACGGGATAATGCATGCAAAACATTGGTAGGGAGAGCCTTTTCCTAATCCCATAGAGTCACAATTTGTGAGGAAGAGAGCTCACAAGTTTGGATATATCACTCTGCCTCAGCTCTGCCTCGCTGATGGACAGTGGAAAAGATCTGTTCAGTACCCTGGATTTTAATGATGCAGTTTTTACCCAGAAAAAGAGAAAAAAAACACACACTTGATCTGAGCAAACACGGCTCACGAAATTGCACGTTATAACCCATTACTGCATATTATAGTAGCTGATGCGCTATAATTAAGGATTTTATGAACACATCAACTAATCCTTCTATTACAGTTTCATTGAAGTTATCGGATTTAAATGAATCCTGATAGTAATAACCTTGATATTTCATTGTATATTTACCACATCGACGAATTAAATTAGTGACATAGAGAAAAAATCCAATAATCTATCAATTCATGGAGCGTTTTAACATGAACACTGACATATTTTAATTATTATTATAATTTTTATTTGAATGAAAAGTATGAACTAGTCCTGAGCCCAGTACCTCATCTATTAACAGCCTCGACCAAACAGAGGTCAAAGTTCACCATGACAACAGCAAAACTCATTAAAGCAAATGTCAGAACTGTCTCACACACAGACACAGTGGCGCTAAACTGTGTGTGTGTGTGAGAGAGAGAGAGAGAGAGAGAGAGAGAGAGAGAGAGAGAGAGAGAGAGAGAGAGAGAGAGAGAGAGAGAGAGAGAGAGAGAGAGAGAGAGAGAGAGAGAGAGAGAGAGAGAGAGAGAGAGAGAGAGAGAGACGGACAAAAATGGATGCAATGCACGTGTCCATGTGTGTACCCAACTGTGTAATTATGTGAGTGATCGGACCACTTTACATGCCCGTCATTCAATAACACGCACGCAGCAAGGACAGCCCACGCCTGCTTACCTTGGCAGCAGGTTCACTTTTACTCATCTATCAATGCCACACTTCATTACCCTCTGTCTCTATTTGTTCTGATACTCTCTCACCTCTCATCTTTCCCCGACTTTCCACATTTCTTCCACTTCGTATCTCTTCCTTTATCACTTTCTGGCACATTGATCCATCAAATACACACTCAAAATATATGTATTCATAAATAATGTGGATTGAGTATCTAATACCTCATCTTAAAAAACAGAAATCACCAGAATTGGTATTTTGCATTTTCACTTGAGAAATGCCCTCTCTCTCTCAACTGTCTGTAAAGATAAGTCATGCACATGAAAGTACACACTCCCCCGCACACACTTTGTTCAGGCTAGTTTAGGCACAAAGTGTATTTCAGATTTTTGGCAACTTTGCTGATTTCCCCTGGGCTTCAGACGGCAGACGCAGATTTGATATGTGACGGGGACAGAAGTAAAACTGTCAAGGCAGAAGAGAGAGAGACATAAAAACGAAACACGAAAAAGCTACAGATACAGAGACAGAGATATTCGAGGGGGAGAGTGTTGGAGAGGGACGGCAGTAGTCAGACAGAGAGAAGAGGAAGACACCAGAAAAGTGAAAAAGTAGAGAAAAGTGTTTTCAGAGCTAGTAAAACATTTAATCCTGGATTACTGCTGTGCCCTTTTTTATTATACACACAAAACACACAAAGCAAAAAGCGATGCCAGGCATCCTGGTGGATTCATTCTCATTCATTCTGGACTGACTCAAACTGTAGCTCAGAGAAGGTCACCTGGAGGAGAAAGAAGTGCTGGAAACTAACAAAAAGAGTTTTTTTTTTTGTTTTGTTGTCTCCTAATGGAGAAAAATGACACATTTTTTCATGACAGTTTCATTTTTTAGCATGCTAGCTTCAGTAATGCGTATTGACCTTCAGGGCCTGTTCAGCCTCGCTCCATCACTGTTTGTCATGGAGAAAATGTCCTTCCTGGAAAATATGTCAAAAGCAATGGGGAAGAATTGTTTTGTAACAGTTGCTGCACAAACATGACTGTCACTGTGGTTGTCCACAAGGACATACAGTACTGTATATGGACATATCAAATGCAGTGATGGGGGCAATGACAGTATAAAGAATGGACAGAGCCTGAGTGATGTCACCCGCAGGTTTCAAAGAGTTGTTTTGAAGCCGAAAATATACAACACTGGCTGCTGCCATGTTGGATGTACGGCTTCTTCCAAGTTCACGTAGGGAAATAGAGCTGAATTTGTTTTCATTGCTAAACAAAGTCACTTTTAATAGGAGCATGGAGACGACAAAGATAGAAAGAGGGTTCAGCGGCCAGAAAAAAGCAATAATTAGCCAGGCTTCAACACAGACAGAAGCAGAAAGAGAAAGATTAGGGGATAAATAAACTTATATTTGATCAGCGTCCCCCCCTGTGGAAACCGAAGCACAAAACATCCCATGCTCTACATACGAAAACACAATTGAAAACATTGTTTGCTTCTCACTGAACTGAACTCTCATACAAATATAAAATTCTTGTTGACTGTGACTTTTGAATTGAATGACTTTGACACTGAAAACAGAAATACCAAGGAGAAAGCTCACACAGTGATTACACATCAAAACGCCACTGCTTAAAATATATAAATGTATAATGTTGAAAATAAACTGAATCATCTCCTTTGGAATATATTATATAATCCTGTGATTACAATGAATGTAATTTTAAATATGTTTTGCATTTTCATTTACCTATTACAATATAACAGGATTGTATTGTAGAGGTCACAGACGTTAACCGATCGTTTTAATATTGACAATTTTCATATTTACTGTGAGCTTTTTAATGCAGCTTAAACCTCAGTTTAAATCTGCACAAAGATCGTAAAATAATTTAAAGTCCATTATATGTTCTTCATTCAACCAACAGTTGCTGAGAGAATATAAATAAACGAGAAAAAGCAGGAATGGCACTAATTAGGAGGGGTAAAGAGAGAGATAGTAAAAATAACTTAAGATGGAGTGAAGGCCTGGGTGAAGAATGAAGCACAAGGAGGGTAACAAGGGAAGAAAGATGGATGAGTGTAGATAACAGACATTATTCCCCTCCAGCTGGGGTCTTTGTCTGGACGCAGTCAGCTGTGAGAGTACCGCAGATATTTTGAAGACACAGACATTGGTTCACCAGAAAACGCCTTTTGACTTTATTATCTGAATATTTTGGGACATCTTAGAAGGTCTTTCTACTTGATTGCAGATTTTAAGCCGTGCATTGCTAAGTAAACTCTCAAATAGCTATAGAGAAATATGAAAAGAAAACTACAGTGGAGCAACAAATGCAAGTCAACAAAGAAAGGAAAACAGTGTGGAAGATTAAAGAAAAGTGATCAAAACAGCAAGCAGCAGATACTGAAACTCATGAGAGAAACACCAGAAGGCGTAGAGAGGTTAAAGACAACTAAATCCACAGAGATAAGACAGGATTGAGCGAGATGGAGAGAGAGACAGGATAAACTGACACAGATATGATCTCCAGGGGAGAGATACAATGACTGACTGACTGACGGAGGGAGAGCGAGGAGGATCAAAAAGGCGACAGCAGTGTTTTGTAACATTGAATAACTGTGTGTTTCTTGGCGAAGCTGAAAAACAAGAAGAGCAATAACGTACGAGACGAAGAAGTCAGGTGAGCAGCGGTGAAACACAAAGAGAGAGATGGTGGAATGATGTCAGGGGGAAAAGAGTTAGAGAGAGAGAGAGACAGAGGCGATATATTCTGCCTATTCCTCCAAGTCTGGCCTCATCACTTTTTATTGCTTCACACATAAAAGTGTCATCTCTCATATTCAGCACAGCGGACATTGTAATATCACCTGCTGAGGTAATACGCCACCAATGTAACATTACTCTCTCTCTCTGGCCATCTCTCTTATTTCTGCTTTATCTTTATCACCACGGTGGCCTTTTGGTCTCTCGTTCCCTGGTCGTCTTTCTGCTTTTCCATCCTTCCCTCTATCATTTTCTCTCTCAGCACTCCCCCACTTTCTCTTGTTCAAAGACCACTGTGCCAAAGCCAAGCCATTTAACTAACTTTCAAAAGCAACGTCCAAGTATGGCACCAGACTTTAAGGTGAGTTTGAAGTTATGCTGTGTCATTATTTGGCAAAAACATTTCCGTTTCAAAACCGGCAAATGAATCAACAGTTAAAGGAGGGGGTTTTCAAGTATGCCATATGTGCATTGACAGAGCTATAGGCCGCAAGACAGGACACAAGGAGGGACTGCAGCGATGAAAAAGAAGATATACCTCTGTACTGTATATCCTTACACACACACACACACACACACACACACACACACACACACACACACACACACACACACACACACACACACACACACACACACACACACACACACACACACACACACACACACAAAGTAACCTGCAAATCAATTGCCGAGCCAGGTCAGTCACCAGAGTCTGGATGAATTAGCTGATGTTCGCTATGTTAGCTAGCTAGCTAGCTATCTGTCTGTGTTAATTAGCTAACTTAAATTAGTCAGTTAAAACCACAATATAATAATAATATAAAAACATAATATTTCATGTGCTTTGCAGTAATGGTAGCATTGACTTTGGTCTTGGTGTGGTGTTGTGGTAGGTGGAGGCTGTTTGTTGACATCAGCGGACTCCATTTCTATGCTAACTTTAGCTAGAGAAGGCACTCTAGAGCACACATAAACCTCACATCCTCCGGATTTTCCTGGAAAATCCATTACATAGTCCTTTTCATAGAAATCTGTCCACAGGCTGTTATTGACATCTGAAAATGCAAGGGCTTATATTTAAGTTACATTGTAATCTTCTCATCCAAAAATTGACTAAAATATGAAATCAATACGTAAAATCTTACATATGGCACCTTTAAACAACACTGGGAATTGAAGGCCTCATAAAATGTGTAATATACTACACATACTGGGCTAACAATTCAAACCATACAGGCACCACACACTCTTCTCTACACATGCAAACACACGGCCATTAACGGACAATCTTGTGTAACCTAATGATGGGCCAGTGGCTTAGAAGCAGCAGTCAGAGCTATTCCCTGCTTTACACGATGGCAATAATTATACTGGTTGGGCTGCGCGTGCATACACACACACACACACACTTACACACACACACAAACACACAGCCAGCCTGTCTGTTTGACAGCAGGGATTAGCAAGAAGAGGTGCAGCTAATGCCCAGTAACGAGACATCCAGCTTATCGCCCACAGAATCGTGTGTCTGTGTGTGTGACGGATCTACAGTAAATTAGCTGCAAGTAATTTTGAACTTTAATGACTTTCCGGACATCTCATTGGTACCGCATGTCACAACCAGTGCTCTCATCTCTTCCTCTGTTTCTTCAGTTCAAATTTAAATGTGCTTCATTTGCATTAATGAGTTTTAGCCACTGTCGCAGACTTGACACAACGTATGAAACAAGATGACAATACTGATTGACCTAGTAATTAATCATCACAGTGATGATTCAAAAGGAAAACTCAGACATATACATGCTGTGAATACATCTATGTACACAGTACTCAAGGATTTACAAGGGTATCACTGGACAGATGTTTTCACCCTAATGGCAGGTGATGATGTAATCTGTGGTTTGGTCTGCATTTTTATCCAGTGTACTGATCTGCTGCATACAGCTTAACCTCCTTTAATTCTGGTATTTTTTCAGGCAAAATATGCCTCTGACCTGTTTATATTCTGAGCAGTAGAAGTTTATTTTGGCATTTTGTGTCCTCCAGCTGTTCATTCTGTCTATTTCTTTAGGTTTCACAGCTGAGGCTGATGGGATGAGAGATGGGTATAGCTGGTGTTTTGGGTCACTCTCCAGAATCTGTAGTAGAGGATGTTTTCGATTTTCTAAAATACTAATCTATTCTGTATATATTGATGTTGAGATAGTATGGCATCTGCATTGAGAGAGCATTTCATTTACTGGCGGCTGTGTGGCTGCTTTAGGTAGAGCGAGTCGTCCAGTAATTAGAAGATCCGCGGTTCGATCCCCTCCAGTCTGCATGTTGAAGATCGGCAAGAAACTGATCCCCAAATTGCTCCTGACGCCTGTGCCATCGGTGTGTGAATGTGCATGAATGGTTAGCTCCTGTGTGAATGAGATACATACTGTACAGTACTCTGAGTGGTCGGAAGACTAGAAAGGCGCTATATAAGTACAGTCCATTTACTATTTATTAGACTCCAGTGAGCCAAGTTGATACAGATGATTCATTGATATACAGTGAATATTGAATGAGTGGCACAGACTATATTCTTATCTCACCTCACCTCAGCTCAGCCCTTGTTAAAGTAGTTTATTATCAGTTCATCATCAGATTAGATTGAAGATTTGATGACTTTATTCCTGGCATCAGTTTGAAAAAACTTTAACTAAAACTTTATCAAAATCAATTAAAGCAGTGGCTCTGTATTCTTTAGTATATTTCACATGAAGTGGGTTTTTGAAGTGGGTTTCTCAAGTCATTTATTGTGGCAGTAGCTAGGAGTTTATCGTAGCAATAATCATTTACAGTATATCTATTTTCTATAATCTACTGACACAGTTTAATGATTTTGTGTTACACTGTGTACAACGCTGTCTCTGAGCAATCGCCATGTAGACATATACATGTGTTGCCATGTGTGAGTGTCTCTATCTGAATTGAAATAATCAGCTCCAGCCTCTAATCAGTAAAAAAGACCTACGTGACCCAAACCGCAGGGCGATCTGCGCGAAGACTTTGGAAGCTGTCCTCATTATAGTGAAAGGGACACAGATGGAGGGATGTGCATAGGACTCAAGTAAACATCCTGATCTCTCTTTCTCGCAAACTTTCTCTCTCTCACACGCTCTCTCACTCCATCGCTGTCTTTCTATAATTT
Organism: Nibea albiflora; assembly: GCA_014281875.1. Classification (NCBI taxonomy): domain Eukaryota; kingdom Metazoa; phylum Chordata; class Actinopteri; family Sciaenidae; genus Nibea; species Nibea albiflora. Next base: position 12,204,444 of record CM024794.1, on the reverse strand, counting down.
TCTTGCTCTCTGTCTCCTGTGTTGCCATGGTAACAAGCTGTGCGGGGGCTGTGATGCGGCACACATCACACCCGTCTCACTGAGCTCACCGGAAGAGAGGGAAAGTGAGGGAGACAGAGACAAATGGGTGACGGGGGGGGTTTGGTGTGTGTGTGTTTGCTGGAGTCGGGGGAGGATATCTTTAACTGCCAAATCTCTGTGTCATTTGAAATTCAGGCGAAGAAATGTTTACAAGCTGAAAGGAAGATTTCAATATTGAATAGCTGTTAAAAAGACATGAATTATTATTTAACAGCATCAAGATGACCCCTGCCACCTTACAGATGTAACCTAACCATCCCAGCTTGAAACGGTTGCAAAGGTAATTAAAAGTGAATGTTCACTGCGTTGTAGTCTGGTGCTTGCTTGAGCTGATGCTAAACCTGGCCGCCACCTGCAGAACGCTGTCTGTCAGAAGCTTGCTGGTGTTACAAATAATTACACATTGAAGCCAATCACTTCGTCTGACAGTTTCATAAAGTCGCCCAACACAGACTTAATTGTAGATTGCGGAAGAAAAGCTCATGTGTCATTGTTCTACATGTTAAATATTGTCTGATTATGGTAAGTTAGCCTGATTAACCTCATCTTAATCACAGTCTTTATGAAAGGCTGTAAACTGTCAGTACTTGGTAAATTTCTTAATAGAAAGATAAGTAGTTACATTTCTGGTGGGAAATCAAACTTCAAATCCAAATGTGGATGTGGTCACTGACAGCTCGTCCATCCGGGTGGCAATCGACAATTTTGCCTGAAGAATCTGATTTTTCAGGCCATAAACCTGTTTCACCTCCCCCTCTTCATTCTTATTTTTGCGGTTTGGTGTCATTGGTAAATCACAGTTATGTCACTGTAGAGTGGCAGGCTAGAGAAGAAGTAACAAGAACAATGGTATGTTATCATCGCTTGCTTATTTCTAAAACAAATATGACCCAAAAGGCTAAGTAGCTAACCAAGGCTAGCCATCATGATGTTCAAAGTATAAAAAAAAAAAAAAAGGTAGCCGTTTGAGAAGCTACAACTACATGGCATGACAATCAAGGGTATCTCATCTGAATTATCATATTTGAATCATCACATCTGTTGTAAATGGTACAAATATATACAGTTTAGTTTACAGTACAGTTTGCTTTGTACAGTATATGATGTGTACATAATACAGCATGTATTACATATTTCATTGTGCTGATAATTTTAGCTTTGTACTGAACGTGTCATGTCAGAAGCCAATGTAAGTCAGACCATTTTCTCAATATATATTAATGTGAGGATCAGCCAAGGCAACCCATTTTCAGTTTAATGACCTATTTCTCGCTGTAACCCATTAACACAACTGAACATCAATTGCCTCATGTACTGAACAATACAAGCATCTGTTGTACTCAACATGCCAGGAAGAGCTGGCCTCTTAAAAAAACAATAATAATACGAACTAGAACAACTATTGAAATACGGAGGATTAGTTGCATTCTTTCTCTCGGCCTGTGTCACGTAATCCCATTTCCCGTCAATTGCTCCCATTTTTCTGCGCTGTTCACGCAAAAGCAGAAAAATAGTTTCAAAATATGGTAGAGCATCAATTTTTCCATATTCACATCTTTTTGTTTCACTGGGGGGGTCTGCCATTTCTCAGAGGCACCGCAGTTCATATTTCTCTTAATTACCTTTGCCTGATTCAGAGTCGGAGCTAAATTAAGGGCCAATTCATTTCCTGTCCAGGCGCTTCAGAAGGTAGCGGGGCAATTCATCACAGACCGCCATTCAGATGTATGACAGAATGAAAAGCAAGTCTCTCTGAATTAAGAAAGAGACTGAAAAGATGCTGGTGATTATGGAAATAAAGGAGATAGATATAGAAAGTCAAGCGTAGAAATGGGGGAATGAAGAATACTGAGAGCAAACGTCAGAGGTTAGTTTGAGTTCTGATGAGATCTTTGTCGTCATTAATTTACATGAACTCGATTACAGCATAAGGAAAAAGTATGGTTAGAAGAATGTTCAGAACATTTGCATATCTCCAAAATCTCAAAATGAAACAGAGTAACAAAGGGGAAACCCTTTGGATTCCTGTGTGGATTACTATAACAACGACTATAAAAAGGATTATTTCTCTGTGCGTCTCCGTGTGTGTGTATATGCGTGTGTGTTTGAGTATGCTGTGCCACTCGGCTGATGTAACAGTTTTAATCCCACAGTGTAAATCTCGGAAAATGAGCAGCAAAATGCCAAACTGAAACCTCAACAACAAACTATCTGCACAAACAACACAGTTTGTTGTACCAACACAGATTCATGAACACCCAAATTCACACAAGAACATATATTATATATATATATATATATATATATATATATATATATATATATATATATATATATATATATATATATATATATATATATATATATATATATATATATTTACTCTGTGTAACCTTCTTTCTACTTCTCCCACTGTCTCTTCTGTCTGTCTGTCTGTCACCCCCTCCTATCCTCTCTAATTCCCGACAGTTTTCCCATTGGAGCGCTGTAAGAGGATAAGACCATTCCCTGGGAGAGCAATAAGAGGATGAATATGTGTTTGTAGGTGTGTTTTGTGTCAGCAATTGCCCAAGTGTTTGTGTGCGTGTATACGCATGCATTTTTTCCATGATGTACATGTTGGTAAGACAATCTGCAAAGCTATACAGGTGTATATAGTTGTGTATGTGAGTGTGAGTGAAAGTGCATATGTGTCTATATCATGTTGGCTGAGCATGTGTGTCTGCCCTACATATGGAAAACCTCCTTACGCCCTGTCAAGAGACTCTGAGAGCTGGAATAACATTAGAAATTCCTGCGTGTTCTTCTTTTGTTCTTGAATCTCGCAGTGTTTTCCTCCTCTCCAACCGCAGAGAGATTACTAGCAGTCATTAATCAGCCTGTTTCTTACAGTGAGAACAGAGGGAAAAAAGATGAAGGAGGGCTTCAGCAGCAGAACTGCCTAATGATTTGATTTGTGGAAGATCTTTAAAGCATCTCAGTCTCATATGTTGATGTGCTCAAAAGGATGAATGAATGGAACCAGAAGGAATTGCTATCATCAGTCCTTTGAAGGTCATATGACTGATAGAAATTTAAATTCATGGTCCGCATTACTTAAATATGCTGTTTCAACCAGAACTATTGTTCACTGAACTGTGTAAGCAACACCATTCAGATGTCACTTCCATGTGCCTTTGAAGATATTTAAGCTGTGGCTGTGCTGAACCTCCCAAACCATGAGGAAAAACTCTGATTATTATAAACAGGAGGTGTGACCACCCCGCGTTCCTTGATAACATGAATCTGAGATTTATCAAATACATGATTAATTTAGAACGTGTTATATTTTGCAGACATGTAATCATGACTCGCGCCGTTCGGTAAATGCGTGGGAAGACAGGTGGGGGATTAGATAAGCACAGTCAAACCTGAAGTTGGCAGTTTTCACTGTGAAAAATGAAAAGAAAAATGCATTTTTGCTCCAGTGCAGCATCGCTGATAGGTTATTTGTCATTTTGCAACATTCTGTTGCTAAAAATTACCTCCACCCAATTTGCCGTGTACCCGTCATACAAGGTCAATGCAGGTTTTGGCCCTGTATGATGTAATGCTATTTCAGGGGGCTAAACATCCCATTAAAAAGATTTCACAGCTAAAATCCTGCCGCGGGCACGGACTTACAGGGAATGGACACAAAAGCAGCAAAACATTATACAACATTTTTTAATAACAGGCACTCCTGTTACTGTGTTAATGGTGACACTGCAGAGTGCAAGTGAATACCCCTCGCCTCACCCTCCTTTCTAATTGTGTTGGGCAACACAGATGCCACAAAAATGCAAAAGGGGCCTGTTTTTTTTATTTTGTCCATTCAGGGCTACTAGAAAAGTGGTGGTGCAACATAGCTGACTCTGTATATGAGGTAAGGTATGGTATGAAGTTTTGTCATTCTCGTATCATTCTCATTTGTATTCTATTTATATATTCAGTGAAAACAAGAGTACAATATGGCTGTGTGCACCTAAAATGAGAGAATTATTTACACCTCTGTATTTGAGCAGCTCTGCAGGCTCTCCTGATGACCTAAATATGAAACAGAAGCCGTCTGCTCTAAAGATGCCTGAACTCAAAGCTAGTCTTAATCCGAAACCATTTAGCACAGCCTTTCAGAGGACTTTTAGCAACAACAAAGCTGTTGTTCTGAATATCTTTGTAAGTCTTTCCACTCAACTCAAACAAAAAATGATGTCAAGTTAAACAGAGAGACCAGAAAGGAAGCAATGAAAGGTAGAGCATGAAAAGAGGCGATGAAGAGAACTAAAAATGTCAGACAGGAGTCCGAGAATGAGACAGAGGGGTTAAATACAGATACTGGCAGAGAGACAGGAAAAGAGAGGAAAAGACTTGAGAGAGTTGAATAAAGAATTCTTCGAAATTGGGTAATTTCAGTTCAACAGCCTTTTGATCTGCTGTCTTCGAGGACTTCACCCAGACTGACAACGGGAAATAAAAGTCAAGGTACAGTAGAGTTTCATTGTCGTTTAAACTGCGAAGACAAAAACCTGTTGACAGAGTTTGATATGTGCTTGACACTTTTGAGGAAGGAGGAGGGGAAAAAAAGATCCAAGGCACTTTGCTTCATGAATTGCTTCCTTTGTCAGATTCAGATTAAAAACAGACCTTGATCTGACGAAACAATGTCAGCATCACTGACAGACAATCAAATATTAAATATAATGAAAGGTGATGCATGTTTGTGAAATAACCATAGAGATTTGAATGTTTTGGTGAATAAGTAAAGATCTTTTCGTCAAGATCAAGTTTCATTGAGTCTGCAGGTTTGTGTGCTAACCATGAAAATAACAGACATTCCATTTTTCACATGGAGGTCTGGGTTTCTAACAGACGCAATAAAAAATAAATAAAAACCAGAAGGTGAAGATCTTGACCAGAGCATATGAGCTGAATCCATGTTGAGAGGTTCAGACATGCAGGACGGAAACAAAACAAACAGTGTAGAGTGTACTTAGATCAGTGGAATCAGATAATTCACTAAAGATATCACATTTAAAAGACAGGTGGCCCATTAATTGCCCCCAAAGAACAGAAATCTTCTTCTGGAAAATGTAAGTTTAGGGTAGATTAGCGATAAGGTTTCCAGAGATCCAATCATTCACTGAAAAAACAGCAATTAATTCAGTCCCAATGGTAGATGTCCCTTTTCAGCCTACTGCCTCACATTTATATAAACTATGATGCACAAACATATGAAGGCAAATAAACGCTGACAATGTATAATCACAAGCATGTGCAGAAACACACGAAAAACAAATTTCTCCAAATTTCCTCCATCTCCTTGCCTTCATCCATCCATCATTCTTCCCCACATATTCCCCTGTGTTTAATTAACATCAGTCTTTTATTGCAAAGCTATGAAAAGAAAGAGCAGAATTCATTTTCATGGTTTCGCCAATTAAATGACACAAAGCGGCTCTTGTTTTAATCAAGGGTAAATTAACATCACACGAGCAAGCATAACACAGCTCCGTGTCAACTCACAGACTGGAATAGACCCTGTTTGTGCATGCATGTACAGTGTGTGTGAGTGTGTGTACATCACTTTTGTGTGCTAATGTGTGTCCATGTAAATGAGTGTGTGTTTGCAAGCGCAGATACATCACCAGTGGTGATAACATAAATTACTCTCCTACTGCGTGAGATCTGCTTTTCATGTCTGACACAAAATCTTTTATTACCATGATATCTGAAAGCTACTCACGCACGCACTCACACACGCATACACCTGTCCTCTCTGCTCTGCCCTCAACTGCTAATCTCCCCCCTTTACAACCATCTTCCTCCTTTCCAACTCCTCACCTTCGTGCTTTTTTTCCCCCTCCCCTCCTCGCTCTGTTTCCCTGTTCTGCCCTCGCCATGTCTTTGATCTCCTCTCGCTAACCAGGCAGGTGCACAATCCACTAAAAATCAATTTTACGCGCCGCTTTGAGACATTTTGAGCCGGTAAGATGTTTTGCAACAAGATACCATTTAACCTCCCTCTTTCAAATTTCTCTCAATTAAAAGCCACAAGGAAGTATTATGGCCTTAACAGACAGCTGTCGTGTGAACTGGGACAGTGCTGGGGGTCTGACCTCTGTTACATGATCAGTTCAGGGTCTCTGTTCTCATACATCACACTCTGAACACTGTGATAAAACACATCAGAGAGCGACATGGTGACAGAAAGTGAGAGATGATGAGATAAAGATTTTTTTTAAAAGAGAGGGGGGCACAGGGACAATAAAAAGACCAGTAAGGCAGGAAAATCATATTCAGACTGAGGGCAAGCCTGAGAAATATGATAAAACATAGTTTAAGGGCATGAGAGAGGAGTTGGGTCATAGGATATCAGCTGATCAGGCTCTGAAATGTCCCCTTAGCATTATCAATAAGCCTTTCTTCTAATGTTAATACGACAGAAAAACACGGCATACAGTACACCTTTCCTGACAAACGTAGACACACATATATAGATGCACCCACGCATTCACATAGCCATTCACATAAACACATGCGCATGCGCCACATTTCACCCCAGCTGCTATACTGAATTCATCCAAATATGGTAGGGGATATTTCCATGGCAACAGCAGGCAGAAGGGGTGCAGGCTTGTGCTGGATGATCTCCAGAGAGAGTCTGCTTTTTGACTTTTGATTCAAACTATCCTCTTTCAATTCATTCATCAGTACACTCATTTCTTCAGGTGACATTTTGGCCGCCATGGAAATGCAACTGAACTGTAAGGTTGCAAAACTGTGCATGCATTGGTTATAACCCATTGCATTGTTGCATAATTTGTATGTGCACCTTCTAGCTAATGTTTATGATGTTTGACAACTTGGCTCTCTTCGTCGGGGGACACGCACAGCACAGAGAATGTTTCTCTGAAATCTGTTGCAAAACAGCAAGTGAGAAAACACAGCCATTTATAAATAGCACCGGCAGAGTGGTCATGCAGTAACAGGTGAAAGGCTAACTGTGTTTGAGAGGGAAACAGTAACAGTAACAACTTTCATAAAATACAGAGATGCCGTTGCCATGAAGTCACCCATATGATATAAACCATAGCTATTATCACTGGCTACCCTGCACAGTCTGGAAATTTAAAGTCAGGAGGGACTGGGCGTATCTGTGCATTCTGTGTGAGCTTGTGTATATGTGTATACAATACCATCTTAAGCTCCTGCTGCCTGACCCAGTGAGCCATACATATACCTATACATTCAAGCGGATACTCTAGAGATAGATGTGTGTGTTTCTATACAGTATAGAAATACACATGCACACAGACGCACACACGCTCTGCTTCTGCCTTGTTATCTGTAATCTTTCTGTAATGTTATTTAGATGATTTAGGATCTGTGAAGCTATTATTCTGGACTGGTCAGACAACACTTGTCCATACTTGCTACAAGGCCGTACATCATCGTGTTTGTGTATGGGAGGAGGGAACGTAACATTTTTTATACCTGAAACATGTTTATTTGTGTCTGTCACTGATAAAGCCTCATCTGAATTTAAGGAAGGACATTTAGAGACACATAAAATAGATTATTAAGTTGATTTACTAATGTGAGCATGTGAGTGTGTGCGGCTAAGGGTGTGCGTACGTGTGGAAGTTTAAGTGTGGGGGAGTGTTGTGTGTCCCGTGTGGCTCTAGATATTTATCTCAGCCCAGCTATTCATTAATGGGTCTGTAGCCTGCTGGCACCATGAGGAATTATAGGACAGAAGCAATCAATACATTCAGGCTCCAGATCCAGCGTGTCTGTGTGTGTGCGGGTGACATAGTTTTCTTGTGATGTGGTAGTTAGCCCCGGGTCCTGATGTGGGTTTTTAGGATTATTTCTAGAAGAACATAAAAAAATCTTAAACCAGAAACACACTGAGTGACTGCTACAAATGTAAAGAGCCGGCACTGGTACTCTTGACTGTACAATTTATATACAGTGTTTCATATATTGTGTTAATGTTATCATCTGTCAATATATATAGCACTCATAAACGACAAGATTGCACAATACCTTACCTAAAAACATATACACTGATCCACACATGTTTAATGAACTGATGATTTGAACATGTTTGGTGGTGAAATCGTGAGTTCATTTAAAGTGCAATGTCACCGCAAGGTTATATTGAAATTTCAATATGGCAAACAACCTTGAAGCAGCACAGAGGTCCATTCAAAAGCAAGAGTTAAAGGCTGAGTGGTTGCTTCTCGTATATAATAATGTTACTCGTCATTAAAATTACGAGGAGAAGGGTAGTAAAACCGTGTCAGGCAGGATCCATTCAGACTAATGGGAGAAGTGGATTATGTTTTATCATTCATTCCTTTTAAAAGGCGTATAAGTATTTCTCGAAATGAGCACACTGTGAAAGGTTGGAGGAGGTGCCAAGATCAAAGAAATCTGCTAACAAACTGAGGATTCATCCGCCAGTGACTTCACAGACAAAGATAGAAGGAATAATACAGAGACACAGGATTCATAAAGAATCAAACATGTTAAATTATTGTACAGCATCCGGCGCACAGCCCATCTCAAACAGCAAAGTGGTCTTTTGTTATTCTGCTCTATTAATGACCATAGTTATCTGCACTAGGTAACTGAATAATCGTCCATGTGCTCTTGTGGTAATCTAATTATTCTGGTGTTAAACGAGTGTCTGCCTAACTGGGCTAATCAGAAGTTCCATCCACAGACCTCCTGTGAGCAGGGCGCCCACCCGTGACCATCTCCAATTTACAACTACAGTCCATTTGTGATGCCGGCGCTAACGAAGGACGATATTCAATTAACCGACCTAATCAAAGCGGACAGACAGAGAACATGAGATGTACTGTAAAAAAATATATATCTATTTTAAGAAGCCAGAGAGAACCTTAGAAAAATATTTTCATCACGTCAAGTGGAAAGCCAAATGATGCGAAAGCTTTAGACGACGTGAATGCTTTTTCACTTAACACAGACCATACAGTAAGAGAGACGAAACTCTTGGACTAAGTGAATGTAATTTGGCAACCAGTTATGTCTTCTCAGATTTAACATCAAATAACAGCATACCATGTTACCATGCATGGTCTTCTCATCTTCCTCTGTCTTTTTTATTTACTATTTCTATTTATTTATCAAAGAACGTTTCCTTTTCTTCCTATTTGGAAATGTCAGATTCTGATCTGCAGTCACTGACGTTGCTAATTTTACAGTTGTCCCGGGGAGGAGTTAGACGGCCATGTGCTACACCAGCTGCTTCTTCTTTAACTGACAGCGATGAGCTTCCTCAGAAGAGCGCAGTGTGAGAGAGCTTCCCACTATACCCCTGATCCCACTCTCCTCTGTGGAGTATGCAATGAATAACCAGTAGAAGAAACATGACAAACCAGCGACAAGGATAAAAACCTGCCAGCACCACAAATTGGGTTTATTGGAATGCAGAGAAACAAAGTGAAGATTTCTACAGCAGTAAATGAGAATTCTGCGCCCCTCTAACTCTGCCTCAGAATTTCCTTACCCGCCTGACTTTCATCTACTTCCACATATTCACATTCAGGAGCTTCCATATATTTCTACCGCTAACCATTGAGCTGCTCCACTGGACCAGTTGGAGGTTAAGTGTTTTGCTCAAAGGCACATTCACAGTAATTGTTAGAGGAGCGGAGAGCACTGATGTGGGCTTTTCCTCGGTTTTGTAGCTCTGGGCCAGCACTCGATGGCTTTCTGCGTAACATTATTTGGTCTGACACTATCTATCAAACCCTCTGTGTTATAAATAGTCCCAACTTAAAAACAACTTAACCCATGACAGCATATCAAAGTTATGACTTTAACTGATCCATCGCTTTAATTCTATGAGGACCGGACTCTCTCAGCTTTGTGATCTTTCTCTCTTTCCTTCCACTTTCATCTCTAAAGGCAAACGTAATTTACAGGATATACAGCATATTTAATACGGGTTAAGACTTTACCTCACTCTCAGCAGGATGACGATGATGACGAGGATGATGATGATGATGATGATGATGATGGGAGATTAAGCTGATGTGTAAGATGAGCGTGATGATAATGAGCATCATGGTGGCGATGACAACAAAACTGCTATGATTTATCTACACAGCGCAGATCTCTGGGGGAAGAGAAGAGTATAATTGAATAGAATTATATTTGTGGCATTTGTATCACATGCTTATCTATTCAATCCCATCTATTCAAAGTCTACTTTGTGCACGGCGTATTGGCTGGCATAGGTGCTAAAATCATTATTCATCTTATGTTTATTATACAGTTGGCATAGCAACCAAAACTCGAGAGGCTTGGAAGTAATTTTTCATGTGTACACACACACACACACACGCATGCACATGCACGGTGTAGATAAACACGGTCCATTTGGAAGGTTATTTTTGCAAGTGAATTGTAGGAGGAATTCATCTAAGTGAGAACAAAGCTTAATGTGAAAACCACCTCCAAAATTCGAAAAAAAACAGCATGTGGGTCCATGTGTGTTTTTGTGAATGTACAAAGGGCAACAATGTCTATTTGGGTATTTAACACCATTCATTAGACTACAAAGACTACTCCACCATTTTACAGAGGCACTGCAAACATCTACAGCTTGTCCACTAAGAAGACAGAGTTTAGAATTATGTCAAATACATGTTTCTGAAAAGTATTTTTTAAAACGAAGCAGTCAAAAAAAAAAAAAACTTAACTTGCTGCTCGTCAAGCCCTGGCTGCTACTGTATTTACACTGTACGGGTTCCCGCACCCTTCAGACCACCTCCAGTGAATTAATGACTTCCTCCACTAACATCAAAAGAAATTAATCCGCATTTAAGGAATAAACAGTCTGGAGACTAAATTGATCACAAAATAAGAAACGTCTGTATCTGTCTAACTCAGCTCTGCTAATTACAGAGTTTGGTCTATTAGGCATATCATTCATTTTCTTAATGGTAATTAATAAAACAAAATAACACGTCAAAAAAAAAAAATCTGGAAACACTTGTCATTTGGGAAATGGCTTAATTAGGCAATGTGGATTGTGTGCAACAGCTAGATGCGCACAATACTTAGTTGAAAATAGTGTGACGTACATTGTAGATGTGCTGAGGTCTTATTTCAACATTCACAGCCCTGTGTTTATAATCATCAATAGCTCTCATAAGAGGGTTATGTTAGTACAGTCTGCCCTCCAAAACATCCAGTGGCTGAAATCCCTAATGGATCACACAGTTCGAACAGAGCTGCCTAACTGTAAAATGTGAAACACACAAGTTACAAAAAACTTTTTTTTTTTCTAGATGATATTTGGCCGTTTCTTCTCATCTAATCATTTTCAATTTCAAGCAAGCAAAATTCACTGGCACAGAGTAAACTGAGGAAATCAAATTCATTTTCTACATTATTAAATTGTAGGACAAACAGTCTTTTCTGGTGGAAACTCTGTATATCCCATATGTACAGCGACATACCGCTACTCATCATAATACAGTAGACCTGAACTTTGTAACGCCACTGACCTGCCGATGAGCAGGAACTCTCCTACCAGTCCCTGGCGTCTCATGGCCATCAGGATGTTGCGGACAGTCATGCCCTCACAGAAACATGCCACCACCCGGGCCTTGGGCAGATGGGCCCTCAGTCTCTCCAGCAGCCGGTCAAAGCTCTGCTCTCCAGCATTGCTCCAGATTTTGCCTGGGGAAAACATGTGAGACAGATGCAAACACGGTCTGTGACATTTGCGATGTTTGGATCTCTCTTGCTTCAAATGTTGTTCCGTTTGTTTTTTTGTGTGTCACAATTTTTCTTTTTCGTCAGTTCAGTGCGCTCAGGTGTCGACCACCTGACACCTACAGTGCAAAACATTTTCACAAGGTATTGTAACAATAGGCTGACCTTTGTTGTAAAACATATTTCTTTTGTAGTCTGAGGCGGCTGTTAAATTCATTTCAACTGCTGATACCTCAGTGCCTTTGTTTGACTGAGCTATTTGGACATTAGTGCAGCTTATTGCTGGTTATTTGAAAAAGCTGACACACCTAAATCCTCTCTGATGTGCATCATACAGTAATGCTCTACAACCAAATTTTTGTTCTAGGGTGTTGAAGGCGTGACATAGTTAGCGGCTCTTCTGTGGCTAATATTAATTTCATAATGACCCTTTCTCCTTGAAGTCAAGCTGCAGAAGTTAGGCGACAATAGGCAAAAAATACCGGCCCATTTCTGGGTGAGTAAAATACGCAAGAGTAGTCTTACATGTCACTGTTTATCCTTTTCTGGACAGACCACTTTAAAAAACAATTTGGGTATAAATTAAGAGTGCACCCACTTTTTGAGGCACCGCTGAACAAATCTGTATGCAAACTATGTACCCACTAAAATTCAATGTAGTTTCTTAACTTAATGTCTGTGGTTGTCTTGACCTGAGTGTCTTACCAGAGTGGGCGATGCAGATGCCCTCCTTGGCTGCCATGTCCTTGAACGCTTCCATCCCACTTTCACCATAGTTGCCTGGACCGCAGAAAGGGCAAGGATGAGACGTGTAATCAATTCAGTTTTGTTTTAAAGTGGCTCAAAGTGAAAAGCATAGGAGCGCAGATGGCTGCGTGGAAGGACAGATTCATAGATATGCTTGCATATACAAAAGAAGATGTGCATAATGACAACGATTACTGATTCGATTCACCGCCGCAAGCTGACAGAGGGAATGTGCTATCATGAGTTATCTTATTCTGCCTCTGAGACAATGCTTTTTGGTGGCACAGATGACAGTTAAAGACTTGATCCCTGCTGATTTTCGGAAAAAAAAACCCCAAAAAAAACATGCCCACTGCAATAACTGGCCTGCTACTACACTATTCATAAAAGCTCACATTTATGTCAGAGAAAGCGTCTCCCCACTGTGGCACCCGTTTCTTTGCCAGAGAAAGTGGGTGACCTGAAATTTATGCTAATGAAGGGTTGTACACACTGGCAAAGAATATGATAGGATTCCCCTCTTTAATTTCGCCTTCTTTCCCTTTTATCTCTCTCCCCTCTCTGTGTTGATTGAAGAAAAGATCAAAACTCTCTCTATTTCACCTATTTTTACCAGCGTTTCTCTCTTTTCTCACTCAATGAGGTCGTTATATCTTCTAATGAAAAAAGGAGGGATCCATTTTACCGAGTATGTTATCAACCACACAATGCAGCCTAATTAGGTATCATTGATCTGTGGTCTACTTAAACTGATGAGGAAAAAGAAGAGGGCAAAGGAGAAAAGGTGATGGGAAGAGTGATAAAAAAAAATGATAGAGATAAGGGGAAAGAGGAGAGCGGTGGGAAATCACGACCGGAAAGGAGAGTGCACTTGAAAAAAAAAGGGGGGAAAGAGAGGAAGAGGTCCCCACAATCCCTGGTGTGTGTGTGTTTGTGTGTAGTCAGGTCAATGATGAGTGTGGTGGAGCAAAGTGTAAAGTCCTGTAATTAGTGTCTCAGTGAGAAGAGTGGGAGACAGATGGTACAGACCGTCCTTCCCTTCGTGCGCACCGACACACACGCACACGCAGACACTCAGGCACGCACGCACACATTCATACTGTTACCATCATCAAAATCGATAAAGCTTGTAACCTACTTCACTCTGGTCTCAACAGGGATTTATGTGTGAGACATCTCTCTCTCTCTCTCTCTCTCTCAGTAAGCCTGTCATGTGTCTCTTTATCATTCCTTTTCTGTCTCTCAATATCCCAAACACACATGCACGCTCCCCATGCTACTTTACATTACTAGCATGCTCTCACACAAATACACTTAGGCTCCAATCGCTCCCAAACACACACAACAGTTTTAGATGCACTAGAGATTACAAACTGAGAGAATAGCAGTCGGTCTGCACCCCAAATTAAATTAATCTTACAGGATAGATTGTAGCAAACGTTGAAACTCTCTAGGCAGATTCACACACACACACACATATTAAGACACACATACTTATTTGTCCATAATTTGGAGGATATTAGCCTATTACCATGTTTTCACCAGTACTGCTATGATGACAGCACAGAAGGAAAATCAAATCCATAAATTCTAAACAGTGAAACTTTAAATAATAACTAGGTGTTAATGCTAGCTTCAGCTCTGCACTTGATACTTGCACCCCCTGCTTGCTTTAAATTACTTTGCCAACCTACACTCTATCACTCAATCACGCTTTTCATCTACTTCACTTTACCCTCCACCTGTGCTGTCTCCTTGTTCCACAGCTCTCTTTTCTTTAGTTCTCCCCCGCCACAGTACACACATACAGAGCAGACTACACATAGGTTCACCTACAAACCGCTGGGAGCCATTATGTCCATTATCTCTCCTCCTCCTCCTCCTCCTCCTCCTAGCTACATGGTCACCATCACTTTTTGTAGCCAAACACACCATACACATACACATTGGCCTCAGTGTCCATCTTTTGTTTCATCACCTCCTGCTGAAAAAAACAACTGGGACCTCCAGCACAGAGATCACACGTTCACAGCTTCCTTCTGTGTTCTTTACCCTCATGTGCTTTTGTCCCTTTTGCCTTTTTTCTGATCTCCTCTACAAAGCAGCATCTCTTTAATCCATATATTTAAAGTTTCATTGGTAAACATAAAAGAACACAAACAGCTGCGACAGTACACAATTGCCAAGAACTTGTAAAGGACAAAAACCCCTTTTCACTGTGCACTCGTCACACTGATGCTCCTCTACGCTCTTCTTCAAACTATCCTCCTCATTGTTATTCATGTAATATAGTGCAATACTTTACAACACGCAATCATCTGCAAACCTAAAGGGTCTTCTGTTCCTCCGTGGAGCTCCCTCTCCTCCTCCCCCTCTAGCTACTTGCTTCTTCTACCCCCGCTTCCCCATGCAGACACAGGTGCTTCCACTCCCCCCCCCTTCCATCCCATCCCTCCCCCTCTCACCCTTCCTCTATCCTTCTCAATTACTATCCTCATCCTCTTGTCACTCTTATCAGGTCTATTACATGCAATTACATGTTCCCTCCCTTTCCCCCTGTCTCCCTTCCTTTGTCTGCTTCCTCTTTTCCACCCTCATTCCCTCCGGTCGCAGCTTCACCCGGAGAAAAACAAGAGCAAAAATGTAAGCATCATTACGTAAAGTCATCCTCCTGCCCCATCATCCTATTCCCTATGATCCCTCTGGTTGTCTTCTCTCCCAGTTCTCCTCACTAATGCCAACACTACCCCGTGTCACATCTGGAGTGCTCCAACAATGTGCAGCTAAATGTCAAACACAGTAATACCCTGGGGCAGACTGACACTCACACTGTGTCAAACACAGGGTTACACACGATTACATGGCTAATTGAACACACACGTAAACGCAAATACAGAACAGCATTAGGACACTGATGTGCCCAGGCTCTGACTCAGACTCTGTATGCTGTATTTGTGTCTGTATCTGTATCAGTCCAAATTAAAAGGGAATTATTAAGTAAGAGTAAAGTTAGTGACAGATAAATCATTCATTTTAATGTTGCCACATAAAAGATTAAATTTCATTTTATAGATCAATTTATAGTTCAATATCATGTAGATTAAAGATGGTAGCATTTAACTTGCAGTTCTCTATTATAATTAGACATGAACAGTGTCACTTGAGTTTATGTAAGCTTCATGAGGTTGTCACCAACCTGATTCAGTTTATCCTAACATACTTTATGTAAATCTGTATGAATTTCTCGGCCTGCAAGTCATATAGGACAGTTAGAAGCTCAGTTTGAACCCCTATTTTGTATGGCATTAGAAGGGAACCTTAAGGGGGCACTAGCCATTAGGACATTAGGCTGAATTTCAGATGTGTGTGATCTGTTATCCTTTTTTGCCATGGAAATAGCTCCAGGCTACAGACAGGGTGCATATCAGCTGTTTTAGAACCGTAAGCGTGGCTTTCTCCACAGGTGTAGGAATCACTTGAGCTCCATTTGCACCATGCTTTCATCTGGATCTAGAAATATAACATGTCTGTGCCTACGACTCTCAACCAAGCAGAAATCCGAAATCACGGTCAGACTTTCATCAACCTAAGGCTCCAGTGAGCCTTTCTCAAAGTTTAAATTGATTAAATTAGCTCTTGAGTTGCTGTGTAATCATCAGTATGATAACAAAATAGGAGTGAGTATCAACTTCTACCGCAATCACACACACACAGACAGAGCAACAATCACACAAACGTGCATGCATGTGCGCCTATAGCTGCACAGGTGCATGTAATTATATACTTTAACCCGCTTTACCGTTGCAGCAGCTCAAACATTTTCCTCCTTGATGACCATACTAACATCTGTGGATCTCTATTTAATACTCCCAGGAGGGCTGGCAAGCCATTTATCTAGCTTAACACAATCCATTGAACAGATTCCCAAAATATGAGTTCTTATATCTGAGCCATTCAATTTGAGTATATGTAGTCCTGTGACCCAGGCTCATTAAAACTAGAGAAGAGTTCTTGTTATATGCGGACCCACCATAAACTGGCCCATGACCCACTTTCAATGTTCACCCTTAGGCATCACTGCCAGAGCTGACGGTGAAAATGTGAGCATATTTTGTCATTCCCCTCTTCCCCATTCATTATACCTTCCTCTACGCTCCCCTCCCCACCTCATCACACCTTCATCTTCCTCAATCCTGGCAAGGCCATAACAGTTAAATAGGCACAGGGCATGTCATTCTCCAGAGAGAGAGAGAGAGGACAGAGAGAGAGAGAGAGATGATAGAAAAAGAAAGGGAGATAAAACTGAGAAGATGGAGGGGATGGAGAATCGGTGGTGTCAGGATCAAAATAGCCAATAATAGAAAGGAGAAAGAACTGAGAGAAAGTGAGAAAGACAAAAGGGGAGTGAGAGTCAGAGGAAGAGGCGGAGAGAAGGTTGACATCTTGATTTATTGAGAGACTGATCAATTTCTGTTGGAGTGTGCTCGGGTGACACATGTCAAATTTCATGTCAATAAAACCAATGAACTGAACTGAATTGAACTGAACAGAGAGAAATGATTGAGGGAGGCAAAGAGAGAAAGAGTGAAACAAAGGAATACTAAACTCAAGTGTAGTGTGTAGAGGGTGTTGATTCTCTTCAGTGAAACACACACTGAACACTGACACCCGACTGCAGCCATCGGTGTGAATTATTATTAGTTTGTTTCACGCTCAGACTGACAACAGACTGTGATTAAAAAGCCAGATACCGTACAGAATATGCGCACATTTTATGCATAGATACATGCGAGCAGTAATGGAAGTGGAGAGGGGCGGATTAAAGAAGAACGCTGAAAACGGACAATGGAGAAAACCTCCCATCTCCTTCACAGCGCGTGGTGAAGCAGACAAGCACCTTTAGCTACCAAGGTGCTCTACAAAGATTTTATTAAAGTAACTGCTGTTCTCCTATGACTGATGATGAGTCCTGCAGACTTCAGGCCAAAATCCATTAATGCAGTTTTTTGTTGTATATCCATGACACCTATGTCATTTATGTATTTATCTATTTTGATCCTTGCCTGTCTGATTTCTTTCTGTCTCACCTCTAATTTCTACCCTTAAGCTTGGAAACTTATGGTGTGTCGCTGCATTTATGCTACTATGGATTCTGCTATGAATTTAAATCACTGCTAATACTGAGCTAGACTATAAGACAGTATTTACTGGAAGTTAGGTCTGAGGTTTGGACGTCATCTGTTTGAGGACTGGGCATGTAAAGTCCTGCTAAACTTGTGTGAACCATTATGGGTTGTAGGAAAGCGCCTGGCGAGTCCACCCCCAGAAACTGTGTGGCTGTGCATCAATTATGGCACTGCAGTCACAACTGGAAAGAGATACTATCTAGCCCAGAGAGACTTCTTTGTATCCCACGCCCAATGGAGAAGAAACGATTATAAAATCCACATATCATCCGCATACATGCACACGCGATACATGCTATCTCTCACTGAGGAAGTAAATGCTCGCAGTGCCCCCCCCCTCCAATAACATTACTTCATTACTTAAATGTAATTACTATGCTGATATTACATGTATTATTCAGTTTCTTGCGTATCGGTTTCTACTGTCTCTTGCCTCCAGATGCAAAATGTTAATGCAGAGAATTAATGAGTCTCTATAAACCCCAAACCACCCCACATCTTTCTCTGAATCTGCAGCTCCTGTACGCTCTCTTATCTAAGCACTCCTCCACAGCCATACACGCGCACACACATACATACACACACCTTGTACTCTGTTTCATTATCATTGCTTCCCCATTCTCTCTTCCTCCCTTTTGCCTCATCCCTTGTTTTTCGTCTTCGCTTTTTCCCCTCAATAAAACCTTCATTTTCTCCCTTCCTCCTTCATTTTCCTCCCTGCCCTCCCCTTTCCCTCAACCCGCTCTCCTTGTCATCTCCCTTCATTCCTCCCTCTCTTCCTTATCGCTCTCTCTCTCTCTCTCTCTCTCTCTCTCTCTCTCTCTCTCTCTCTGTCGCTCTCTTTTCTATCCCTTTCAAATTCTTCCCGTCTTCTATGTGCCACCCTCCCGCTCTGGCTCCCGGTGTTTGAGAGTGATTGTATTTGAGAGGGCTGCGACTGACCTTGAAGACCAGTTCCAAGGTCAAACCCTGAGGAAATACAAAGACCGATACTTTCTTGTCAAATGCACATTTGCACATACAACCACGAGCACTCTCTCAAACACAAATGCCTATCCGTCTCGCTGCTCAGATTAGTTGTAGCACACCAGAAAGCACGCGCGCGCACACACATATGCAGGATGAGCTGTATGTAAGCCATCCTACAGAAACAAATGTAGACAGATTTGCAAATATGATTTTAACAGTAGCTATTACTGTATGACGGCCTTAGTTACATGTCGTCATATGATCAAATACAAATTTGGCACAGGGCTACATCAAATCATCACTGCGTTTGACAATAATACCAAACAAATATTCATTTTATACAGTGGTTTAGTTTTTATAGTACTAGTTCTAGTTCTAATCTAATTTTGTTATAGACTGCTGCTGACCATGACACCATGTCAGAGAGGGGTTTGCCTTTTGCAGGGCACATACTGCAAATGGCAAAATTTTAATTTAACATGACTTCTTCTTTGAACTCAGCCTTTCTGAGGTGGCTATCTGAATCACTTGCGAGCTCTGTCTCCCTAGCTCACAGGCCCCCTGCAGCATATATTTATATATCTGGAATTCAAGTAAATGCTAATATAATTGCACAAGGTTTAATTAACATAAATCAATGGTGTTACTAAAAACACTTTCTTTCTATATATCTATATATCTCTATCTTTCCCTCCCTTTCCCACCGGTAAACCAACTGACTCATCTCACCTCCACCTTCAGAGTGACTGATTGAATGAGTGATCGAATGAGTCTGTACAGTACATCTCCATGCCTGTAGCATACATATCATTCCTGTCCTATCCTCTTGACAGTACACTGCAGTACACAATCCTTCTCCAGGTCTCCATGTGTTTCTCCCTTGTTGTTCTTCACTGCACCTTTAGGCAAACACTTACATAGAGGATACTTTAAACTTTGAGGTCAATGGGACCTGACTCCATCTGCTTTTGACAACGCTCCCTGGCATACTGTCTGTCTCTCAGTGTGGTAACCACCTGTTCTTGTGATCCAATTCGTTCCCCTATCCTCCAGCAATTACCTACTGATCTAGACTGCTGTTTTTGGAGGCTACTGGTTCATCGACTTCTTGGCTTCTAACTAGGTTCAGCCCGGCTACAATAATTCCATTTTTAATCACACTTATCTTAGGAAGCTGAAAATTCATCTTTTTTAAAAAATACTTTCCCCTATCTCTCTGCTGCACTGTTGCTAGTACCCATCTCTTATCTTTCTCTTTCATCTTGCCCTTGCACTGAAACTAAAACTTTTCTGCCTTCTCTACTTGGCTGTAAGTTCTCAAAAGATTCCTTTTTGTGAAGCATCCCAAACGTCCTCACAGTTGGACATATGAAAGCAATCAAGGACTTTCCACTCTCACTCCGTGCTACTGTTCCTTTCATTTAAGTCACTCTGGATAAGATTCAGGTAAATAAATGTAACAGGGAGTCAAGAGTACAATGAGGCAGAGGCAGAGCGAGGAAGGGAGAACAAGAAACGGGAAAAGACAAGAGTCTGTGTCCATGTCAGAGCCTGGTAAGGGTGTTTAAAAGTCAGAGACAGAGTGTGGGGGTGGTTGTACCTTCGGTGTGTATAGCAGACACGTAGCTCCAGTTGTATCTCTTGACAATGTCCACCATAGCTCTAGCCTGCTGGGCATCTGAAGGCACCACCCTCATAAAATACTTATAAAGGCTCTGAAACAATGGAAATAAAATCAGGGATAAGCAGAATTACATCCATTAAACCCAGGAGCAACTAGAACATTCAGTAAAGTGATGGATAATTCTAGATAATTAAATTAAAGTTACATTAAAGTTGCAGTAATACATTCTCCTTCAAAATGAATCCCCTCAAACATTTATGAGCCTCATCTTGAACTTCAGTAGCATAGAAATTGACTACAGGTACACAGTCTCACCTTATCACTGAGGTCCATACTGGTGGCAGAGTAGGCAATCTGTGGTATGTTGAACAGCTGTAAAAGGTTCTGAACCTGGATGGCCACTGAACTTGACCCCGGTCCTATTAAGCCCACAATGGGTTTCTTCCCGCGCATTGGAGTGGCAGAGGGGTCTGCGCACTTCATCGTCTGCCCTCCGCCTCCACCCCCTCCCCAGGAACCTCCTCCGCCCCACTCCTCGGCCTCATCAGAAGAGACGAGCGAATCCCGTATGAACTCGATGCTCTGCTCCAGAGCCACAGCTGAGTGCCAACAGGAGTCGCGTATCTCACAGCCCAAACTGATGTTGGGGAGGATCTGCGGATCAAGGTTGATGCGGTCCAATGTGTGCATCATGGCCTCCACCCTCTGGATGCCATACTGCTCTCGCACCGCGCCGCACTTGCGCTCATGCACCTGTGCACAGAGTGGAGGGGACTCAAATCTATTCAATTGAACTGACATTTGGAAAACAATGCTGTCGAAATGTTTTCATTACTAAAAATAGCATTCATTATTCAGATGTATTTTCGTTTTTAGCAGACTGCACGAACAGCAAGCAAGGTTTGTCACTGCTGGACTAATATTGGTTTTATATTCACACGGCTGCCATGTTCAAAGAGTTATTTTTTCCTGTATGCAAGTTTCTGTAATTAGATAGATCAGAATTTTTTTTTAAATAATTTCTATCTTCCATTCATAATTTTCAATGTGCTTCTCTCAAATCCAGGAAGTATTACATGACGGTTAATGCAAGTGAAATAGTTGACTTCCTCACATCACATACATAAACATAATCCCGCAGAAATGCACAGTCACAAAAACACAGATTTACCTTGTCGGCAGGAGGCTGATGATGGACAGAGAACAGCGCTCCGATGATGATGTCACCAGGTATGTGTGCCACAACTCGCCGTTCGTTGGACTGGGCAGAGTCGACTTGATCAGGCCGCACCCAAACTGACAGAACTAGCAGCAGATAAAGCATCATCTTGGTCCGTTAAGGTCAGAAAGGAGAAGTTGATTTCAAATCTGTTGCTTAGAGGCGTCACAGGAATCTACTCGTCCGAGAAACACTTTTCCTGGCCATGGCAAGAGCTTGTGGCACAGAGCTTTTGAAAATGGACGGTTTCAATATATTCCCTTCTTCTGACTTGTCTTTCTGTCCTTCAGATTTCAAGGCGGGACCATCACTGCAACAGCTGAGACAGGTGCAGCAGTGCAACCTGGGAAATTCAAAAGAGAAATCTGGGCTAAGTCTCATTGGCTGACATAACTTCAGGCTCCCACAGTTACAAGGCAGAGTTGGTCTCCACAGTAACAGGTGACAGACAGACATGTTCACATAAACCTGTGAGCAGAGAAGACTTTGTTAGAATTTGAACTTCTTGGATGGTGCTGGATTTCACAAGCATGCCTGTCACACAGGCTCGTCTGTAGTTTTAGCAGCCTGGTCTGTTTATTGTAGACACAATCTCCTACCTTTACTTAAGATAACAAACCTTCAACACAACATTCTTTACACAGACAGCACATACAATAACAACTATAATGTTGGACTGCCTATACATAATACTTCAGATATAATACTTCAGTTATTTCCTCTACAACCTCTTTCTACTCACACCTCGTCTTTTCAGCGACTACTAATTATGGAAAAGTGTGGAAATTAAAGTCTGAGCTCATATATTTCACTCTCACTCGAGGCCGTGTCTGTGGGCACCCATTTCACAGCAGATGTAAATCGTACAGCGTTACTTGATGTTTAATTGAAATGGGGATGCAAACTGCGCAAGTCAAATAAATGACCGTCAGCCATTAAAGTGACCATAATGAGCAGTTACTGTCTGCTCTTAATGAAGCTCCGTGTGATGACTGGAGCGCTGGCTCTCGACTAGCTCTAAATCACCGCGACCGTGCAGTCATCGCTGTGTCAACATAACATCAATAACACAACTGCAGCATCGTATCACACCTCGCAGCTGCCGTGGAGGGGCTTTGGTCGTCTGACAAGTTTTATACAGCGCTCACTCGTAAAACCGCAGCACCGACAAGGTCACATAAAACCACCGGCAGTCCCATTTTTTCTCTTTAATTTCTTTTTGTTTTGGTCCTTGAAGATTAACGCCGCTGTTGAAGAGCCACGATGAGTCCCAAGTCATTCCTCAAGTGCCTGCCCCCCTCCACTAAATGAAACATGGTATGTCATACCTTATTCTCCTGTTGTTTTAATGTTATTAGCTTAATACTGGCTTTTGGGTGTTCTCTCCAAATTGGGCCCTCTTGCATCGCTCTCTTTACGGTTCAAATTGTTTGCCAGACTAAAACAAAGACTACGATACATCCATTGACAAATACTTTGCCATTCAGGGGTATTTTGTATTCCCATTGTTCTAGAAAAGAAAGTAGAATATTGCAGATGTCTTGTTATTTCCAATTATAAAACGCATCCATTAAATTCCGAATAGAGGTTGGATAACAGGGAAGAACCCCATTTTCAAAATGTGGGCAAGTCAGCCACTAAGTGGATGATTCGAGCAGACATACCCGACACATCTAGCTACAAGAAATACACCAAGCACACAGTGTTTAACAGTCAGCCAAATAAGGGGAACATCAGTTTCCTCCCCCAAGTAAACTTTCAAGTAGCCATCCCTCTGCACTAATGGGCCAGTCTTATAATTTGCTTAACCTCAGAGCTACACAAATGCTTAACTTCACTGCAATGGAGCAGTTTAATTGACCATAAACAGCAGGGGAGCCGGGACAGTTAAGACAGCAGAGGATGCCATCCACTGCTTATGCAAAACAGGATCAAGGTCGTGACAGGGATGTTGGTGGTTAGCTAAGTGAGGGAAGAGAGGGGTGATAGATAGAAGGGGGGAGAGAGGGAGGGACGGAGGGAGGGAGGGAGGGGATGGTGAAGGTGGAGTATCGTGGAATATAGAGACAGAGGATGAGAGGGACACGGAGGAAGTTGAGGGAAACAGAGCACATCAGATAACAAGACGGGAGGGAAGATGGAGAGACAAGAAGAAAGGTGGGGAGAAGAAAGAGAAAGGGGATGTAGTAGAGATAGAGAGAGAGGGAGGCAGAGAAGGAGATAAGAAAAGAAACAGAAGAAGGAGCGAGTGATAAAAAAAAAAAAAGGCGTCAAGGGACGGAGTCTCTCACTGAACGTAATTAACAAGACGGTGTCAGGATGGCAACAGGGCTAACTGCTGCTCCAATAATGAACAAATCAAACAAAACTCACTCTCTTCCACACGCAGTCTCCATCAGTGACGCGACTCTGTCTCGGTCTCCCTCTCTCCCTCTCTATCCACTGGCACGTTAATGTGAAGTTACAAATATAATTTCCACACACACACACACACACACACACACACACACACACACACACACATTCCCACTCACCAAAAATCATTTCACCACACATTTCTATGCTTTAATTTGCGATCCTCTCTCTCTCGCGCAGTCACTCGCGTACACGCTGTGTCTCGCTGTCACGCTCCCCCTCTGTGTCTCCCTCTTGTTGCGTAGGCCTAACTGTGGCTGAAAGGAGAACAGAATCAAATCCTCATTCCCGACACAAAAACACATTGCACGCGCCATTAGGCATTTATATCTCTGGTGCCATCCAGACTACACACAGGAGCATCATGAAACCTTCCAAATCAACTTCAACGCAGACATAAACACACAACGTAGGTAGTGACGAGGCCTCCCTCCCTCTCCGTCTAATTTTAATTCAATGAGTTCCATTAGCGCTGACACGCTGTGTTGAGAAAGCATTTAATTTATTGCGCATTAAAAAGGGATAATAACAGTCACAATTTATTTAAAAGAATCCCTAGCACGCAAACAAATATTTTCTCTATTTTCTTCCGTATGACGTGCAGACGTTTGTGTTTGTAATTAATGATGGGGCAAGAGGCAGCATCTGGAGTTTTTAAATAGACTGTTGTTCTTTTCCCTCGCTGAGCAGCTTGGCTTTGACTTTACTGATTGCATATATTTTGACTGGTTCCAAAAAAAGTCTCCTCAGACCACGCACATGTTCACACCCATGCTGATGGAAAATGCAGGCATCTTGCATGCCCTACACTAATAGATGTGCACTCACCCGCATCATTTAAAGATCTTTCTTTTTACTGTCACGTCTCTATGTGTGCACCTCTCTATCGGTGATACTCTACCGGCAGACAATGCGAGGATAAATGGAACACCAGCATGAGTTTTGTGTAATAGGCTACACACATCCTTACATAATGGAGTATGTCCACGTCTTGCTGCGAATATAAGACGTATTACATTCTGGTCACAGCAGAAAAACTGAGAGCAAATAGGCACCATCAAACGACGCTACATCGTAGTGTTTCTCAAACACTAAAATGGGTCATCTTTTTGCGTTGTGTGTACAATTTAAGGAAGTGGAAATATTTTGGGATGTTATTTGGGGGAAGGCTTTTGCTGAGTGGGCATGTGACAATGTGTCTCTTGTTCCCAAGTGGACGGTTGTACTCTTTTTGCACCTGAGCCCCAGGAAACACATTTATTATATTTTTTGTCATTACTAATCGCTGCCCTGTTTCATGGAATTGCCTGATTGCCA
The DNA here is from genome assembly GCA_014281875.1 of Nibea albiflora. Lineage (NCBI taxonomy): Eukaryota > Metazoa > Chordata > Actinopteri > Sciaenidae > Nibea > Nibea albiflora. The sequence continues at coordinate 12,179,108 of CM024794.1, read as the reverse complement.
CTAGGAGCTGTTCCTGCATCTCAAACGAAGGACGTCACAAAGGCTAAGAGATGCCTACGCTCACAACATTCATTCATGTACATCCATAACAAGCGACATCGCTTGTGTTACATCCCGACTGCTGCAGTTTTGGTTGTTTTTTCCTCCGTGAGTCTGTAGTATTTAGTGACTAATTTAACTATTAACCGTGGTTTAAAACATCACAGCTTTGTAACCATAAAGGCTCAGCTGCTGTTGTCACTTACAGTGAACAAAGTAGTTGGGCTTTAGTGCAGCGGAAACCAACGGCAACAAAGCGCTCATCAAAACTGCATCTAATCCCTTCAAGGGCATGGCTCATGCAAAGAAAAAAAAACAAAGAAATGCTCGTGTGATGTTTTGTGAAATATATTCATGCATTATAATAGTGAAACCGGGATTTTTCCTCAGACTATAATCATGCCATCATATCTATAACCATTACATCCCTGGTTTTAAGTCTAAATATATAAATGAGGCATGATACTGAATGACCTTATCGGTCAGCTGAGGGCATGAAGATGTCAAACACAGTCACAATCCCTCACTCCAATTCACGACGGTGACAAAGCCAATAACACGCCAGATAGCAGAAGTATGTCAGTGCAAACGTGCCGCTGAGTACTGTTGATGATAGGTTACCTCCCCGTGGGATCTCAAACATTCAGTCACTGTCGTCAGGGAGTGCCAACACAGTAACGACTTTACCTGCTGCAGCAGCAGCAGCAGCAGCAGCACATCAGACAAGGTGTGACAGAGCTGCGCCTGCATAACTCAACCCAAACAAGCTCTGACCTTAAATTACTTCATTCTGCAACGGTTCAACGGGGACCGGCAGCATCGCCGGTCGACCTTGTTGTACTTTGAATGTTCTGTCTCATTGTGGTCATGTTCCTATAGCGTCCTTATACAGGGATTCACTGACTGATGCGATGTTTTGTAAGCCCTCAATTCATCACTGGCATACACGTAGAGCGTCTGATCGCTCTCAAGTGCCTCTCTCCAAGGAGAAATCAAATCCAGAGACAACAACAACAGTGACTGGCGCAGCGCTGCATCGGTCAACCGCAATGGGAGATCAGAGTCCATCATTTGCACCGAATCAAAACACGCGCACAGGATTTCACAACAGGGGAATGGTGCAAAGCATGACAGAGACACCGTCTGAAATGAACGTGGCTACAGCATGCACCGATCAAACTCGGGTTTCTGATCCCTCTCCGTCTTACTGACGTGACTGTATCTCCCAAACATCAGCGCAACCGGCTGCTCTCTTTAACTCGGTTACGGGATGTAACCATTCAGGGATAACTAGTCCAGATGTAACTGCAAGTAAGTCCCTTTATGGATACTGCGAGAACAAATAAAGATAAAAAAAAAACACTGTGGGCAGTCTCTAGAAATACTGAATGTGCAAGGTGATCTTTCGTTGATGATTTCTACACAGTCCTAACAGCTAAGCTTACCTTATAGGCACCTATATGCCCCTCTGATGTCACCGTCTCCCCTTGATAATTGGGTTGTAAGTTACAGTCACAGAGAAGAGAGACCGCCGATCATGTGTAGTCCAATGTCAAACACGCCGGAGCGGCTTCCGAGCTTCCTCCGTTTTCCAGTCACGCACACCTGAGCCTCTCTCCAAACACCTCCCTCCCTTCTCAGCCCCTCTCCCCGCTTTCTCCCTCCGCTCGTCTCTCCCTCTCCCTCTCTCCCTCTCTCTCTTCACACACCCCCTTCCCACCTCTCCATCTCTACAAATGTACGCATCGTTTTACTCAAACGCGTTTCATTTTACCTCCACCTCTCTTCTCCTACCGTCGCATTTGGCTGTTGAAAATGTGAGAATAGTTCTGTTTGTCCTTCAGCTGATGTGGAGGAGAGACAAAGTAAACTTTTCTCGGAAGAAGCTAAAGGCTTATCTACAGACCACTCGTTAGTTGGGCTAGCTAGGATATTGGTATTGCCTTTAGCTTAGCCTATTTCTTAGCGTGATCATTAACCATTCATTGGTACATGTTTGTTTGTTTGTTTGTTTGTCTTCAGTTTACAGAATTACCCGATTGTGTTCAGCTAATCAATTCGGGCTACGTTAGCCTAGCCTCGCTAAACGGTGGCTCAACTACGTTGCCAAGCAACACACATGCTAAAGTACGGCTAAGACAGTGTTTCCTCGACAATTTATGGTTCCCTTAACCTTCAACCCAACTTTTATCCCCTTAATTACGAACAAGTCGCCTTCTGCGAGGCTTAACGCGAGCTTCATCTTTCGACACCCGGCCTGCAATGCGAACACGTTAGCTACTACGTTAACACCTCGACAAGAAATGGGGGACACTATTTAGAGAGGGGGCGGTCTTCGCCGTAACACCTGTGAAGGGTTCGAGGACCGTCTTTCTAGTTCTCCGTTTGTAAGCAGTGGATGTCCTTCTGCCTTTTACTTGCACCCAGCCTACACGCACAAACACCTCTCATTTAAGTAGATCAGAAAAAATGTACGCAAATAAATAGCAAACTAGGCTTGTTCTTCTTCATCGGCTGTAGCCTATTGTGTAGGATAAGGTGGACTCTCTCTCTCTCTCTCTCTCTCTCTCTCTCTCTCTCTCTCTCTCTCTCTCTCTCTCTCTCTCTCTCTGCTCTCTGATCAAATAGACATCAGAGGTGACACTGTGGGCTGGGATAACGATGCAGTGGATGAGATCGATAACATTTAAAGTTTCATAGCGGTCACAGGAGTAAAGAGCCATTAACCTATACAGCTGCGCCATGGCGTCCAACTTCAAGACCCACAGAGATCAAATTATTAAAGATTTTTAAAAAATCAATACATATCTCATGCAAACATCCCGCTCCTCCCGTAGACCACCCCGGCCATGTAACACTGGCGGGTAAACGACGGACTGTTTTAGGTTTTGCGCGAAAACAGACTTATTTATGTATTTGTGGTATTAATTCTTTTCATTTAATTATATCAATACAGCCACCTGTCACGGCATTCAGTGCAACGCAATAGAAGAAATGCGCATTTTCCTTAACTATGGGGAATTTGTTTGAAAGCGTGCCTTGCTGTCTGATATTGAATGGGTTAAACCATATTTCCTTTCAAAATAATACAGGACAGGCCACTGTCGTTACATAAATCTTCCAGCAGGAGGAATTGGAAACATCATGGGTCGTTATCAGTGAGTAGCTTATCGAAGACAGAGATTATCTTCGACTATTACAGAAGTGATTGTTAATGGGTTTACTCCTAATGGGAGTGAAGCGTCCCCTTCCTGGTGTGGTCACTTTGAGATGCATTCCCATACATGAACTTGGCAGCTTTATAAGAAAAAAAATAAAATTAAAGGCAGGAGAAACTGTCCAGTCACTACATATATTCCCCTGAAAAAAACGGTTAATCAAAGTTAAGAGCTGCATACCTTTGCTTGCTGGACAGGTGAATGCTCCTGGAGAAACACAGCATCCCCTCACGCGTCCATCAGGGCATCATGCTCGCGGTGGGTAATCTACTTTTTCACTATGGCAACAAATAAACCCCCCTGTCCTCTCTCTCTCTGCCGCGCCACGCGCTCCAATGAGGAGGCTCCGTTCGCGTCACAGGTCATACACCCTGTGTGTGTGTGTGTGTGTGTGTGTGTCTCTCTCTCTCTCTCTCTCTCTCTCTCTCTCTCCGTCTCGCTCCCTCTCTCCATATCACACCTACCTCCAAGATACCATCTGGAGATAGATACTGATAGAGAGTAGCCCGAGAGAAAGAATGGGATAGAGAGAGAGAGAGAGAGATAGAGAGAGAGAGAGAGAGAGAGAGAGAGAGAGAGAGAGAGAGAGAGCATGGGATAGAAGTGGTTTTAGAGCTTGGCAATGACAAGGCTTGGATTAATTTGCCAGCCAAATGCATTTGGGATTAGTAGACCATTAAAAGAGCATAGACATACAGCATACTCACGCACAGACACACACACATTCACACCATCTTTCTCTCTCTCTCTCTCTCTCTCACACACACACACACACACACAGACGTGCTTTAGCTCAAACAGTGATAGCCTTACTACCCCTGACCTCTATCTCTCTCACTCGCTCTCGCTCTCTCTCTCTCTCTCTCTCTCTCTCTCTCTCTCTCTCTCTCTCTGTTTCACTTTCCTGAGCTAGTTTTGACACAAACAAATGGGCTAACAGGAAAACAATACACATGCACACATAAGCAGATTCACGCACACAATTTCACAGATGGGTCGGTGAGTGTGTGTGTGTTGAAGTAGAGCTATCCCGCTTTTTAGGTTTCCAAGAGCCATAAAAAAAATTAATAGAGTTAAAATACCCAAAGCTGAATTAACAAACAGGCTAAGAGGGACACTTTCAGATCCTCGGGGGTCCCGAATACTCCAGGTTTATGGCAGTCCTCGTTTGGTAATTTGATTAACTTGTCTGGAAAAGGGCCTTGGGGCCACTACTGCATGTGTCAAAATGTTTTAATGCTTTTACGTTCCAGTTACTGTCATCCTTAGCTTGTTAAATATTCTTAGAATTTGCCGCTTAATCAACTTTCAATCAAACTAAGCTGGACTTTTTGCCCACTAAAGCCAATGATGACAATCATGTCATGATTTCCTACGAAAGGGAAAACCAAGCAGTGTAGATGTAAAGATTTCATTCCATTGACATTGGCGAACTTGTCCATGTAATATCGAAATACATCCCTAAACTCTACATGTCTGTAATCGTCTTTCATTTACATCATAATCAGGATGCTTACAAGAACATTTTATGGCTGATTTCCAATGTTGTTGATTTCCAATGTACATCTTTCCATGACATTTCATCGATCCACATTATGTCATTCATTTACCACATCACACCACAAATATGGCACGCACGACATGGTCAACGATCACTTGAATGCACCATTAAACAGTTGACTGGCCTGCAAGAGATTATGGGATACAGATGGCTGTGTGATTCACATGATGTGTGCTGCAGACTCAGGAGGAAGAAGAAGCATTTTTGGATTCTTATTGATGTGTTGTTGATGATGAATTCAGATGCGACATAATTCATCTGCTCTTTTGTCCTTAAACTTTAAGCTCCTATCCTTAAATCACATTATCAATAAGCTTTCATCAAAATCCTCAGTTGTTATAATCTTACTGATCTTTATGTGTCAAAAAATTGAAGCTCCTGGTAAGCTGTCTATCGGACAATCTCCCTCAACATCAACATTTTTTTTTTAAATTCTTGATCATTCACACAGACATCAAGGATGCTCCAACACATGAGAAGTTTCTGTCTGCTGTCACATCACATTGCGTCCTTGATAGAGCCGTATAGGACGGATGAAATGCCAGAATGATCTGGGGTCACATTTCCATGGCAACCCCCTCACTGTTGTACTTGCACTGTTGTAGTAAAGCCAAAAATCAACAAGCAACCAACAGATCAGTTCAGTTTGTCTCATTTGATGCTAGTCAGACTCTCTCACACACAAACAAATTCAACTCAATAATCTCTTGAACGGTCACTTGTAACTTGACTGATGTAAATTTGGACCAGTAAGTGAATTAATACTGAAACGTGATGGAGGAGAGTGTGTTAAATCACGGAGAATTGGATTGAAAGGTATGATAGATGAACACGATCCAGTTACCACACTGTATGTGCGTAATCTGACACTGACACTGTTAAGCAGAGTGTGTGGGCTACAGTGGAGTGCATCACATAGCGACAGGTCCCCCGGTTAGAAGAAAATAAGATTACAGCAACACAACAAACAGTACAAGGACACTCTATAAAGCATACCTGTGCTCTGTATGCACACTATGTAACTATGTACAGTCGCGTAGCACACGTAAATATCTATAGGGAAAAAATGCTCCTTTTTTACAACACTCCTCCGCAAATCACAAGCACAACAGAGTCAGCGTCACAGTCAGTAAATCAATTATTCAATGGCATTTCAAAATATCAGTGGATACCCACGGTTGCCATAGACACATAGCTGATTTACAGGGTTGTCACTTGACTGTGATATTCCTACTCTAAGTAGGACAAATAGACAGAGAGAAAAAAAACCCTGCATGATGCCAACATAGTAATGAGATCGACGGTTTTGAAACATTCACTCTTATGTCATTCTTGCTTCACTGAACGACTGAAGATTTGAATGTCATTTATTTGTTTTAAATGTGGTACACATTCCATTTCTGGTACTTCATACCTAAAAAAAAACAACAGCTTTATAAATGATAATCTTGATTATTTTGCTCATGTCACATCACTTACTTACAATTTGCAAGTGACATTTTGACACAAAAGGCAGATCTGTCAACCTACTTCAACATTGTGCAACTCCACTCTGCAAAAATGTTGTTGAAACTGTGATCAAGTAATGCAGTCTTGCCTCACTGGCAGATTTATACCTAATTTTAACATTACTGTGAGCAGAAACTTCACAGCAACAGATGCAGATTCAGTATGTAATATTACATAACACTATGTTCATTTATTCCATTTATTTATTAAGCAGAAAAATGCAAATTCAACACACTCTGAGAAAAGAGAGCATGTCCTCAGATCATGCAGCCGGCTGTTCCAGAGTGTGGATGCATACAAACTAAAAGCAGCCTCAGTATCGATGTTAACTGTCACAGCACAGGTTGACAAGCTGTCATAGTGTCTCTGACTACCAACAGCGCCGGCACACAAACTGGGTGATGCTGCAGCGCCCTGCAGAAATGAAATGAAATCAATTTTAAAATATCATATCTGCAACCAATTTCTTTTTATTGTCAGTTTGTCTGGTTGTTTATCTCAATTAGTCATTTTATATTTAACTGAATGAATCCTATCCTCTATAGAATATCAGCAAAAACTGCCCGTAGTGACATCAAAGCGTCACAGTGCCTGATCAATAGTTGAAAACCCAAAGATACTCAGTTTACTGTCACAAAAAAAACTAAAAATAAACAACAACAGATGATAGATTTTTCTGTCTATTAATCTAATTAAGATAGATCTATCTATCTGGCTCATCGCTCTTTGTCGAGATCCAGATGAGGGGCCACGGAGTCAAAGGTCAGGAGGTCATACCCTCCAGCCAACTCTGAACTACAAACATATACATGCCAAATACACATCTATCCATCCATTTCCTGTAACCACTCATCCTTATCAGGCTTGCAGGGGGCTGTAAGCCTGTCCCAGCTGGTACTGTGCGTGAAGGGGCTGCACCCTGGACAAGTCACCAGTTCATCACAGGACTGACCTAAACGCTTTGCTAAAACATTTTTTATTTCTTCTGGTATACTCATAAAAACATTCATGAGCAACAGTTACAATTTTAGGTACCAGTTAGGTACAGCTCTGCCTGTTTTCAAGATTGGATTACACTTCTGTTCTGATTTTAAGGCAGATTCTCCATCTTTGACAGTAATTATCTCCTTGGCCAACAAGGTGAAAATTATGTCTCTCCCCTGTAGTAGAAATCAGGAAGATGTATCTGTCATCTGCGCAGGGCAACGGGGTGGATTTTAATATGAATGCGCCTTCTGAAATGAGATATCAGGCAAACAGAGTCAAATGACCATAAGAAACACCACCAGCTGGTCAGATCATCAGGATTCTCCCTCGTCTTCCGTCTCATACAACTGATGGGGAGGAAAGTCTTAGCTGCGCGCAATAACCATGCTGTGATAGACAGTCGCCCTGTGGTGCTCTTGTGTATCAGGCAATAAACGGATCATGCTGCCCTCTTGTGCCTGTTTGAGACAAAAGTACAAGAGATTTATGAGAAAGTCTCAATCAGGCGTCATTTCGAAATACTTCACGACACGTGGGTGTTGAAATATTCAGGTTCCTCGGGTGGACTGCTGGAGAGTTATAAAGAAGGTGAAATTCGTTCAAAGAAGTTCACGCGCGCACACACACAGAAACACACGCTCACACAGACACACACACACACACACAGAGTGTGTCTGTCTCTCAGGGGAGCCCTGCGGACAGATTTATCCTGTGATGGTCATTCCTGTGCGCTCCGCTGCGTTCCTGCAGCGCGATAAGCTGCATCCCGTGCCTGGCTGCAGCAGCATGTGACCGGCTTGTGATCCCGAGGTTTGCGCAGATGTCTGCCCTGAGCCCGACTGTACCAGTCTACAGGACTCGAGGAGGACAAGCATATGAGGGAGGGGGGGAAATAAATAAATCTATCCCACTCTCTTTCTCTCTTCATAGGAGTTTCCACATGTTGCACATTCTTGCTATGTGCAGATGATCGTCACGCTGTACCATGTGCTGCAGATGATGAAAACGCTTACTGTACTCCTTTATTTTGTAATAAAATGTTTCTCAAACCACTTTGTAACTTCCGAAAATTCAGATTTCATGAACCATCATCGATTGAAAGAGGACTGTCTATTCTAGGTGACACAAAACAATATTATTGCCACCATTATCACCAGCAGTGTAACTACCGTAAATACAGTCCCTCTAGAAGAAAAAAATAGGGTACATTAATATGTCCGTTTATGGTAGTTTATACTTTTACTTCACTACATTTCAGAGAGAATTATTGTACTTTTTACTCTATTACAGTAGCTTTATGTACACCAGTTACAACATGAAAATATTGCTTATGAGTAATGCATCAGTGATGCATTTTCAGAAAGATCAGTGGTTTAGCTTTTCCTATTCACTTACTGTAACATAAACTGCGTCTCAACTTGATTTCCAATCTTCCATGTGGAGTAATAAAAACAAGCTATACAAGTTATACTCTGGCTGTTTATTCTCAAAGCGGTCGAGATTCAGTGAATCTAAACTGTACGCATAAGCGGGCTTTATTGAAGTTTGAAATATTAAATTCTCCCAAGCGTTGCTTGTGTTGTCCATTTTATTTTGTGTTTAGACTCATATTACCCCTTTGCAGATTGTTTTTCGAGCCTTGTTATTCAGCGTGCTCAGCTGCCATAAAATTCCCTTCATTAGTAAATATTGAATCTCTGCACATCCCTGTAGAATATATTAACTGTTGAGCCGCCACGTTGTGGGCAATAATCTAGAAATATTGTTGCATTATTCCATGTTTTATGTCATTAAAATGAAAGAAACAGACTTTTTATGATAAGTGAGTTTGTTTTGCAAGCAAAACAACATTATGCCAACTTGGCTAACAATCCTAGCTAACAATGGAGATCATACTTAAACTGAATCTTCTTCTCTTTTTTTTGGTAGCAAATGATGGCTTGAGTTGAGAGACAACGATTTACCTTGTTTAACAACTTGTCCAGACTAATTAATCTTATTTTAAATGCATTCCAACATAATCTCTCCTCAACAAGTAGATTCTCATGTATTCCTATTTGTCAATGTTTCGTCATCAGCTGAGAGGGAGTCAGCCTAATGAACACCAATTCAACCGAGGATACACTAACCAAGAGTTTGGTCATACTATCCAAACTGCAGACCTTAAGGTCACTCTGACCTGATTCTCATTAATATACTGTGTCATATTAATTTTCCACCTCCACATCTACTGTTTCTTTTCCATTTTTTCACTTTTTCTGTTTTAACAACACATCCAACAGCAAACTTTGATCCTGCATAAATTCATGGCCAGCCTTTGCTAAATGGAGGAGGGGCGGTGGCACTGAGACACACACATACACATTTTTGCCTGAGGTATAGTGGAGCAGAGGTCACCTGGTCTCAAGACAAATGAAAGCGGAATCAGGAATATTATCCTGAGCATGTGATGGTGTGTGAGTGCACATGCTTGTGTGTGCGTGTGTGTGTTCCTTACTGAGTGTTTGAGATCACAATGAGATCACACACTTTGTCAGAGGACAGCCCCTTAAACGACTCAATGAGTAGGCAGGGAACCGGAGTCTGTTGGCTGGGTGTAAGAGAGAGGTGAAAGGCGGTGGAAGGAGGTTTGATAGAGGGTTAGTTGGTAGCACAGAGGGGTAAGTTTCAAGAACCTCCATTCATTTATTTATTTATTTATTTATTTTAAATAAGTTAGTAATTGGTTGCTTGTGAATGTAACTGAAGAGTGTGTAGTGTTTCATTTAATCTAAATCGACAGCAGAAGCAATCTGTAGGTCAGATTTGGTTGACTTTTTTTATAAGATGTAAGTTTTAAGTACCGTATCTACTCCTCTGTGCTGCTTTTGCTTGTCAGCTGCATAGTCTGTGAGGGTATCAGGATCTGTTGTGTCTGTCTTTTTCAGCAGGACTTTACATTCCCACTTTTCATCATGAGGAGCCTGTATGTATCTGTAGTTCTGCTGCAGCTCATTGGGGCTTGTTTGTGCCAATTTCCTCGTCCATGTGCCAACTCAGAAGGACTACGGACCAAAGAGTGTTGTCCGGTGTGGGATGGTGACGGCTCACCCTGCGGTGCCCTATCAGGCCGGGGTTTTTGCACTGAAGTAGAGGTTTCAGATGAGCCCCATGGGCCCCAGTATCCACACAGTGGCATAGATGACAGAGAACGTTGGCCTTTAGCTTTCTACAACCGGACGTGTCGCTGTGCTGGAAACTATGGAGGTTTTAACTGTGGTGAATGCAGGTTTGGTTACTGGGGTTCAAACTGTGCTGAGTACAGGGAGTCAGTGCGCAGGAACATCCTGACCATGTCAGTTGCTGACCAACAGAAGTTTATCTCTTACCTGAACCTGGCCAAGAACACCATCAGCCGTGACTACGTCATCTCCACAGCGACAAGAGCAGAGATGGGTGAAAACGGTGAGAACCCAATGTTCTCTGACATCAACACCTATGACCTGTTTGTCTGGATGCACTACTATGTGTCCCGGGATGCCTTCTTGGGAGGACCAGGGAATGTATGGAGAGACATCGACTTTGCCCATGAATCTGCAGCATTTCTACCCTGGCACCGAGTCTACCTGCTTCACTGGGAGAATGAAATAAGGAAGCTAACAGGAGATTTTAACTTCACCATCCCATACTGGGATTGGAGAGATGCCCAGTCCTGTGAGGTGTGCACCGACGCTCTGATGGGTGGACGCAACTCCTTGAATCCTAACCTCCTCAGCCCTGCTTCGGTCTTCTCCTCATGGAAGGTAAAACATTTGATTGTCTTGCTCTGACTCTAAGTGTGTGTGTGTGTGTGTGTGTGTGTGTGAGTGAAAGTATGCATGCTTGAGTATGTGTAAATGTACGAGCAAATCTTTTTTTATCCATCATTAAGAGACTGAAAATTCCTTTCTCCGACAAACAAACAAAGGCCTCTTTTATTTCCTTTTCACTCTGCACGTCTGTTGTTCTATTGCCAGTTTAGCCTCCTAATCCAAGTAATCTCAAGTAATCAGCCAACATGAAAGATCAGACTGAAAATCTGACTTCACATCCCAGAAAATAAATCTAAGACAGCTACTTTATTAGAGTTATTTAGAGGAATCTGTCAGAAAATATTGTAGTATTTTATACTTCAACCAACAACAATTTCCCCCCCACTTGGTTTAACATCATTCCATTTGTCTCTACTAATATTCATCCAAGCTTACACTGCAAAACAAGTTACACACCAGCCTGCTTGACAGAAGTAAGCATTCCTCTGATGGATGGAGCTTTACGGACATCTATAAATGTGTGTGTTTGTATGTGTGCATGTGTGTAGGTCATCTGCACCCAGCCAGAGGAGTACAACAGACGAGAGGCATTGTGTAACGCTACCGGGGAGGGTCCACTGTTGCGTAACCCCGGCAACCATGATCCAAACCGCGTGCCACGAATCCCCACAACAGCTGATGTGGAGTTCATTCTGAGCCTCTCCGACTACGAGACTGAACCCATGGATCGATTCGCCAACAGGAGCTTTAGAAACGCCATAGAGGGTACACACACACACATTTATAATACAAAAGTACATGTGTAACCACTGAATGTGAACCTCGGGTCTACTGTTTAATCTTGGCAATAAGTTTTGAAACATTTGTTTTCATGCAGTGGTAGGAATATGAGTACTTGTGTGTCCGTACATCCAAGGAGAAGACTCAAACACAATGCAAGAAGAAATATATGCACCCTGGAAAACATGACACTTTAAGTCTTTTACGAGGGACTGAGTAGTTTATTGCTCAATTTTATTTGAGCAATATCTTCTTGCTCAAGCCCAATTTTTTGGTTCACACTAGTGTCTAACTCATAGTTACCTTGAGGCATTTTCTACACGCATCACTCAAAGAGTCAACTGCACTGTAAATGACTTCAACAGTCAGTGGCCTTGAGCTGGTTTTAAGCTCAGTAAGTCCCTTGCCTGTCATCCATCTTGCTTATATGAAGTGTTTCAGAGATGTGAGAAAGAGAGTGAGTACATTCAGCCTATTCATCCCTGTTAAAGCATCACTTGTAGTCTCACAAATATCCCCCAGTTCCTTCTTATTGTTCTATTCATCTCCTTCCCTCCATTCCTTTCACCTCTCTCATGTACATTTTTTTCCCCGCTTTGTCTGCCTTCCTTCCCTCCTGCAGGTTTTACCAGTCCAGACACAGGTATGGCAGTGCAAGGCCAGAGCACCATGCACAATGCCTTGCATGTCTTCATGAACGGCTCCATGTCCTCGGTGCAGGGTTCAGCCAACGACCCCATATTCCTGCTGCATCATGCTTTCATTGACAGGTACACACAAACGTTTTCTCACACACAGGAAAAGTCTTTTATGGCTGCAAAATGGTGACAATCACCTGTTCGCCTTGTCAGTTATTTCCCTGCCATTTCTTTTCTCCAGTATCTATGAGCGCTGGCTCAGAACCCACCAGCCTCTCCGGAGCAGCTATCCACGTGCCAATGCCCCAATTGGCCACAACGATGGTTACTACATGGTGCCCTTCTTGCCTCTCTATAGAAACGGAGACTACTTCCTGTCCAATAAGGCTCTAGGATTTGAGTATGCCTACCTGTTGGATCCTGGTGAGTACAGAACAACAAACAGTTCCAGTAAACAAATGCTTTTGCAGCTTTTCTTTTATATCAAACTGTCCGGCCCTGTGTATCTCCGCAACAGGCCAGAGGTTTGTTCAGGAGGTCCTGACACCCTACCTCCAGCAGGCCCAGGAGATCTGGCAGTGGCTCCTGGGAGCCGGGATCCTCGGGGCGCTGATCGCCACAGTCAGCGCTGCACTGGTTGTTGTTGCAAGAAGGAGATGGAAGCGTAATCAGAGGAAGAAGAGCTATGGAGAGAGACAGCCACTACTGCAAAGCAGCACAGAGGAAGGCTCATCTTCATATCAGACGACTCTGTAACACACACACAGATACTGTACATACATCTGTAAATGAATGTACAAACTATTAGGGATGCTGTCATGAAGCATTTGAATGAAATCAATCCTGGTGCTTATTTATATAATATATTTGTTATTGATATTCTGTGATAAATCCATTTAAGCTTTAAATTAATAAATGAGTTAGTGAAGCATCTTCAAAAAGTCAGTTCACCCAAACCACAAAGAATATGTTTTTCTGTCATGGTACCTGGCAGATAGTTGTGTGTATTGTCTTTGCTTTTGAGATACTTACTGCTTAGACAACACAAATGAGGTGAAGTAAGTTTTAGCAATAAAAAAACGGTGAACTGACACTAAGATCTTCAAAAGGAGATTATGGGAAAAGAGCAGGAACCCAACAACAGTGTCCCTAATATTTTAGACATTCAATAGATGCAGGAAATGTTATTGTGTGACACAAACTGGCAGGTTTTTTTAGACCCACCGAGTGAGTAGAGTGTTCATTATTACAATGTAACACACTGTTAAGATGAAAATGTAAAGATTTATACCTCACACTTGAACTGTGACTTGTTTCACGTGAAAGTGCTCACCTGGGAGTACATTCACTCTCTAGTTACACAAGCTACTCAGCAGTCAATTGTGTTTGGATGAGCAAAAAATGTGATGTGAAAATTCCTCCATTGGCAACTTTTTCTTGATTTTCCTCACCTGAAACACAGACGCATATGACATAATTTATTATTTAATTGTAAAACATTCCGTTTAACTGTTACTCTGTTTGCAGGACACACGCTGTATGTAAATATAGTATGTTTCCTTACAGCAAGTGTGAAGAGTCAAATAAAATTCGACCAAACAGCTCAAAGAAAAGTATTTTAGATCGGACCCGGTCTGTTGTGGGAATGTAGTGCTGTAGCTGTACTGACTCCTCAGGTTGTAAAAGATGTTACACAGACATTATTTGGCCCCCCCATGCTGAATAAATCAATGTGTATATGTATAGCTTAGAATAGCCAGGTGTGGCCATTTACAGATTTCCCTAATTTTAAACAGATACATGTGTTTTTGAGATAATCCCCTGTTTTACAGATGTGAAATCACTGAGTACATCCTCTTGGGTGTTGTCACTGGTGAACCACAGTCTGATGCCTTCACAAGCAAAGAAAATGTAGCCGGTACCATGACAACAAAGATGAATCATGAGTTTACATGCTGCATTAAAACCAGATCCAAAATGTCTCTGTGATTTATTTCTCTTCTGTTGGTTACGCATGAATGCTGACTAAATGCTTTCACCTTGAGGCAATCACACCCTGAAACTAACAGGAAATAATGGCATTTACATGCATGTTAATAGAAGTTTGAATCAAATGATAGGCAGGTTTCACTGCCTGCCTTTAGAATGGGCTGCAGTCAGTTAAAATATTGAAGTCATTGTTAAATGCGTGGCTATTTCACATTATCACTGATGTAGCTGTTTTTGGTTGCCAGACACCAAGTTCATACTTTATGACAACAAACTTTTATATTTTGCTTGTGAATATGAATTATATACAGAATTCATAATGATATTGTAAATTGTGTGAGGATCAGAAATATTTTCCCACTTAACTACATGCAAGTAACCACAATATAATAAATAGAAAATCTCTTTTATTTCAGACTGTCTTGTTTTAACATTTAAATATATTTAAATTTCAAATGCTAAATTGCTAATTACAATTTTGAGAGAAAAGGTTGTTTCAGTCACAAAATCAAAAATGTCAAGATGTTGATTCTTAGCAGAAAGTTCAGTTTTGTCATTTTTCAAATAATAGCTGACTCCCAAACATAACAAACTACTAAAAAATGTAGCGTCAAACTTGAAAATCAATTGTTATCAAGCAGTCTGCAGTTTTCACCTGTACCTCTTTTCATCAATAACTTTACTTTCTGGAGATGTTTTTTAAAATGAATGAATTGCCAAAGCTCTGCAGAAGTCTTTCACAAAACATGAAATAACTTGCAACAATATAAATAAATTTAAAAAACAACTAACTACAAAATACTGGCTTGAGGTGTGGTGTAGGTTTGCTTTGGATATACAAAAGAAATAGGGAGAGACAGTCAAACAACAAAATTAAAAGACTGAATCAAGTGTCCATTTTGGTTTCACTCCTTCCCTCTGTTGAAAGCAACTCACCTAAGACTGACAGTCTCACAGACCAATCAGATACTCCAAACTCAAATACAGGAAGTGTTTAAAGTGGTAGTGGGACTCTAATCCTGCTTCCATGAGTGGACATACAAACCCAGTGCTAGAAAGCTAAAGTCCTGTCCCCCTTTACAGGTTTCTACCCGTCTAAGATCAATAGTTGATGTACTCCTGTAAGAGAAATGTAATTTGAAGCAAGATAAAACAGTTAGCCTCGAGTGGGATTGTGACTCCAATCCTACATGCTGTATTTCTTAATGCTAACTAAAGTTTTATCACAGTTAAAAAGACAAGGTGCTACATTTTAAATGTCCTGTACAGTGAAAAGATATTTATATATTTGGATTTTTTAAAAAGCTAGTGGAACAAAAGCCTGAAGTGGCACTGAGTGGGGACAGGGCTCTCTGTAACCTAAACATTTTGGTCAGTAGAACTGGATGGGAACCAGTTTGGTGTCAAGTAAAGTTTAAATGAAGTTTGGCTGCCACACTGTTTGCTGATGTGGCTTCACCTCTCTGATTATTTCAGTCAACCATTTCTTAGTTTCTCTGGTCTGTGCATGACGTTTCAGTCCTGTTGCATTGAAAAATGAATTTGCCCTTCGGAAACATTGTTATCTTGTGCTGTGTTTGCATAATACATTTCTCACATTTCCCTCCAACATGAGAAAACAAATCAATTCACTCCACAGAGGCATTCGTCAGGGAAAAGTCCAACGGCGACTTTTAAAAATCAGAGCAGCATGACTGGAGGATCCGAGCAGTGAGATGATGTCTTTAGTTTTTCTCTGTTTCACTGGATCAGATGCTGAAGCTCCTTAGGGCCTTCAGTTTGGGGTCACGCTGGTCTGTTGGAGGAAGAGGCCTCCTGCATGTTAAAGTCTTATTGACTGGGCTTTTTGTGACCATGGGTAAGGATGCATATGAAATAGTAATATAGCCTGTGAATATTCATGTTCTTTTCGTCCGTTGTTTGCATAATTTCAAGTAACCAAGATCGGCCCAAGATGTTCCGAAATTGACTTTGAATGCAGACCATTTGCCCCTAAACGTATGAAAATCCATCTGACCCAAAGTTGGATCAACTGAAGGACTCCTTGTTGAATTCAAAGGTTGTTCCAGAGGACCGGGTTGAGTTACACAGTCTGTGGAGAGTCCTGGAGATCCCCTTTGGTCCACAGCAGAAAACCCCGACTCGTTTACTGAAACCACAGACAGAGAGAAAGAGAGTCAATACATGTAATAACAGTGGATTCATACGTAGCCCCTGGATATCCTCACTCTACTTACTGCTTATTGGTCTTCCCAATCTCATCAAACAGTAACTTCCACCTGGGTCGACCAACCAGCAGCCTGGAGGTGAGTGGTCGGTACTTCTCCTCAGACATGCTCTGGAAAAGTTTTTAACAGTTTTTATTAAAGCTGAACTTGTTAGAAGTGTAATTCCAGCGGCAACAGCGACATTATAATCCATTTGGAGTCATGTTTGTGTCTACGTATGGATTTGTATTCACTCTCTTATAGCGTCGATTTTGGTCTCATCCAACTTTTAAAGGAGATATCCATCCCTTAAGCTGCTAAATGCTTCACTATGTTCAACGGCTAATTGCTAACTGTTTCAGTCTGCCATTTGGTGCATACAGTGGGCTTTTATAGCTTTTTCACTGCCCGCCTCAATCAGCTGCCTGCTGTGGACGAAGATGGCACTATTACAGAGGTGAGAGTGATACAAAACAGTAAACAACGAAACAACTCACAATGAAGCTGCTATGAATCCGAGCGGTTCTAAAACGGTCATGTTTGCATGCTGTCTGCAAATTGTTTTCTGACAAATCAAAGATACATACAGTCAATTTATGAAACACATTTCATATCCTCTTTACTAGAGCTATATGACCAACACAGCAGCAGACTAATGACCAAACTTTTTCTGTTAGAGACGCGCTGTTGGCATCAGGTCAAAAAATCCCAGTCTTTCATGACAACAGGATCTCCATCTTCCTCTTCCTTCAGTTCCTCCACTTCTCTAGCGTCCTCCTGCCAACCTACACTCTACTGCCGCTTGTGTTCTCTAGTTTAAGGGCCATTAGGGGCAGTAAAGCAAATTCAGGGAGTGACAAGGTGAAATTAAGTAATAATAATCAGCTGCATTGGTCGTTTGTGTCCCTGACATAAGCTACTGACTAATTAACCTTTTTATTGTTTATCACAAGTACTGTCAGATTAATTTGCCCACAGGAAACACTAGATCCAGTATAACTTTAATCTTTATAGTATATACTTTATCATATATCACCACATCTTAACGCTTCTAAAAAATAAAATAATATAGTGACTGATTCCTTTATCATTAATAGTCATACATTATATTTGTTGTTGTTGTGTAAGTGGCAAAAGCTGTGTTGTAATGAAGGAGATTTTTACAGAAACAAAAGAATTTTGACGAACACTTTTAGCCTGCTGCTTTGTGTGCAAGAGACGGACCCATTTCCACGGGACATGGGTGTGAGACAAAGGTCAGGCAAAGCGACATCTCACTTTCTTTTTGCGGTCTGATCGGGATCTTTTTGTAAAGGGGTAAAGCAACATTCAATAGTGTTATTCCTGCCTTTATTAGGACTGCTAAACCAAGATCACTACAGCTAGTAGTTTAGAGTAAGAGCTGCAACCCCCGCAAGTCAGGAAGAAGAAAACAGGCGCAGAGAGCTTTGCATAGTTCACTCACAGTTGTTCTGCTTCCTCTGGCAGGCTGGTGAACCATGACAGACTGGTTTTACGGCTTCTTGTGAACTCAGAGGTGAGTCAGCGAAACAGCAACGTGCTTTGAAAAGTGTAACTCTCCCCGTCGGGGAATTGAACCCCGGTCTCCCGCGTGACAGGCGGGGATACTCACCACTATACTAACGAGGAGCTATCTACTGTACACCACATGACAAAAAAAACAAAATGAAAAAAAAAAAATGAAAAAATGCTCACGCAGCCTCACAGGAGAGATTTTTAATAAAGGAATATGTATCTGGGTTGTTGTTGGTTTTCTTTTTGATCTGATCCACATATAGATCTGACATTATAAATGGGATCTCAAGATCTTAAGATTTCTGACATTTCCAAGAAATGAATATGATCAAGTGTAAGTATTTCTGTCAACATCAGATAAAGGATTTCATTCTGGACCTGCCTTGAATCCCTGCACAGATAAAATGTTGGTAGAAATAAAAAACTATTCTGCCCTCATGCATCCACTGTCTCTAACAGCTGTTTGCCACATTAAGAAAAAGTGTAGAGAAATTGAACTTCAGAGACGCACACGGAGTAAAACAATAAATACTGTATAATTCAGAGAGGACCTTCAACACAAGAGCAGACTTTGGATTTAAGTGTGTGTGTCTCCGTCTCATACTGCCCTCTGGTGGGGCTTATTTTTAGAGCCTGACAAACTATGGATCAATAAAGTGAAGAATGGGTGGACAGACAACGAAATATAAAATATAACAGAGTTAAACTGTGTGTGTATGTTTGCTGTGTGTCACACCTACCTGCAGGCTGTCTGTGTTGCTGACGTAGAGTTTCAGATTAAAGTAGTCCGGTCTGTTTTCCTGCCAAAGCTAAATAACAAACACATAGACATCGATGTTTCATTGTTTAGTGGTGCTGTGATATGTTTGGTCTAAAGTGACATTTGGATAAAATGCCACATTTATTCTTTTGGTTTCCTTAGAATAGGAGAGGTAGAATTACTAGTAGCCTCAAGATGGCGTTAAAAACAACAAATCTGAAACTGATAATTGTCTGTTTGTCCTTGCATTTTTTAAATTAATCTGTTTCACTGTTCCTGTAATGATCTCTCTGCCAAGACACAAGTGCAAGAAAACTGACAGCAACAACTCTGAGTGGAGCTATGCAGAGGTTCAATGTCTGCTTTTATTTCATCAATCCATATATTTTACACAATCTTTGTTTAGTGTAATGAGACTTTAAAAGCACAGGTGCCACAGTAAAGGCTCTCCTGCTCATCTGTGGTCCTATAAGCTTTTAACCTCTGACCTTCCTCTTCCCTTAAATCTGGAAAACTTTCTTTGACCTGGCTGAGAGCCAACACACACACAGAGGAATGGAAATTTGCTAACTCCAATAGCCTGTGGCAAGTGGATTATCTTTGCTGGTAAACTAGCTTAACTTACATTTTTTAAAAATAAAGTAGGGGCATGTACAGACATCTTTAGAGCGTAAAAAAATGGCTGAATGGCCAAATAGCTACTTAAGTCCTTTCAGAAAATGAATCTTCTGACCCAGTGCCGACACTCAAACAATCAAAAACACTGGATGCTGCTCAAACAGTTACCAAACTCTGCTTATGAACAGTTTTAATCCAATTTCAATTCCCGCATGTTTTCAAAAGGCTGCAGCATGCAGACTTTGCACTGACCTTGTGATGCACGGCACACAGCAGCTCAGCAAACCAGTAGAAGGACTGGAGCTCCCTGCAGACCCACACAAAATACAACCTCTGCAACCTGAAACCCGTCCAGCCGTCACTGGGCGCACAGCATGGGAGGAAGGAAGAAAGAAAGAAACAGTCAGCACTCAAACTTCTGATCATTTGTCAGTATGTGATTTTTTTTTTCTTTTATAACTCACAGCAGAGCATGCAGAATGCAGGCAAATGGCGTGACTCCTATTCCACCCGCAACGCAAACACTGACGTCATAGTTAAACACTTCCTCTGATGGACTTCCAAAGGGACCATCCACATAAAGCCTGAACAATGTGGATAAAAACAGACAATTAGCCACGAAACTGGACAAATACAAACACATATACTTATACTGTCCCCTCAGGGTCAAACATACAACAGCAGATAAACATCCTGCATTTAAAATCCCACAGTCTGTGTGTGTGTGTGTGTGTGTGTGTGTGAACAGACAGCTATCCCCCAAACCCACACACACACACACACACACACACACACACACACACACACACACACACACACACACACACACACACACACACACAGCCGTCATCTTTACAACAGCTGCTCAAACACTTGTGTCACTGAGAAAACACACACACACACAAACACGTGCAAAATCACTACATGTCAGTCAAACCTAATCATTTCTCTGCAATAAGAAATTATTCCCAAATACACACACAAAATGAAAACTCAAAAAGGAGCCCAGAAAACAGTTGGTAGAGTTACAGCAACCTTTACACACCCCGACGCCGTCCACAGGGCCAAGTGAGGCTTGGCTCCGCATTGCTTTCACATAATCACAAGCACTGTGATCCTAGTAACACTTCAGATCATTTTTTATTCATGATCCAAAAACCACAGTGGAAAAAATACATATATATATCAGTTTGACAACTTTGCAATTCTTTTCTTTTAGCTTGGCTAGCTGTTCCCCCGGTTCTTTGTGCTAAGCTAGACTAAACATGTTTTAAACCCGTTTCTGTAAACAGAGATGAAACTGGTACCGACATTTTTCAAAATGACTGACTGACTTTTTCCTTGGAAACAAAATAAAAACATTTTGGGGTAGTTGCTGCCAACTGTTAGTCAGTACATTTATTTGTCTTGTTCAAATAATCAGTTAAATGAAGAAGCTTTTGCCTTTTTTAGAATTTATTGAACAAAATATTCAACTAACCGTAAGCCTTCTGACCATAAGTGGGCAGTGTTGCACACCTCAGCCCTCTCCACAGAGGGAAAGTGGGTGTTGATAGTTTGTTTAGCCCTGGTTTACTGTCACAAAACAAACTCTCGTTTCCCCCGACTTCACATCTCCCTCTCTATCTCTGCCTATCTCTCTCTCTCAAACACAGGGCAGGAAGAGCACGGGGTCAGAGGTCGGGAGGTCAAAACCTCTGACCCCTCTGTGATTCTGAACCTTCACGAGAAATCATGTCAGCCACATCACACAACACAAACAGACACAGACACGTACTTGGGGTATCTCCTCTGTTGCACCATGGGAAGGATCTCCAAGTCTGTCCTTGGTTCAGGAAGTAACAGCTGTGTGAAGCGGTCTGAGGAAGGAGAGGAGAGGCACGGCAATTTCCCAGCATGTTCTCCACTGATCTAACTCTCCAGGAATGGACATGGTCATAAAAATCTCTATGCATATGTTGGGTCTGTACTCATGTTTAGAGGAGCCTATACATTACAATTCAGTGTTTTCCTTACAACATGTGGCTGTGGCAGATTAAGGGGCCAACGCAAACAAACCAACTTCCCTTCCCATGTTCTGAAAACGTGTGTGCATGCGTGGATTTGTACAGTAGCAAGTGGAAACGAGTGTACATGCTCTTGCATGTCACACGCTCCCAAAGGCCACAGCTTCCTCTCGCGGTGAGACCCCTTTTGAGTCTGCTGCATACCAATGCAACCGACGCAGCGACATAAAAAATGTGACATCAAAATGTGACAGCATTTCCTCTTGTCTGACAGGCTGTGTGTGTTCGTAAAGAATCCATGCTTGTGTCTTTAACACAACAAGTTTAGGAACATTCAAACATGAATCCAGTTTTCCAGTTTAAGTGAAATCCTACAATAAATGTTAATACACTGTGTTTTCCAAGCATAAACAGTGGGAGCCATGCTAGCCTCAAGGTAAAGAACACACACAATCACATAAACACATTAATGAAGATAGTAAAAACATAAAACACACACACACACACATAAAAATGTAGTTTCCCAGTAATGAATCCTCCCCGGAGAGAATGAAGGAACAAAACGACTTCCTCCAGTCAACTCTGATAGGAAAAAGAAAGCCCTCTATCTGTGTGTGTGTGTGTGTGTGTGTGTGTGTGTGTGTGTGTACCCACCAGTCCAGTCTCCCACGACTCGAAGATGGATGCCAAAGGTTTCCTTGTTCTGTGTGGGACACTGCAAGGAGTTACAGAGCAGACAGTGAGTCACGACAAAACATTCAGTACATGCACACTCAGTTGTTGGAAAGTACAGGAAAACACGTGAAACTAATACAAAGACACAGACACACACAACCCAGTGCACACATACAGTCTGTAGCTGCAACTCTTTTCATTAAATTTAACAATGTGCACACATACACACACACACACAGACACGGACACACACAGCCTTCCTGTTGGCAGACGGCATTACTAGCCTCAGGGGTCTGTCTGCTCTCTGTCAGTGTGATTCTCTGCCCTCCTCTTCAAAACTCCATAACACACCAGCAAAGGCATGCACATACTGTAGTGTGTGTACGCGTGTGTTTTTGTGTGTGTGTGTGTGAGGTAACCTATGCTGTCTAAACATAAATTTGCTTCTATGTCGTCAGCTTTTCGTCCCATACAATCTGGACTAAATCTGCAAACATCAATAAACAATGTGAAACAGTATATCACTGGACAACCCAGCTGTCACTCAAGTGCCAGCCAGCAGTAGAAGGGGCGGGATGTTGAGAGAGAGACAAAGAACTGCATGTTCTTTGCCAGGAGGAAGAAAGTTTAAGAAACTATAAAAACATGTGTGTGTGTGTGCGTGTGTCTGCGCGTGTAGAGCGTGTTTGCATTGTGTCATGTGCGAGGAATGCGCTGCATAAATCTTACCGTTGTTAGCGTGAAGGGATGGTTCTCAAACGAAGAGACACCTGGACAGTTTAGAACAATGTACTAGGAAAGAGAGAGGGATGGAAAGAGATGGAGAGACAGCAGGATGACAGAGAGAGGATTAAAGAGGGGGCATGTGGAGAGAAAGAAAGGTGGAAGCGCGGGAGAAAGAAGTCGGCAGATGTTTAATAAAAAGAAAAAACACAGTTTGTTACAGCAGCGGATTTATATTCTCCTCACAAACGTCGTATGATTTAATACCTGTCCAGGACGAGCTTTGAAGTTCTTCTTCAGCATGCGCAACTCGATGACATTACACGGGTGCCTGATGACTGTCACTATGGTAACAGGGTCGCAGCTCCGGATGTAGCGGTAGAAACGCTCGGCGCAGTAGAGACAGAGAGGACCGGACACCCAGAGCCATGTCTACAAAAACAAATGACACCAAAACTAAGTTTGTTATCACACTTTATCAGAGTCTCTACATCATTATGTTAACAGTTAATCACATGACAAATTCAAAGTGGCAGTTCAAAAGGACAAACTGATGTCGTGTTTGCTGGCCCGCTTGCTGCATTTGCTTTGGCGAGTGCATCGTTTCAGTAACCAATGGCTTTCTTTTTCTAGAGCATGCATATGTGATGTGCATGTACGTAAACATTATCAAGAATTTGTACCGGCCAGTCACCTTGTTTCACACATTGAGATTTAGTTACCTGTACCACACTCTGCACAAACTTGCAGGGAGGTCACAGTATTCGTGGATCATGTCCGCTGAAGTGAAGATGGATTCTTCCTCTGCAGGACGCGCAGACATGCTTCAGCGAGCGAGAAATGATTCCACATTCACGTCATTTCGGAAGGGAACACCTCTGTTTATTCAAATTGAACTCAGCTAAAGGGGATGTATTCATGAGAATACGCGGGAAATCTCTCTCCTTCTCTATCACAATGTGTGGCGTTTCTGTTCTCTCTGTTGGCATTTACCTGTAGCAGACTAATTGCTCACAGGTCCCATAAAGCCTGCAGAGCACAATCGGGTTTAAGGGGGATTTTATGGAACCAGCCCGTTGCTTAACGACCATGTGCAAACACATAATCACACACGCAGGAAGAAACACACACAAAAACAGGCCTTGATGTAGAAAGAGGATGCCTGCCCCTCCCTCATGGCACTACACCTCTAATAAACACGACCAACTCCCTCCAACACTTCCCAAGTACTCGACACGCACGCCCACCACGACGCAGACACACACTTACAGGCACGAACAAACATGCACAAAAATAAATGTAAATGCCAAGTTACACGTAATAGACATACACCGCCCACAGACACGCACACACACAGACCTGGGGGTAA
The DNA here is from genome assembly GCA_014281875.1 of Nibea albiflora. Taxonomy (NCBI): domain Eukaryota; kingdom Metazoa; phylum Chordata; class Actinopteri; family Sciaenidae; genus Nibea; species Nibea albiflora. The sequence continues at coordinate 12,154,702 of CM024794.1, read as the reverse complement.
TGTGGTTGGAAATGAGCCTCCTCTCTGCATCTCCTCTCTTCATCCTCACCCTGCTCCAGCTCCTCGCCCTGCTGCTCTGTGCCGCTCTGGTTGGCTCTGAGGCAGCCAGGAGGGTGGGTCTCTATGTTGGTCTGATACTTCAAAGCTCCTCTGCAGGAAAATATAATAAAAGTATCAAGTAGGGGTATTTTTATCTGTTTTTACAGCCACATGCAGCCCCCCTGATATTAAAAAAAAATACAGAGACACCCACATAGTTTTCACTGTTACACTGTCTAATACTGTCAATATTCTTGTTTTTAATGACACTGTGCATTAAAAGGTCCAGTGTGTAGGATTTACTTGCATCTAGTGGCGTAATCACTGCATTGCAATCTCCTCACATCACCCTCACCTACTTAGTGTAAAGGAGAACACTTGAAAGGCTCTGTCTAGAGTCAGTATTTAGTTTGTGTGTTCTGGACTGCTCTAGAAACACGGTGTGTTCAAACAGGGCAGCCTCCACAGAAGAGGACCCGCTCCCACTGTAGATGTAAAAGGAGAATTTTTAAGTAACAAAAACAAAAAGATTCTTATTTTGAGGAGATTATACATGCATGAAAGTTTTAAAAAATTAAGCCTGTAAAGTAAAAGTACTTGTGTCTGCATGCTTTGTGTGAATGCAAAAGTGGCAGAATAAAATAATACCATCAAGAAAATATCAAAAACAAACCCTCAGACACACTCACACACAGTAAAAACACAAAATGTAACTCTCTCTCTGATTCTACAGTTGAACGTCAGTAAGTAAAGAACTTCCTGCACCCTTCACTCTCATTTTGTCAGAACAGCAAATAAAATGACACTTTCTGTCGAGTAAGTCATGTTATATTTCATACTGAGCAAGTCAATAGCATGACATGTTTTAGTTTTAGTTTAGTTTACTCAGTGAGTGAAACTTTGCGTGGTTTCTTGAAATGAAAAATGAGAGGTGTGGACACGAGGAGAGACGATACGTCAGAGAGTTGCTGACTGAAATTTAGAGATGTCTCCAGTTGTCAGTGGGAGTCTCCAACATTTGCTGACATTCATACGTGAAGCAGACTCTTATCTTGTCATCCAGACTCACCGACTCATGCAGAGATAAACCCACCTGCCCATTCACACACACACACGCAGATTTAGTGCTGCCATCAGTGGCCTGAGACCTACCCGACCATGTGCACCATCAGGATGATGTAGAAGATAATGAAGAGGTTGTGCGTGTACCAGAAGATTTCGTAGTTGGACACTCTGGAAAAAATGGATACCAAAACACGTTTTAAAAGAGACGTAATGTACAAAAAAATAACAACACGGTAATGTGATCTAAGGAATCAAGAGAATGAGAGACAACAAAAGAAGAAAGCAAGTTTGTTCAGGACCAGATGCTCAGAGTCTGAGTAAGCAGGACATCAGAGGTCAATATTAAAGGGGTCATTACACACGACGACCCCCACATAAATACTACAAACAGTGAACATCATCAGACCCTGTATTCATCCTCTTTGACTGCAGCTTCTTTCATGTTTTCTGGGGACAAAACATGAACTGAGAGGGACGGTTCATTCTAAATCAAAATATACTCACTGCATCTTAATCCAGTGTTACCTCAGAAAATCAACAAGGACTTGCTGGCGTTGTAATGAACAAACCAATAGACTGGTAGGCTGATACACAAACCTCAAAGAACAAATATAGAAGCAAAAAAAAACAAAACAGCTTGAGGTGTGCATTTTTCTTTTGTCCACGAAGAGTTCACGCACTGCATTCAGTGAAAACACATTTTATGGCTTTCATTGAAATCCCTCCAATTTATAACATATGTCCGAATTAAACCAAGTTGTTTGTACTTAGCTTACATGGTTTGGAGTGTTTTGAACAAACAGCAGACAAAGATTACCTTTAGCTGTCCAGAAAGCAACACATTATGTGTAAGTCATGAGTAAGTGGGGGGTAATTGATCTTAACAACGTTCTTTGGGGAACCTTGCCAAATAAAATAAAGAAGTTTGAAAGTCTGATGTGATTTTGATTCATAGCGTTGCTCTGCTTTCTTTTGTTAACACTATGATGAAGTGAACCACTATAAACCAGAGAAATAAAGCTATTACAGCTGACAAAGACGAAAATGTGAAATATTGTAGCTCAATTTTCACTTTTAAAAAAACCAGATGGATCATTTTGACTCATTATGTAGATATTCTTCTGGTGAGCGGCAGCCTTCATCCCACCACTCCAGCCACTTACCCAAACTCTTATCTAAAGCCTCAAGGGGTCTGGAAAAGCCTCTTATCTTCTGTTCAATTACCGAAGAAAGCAATAAGAGCACATACGCACACAGACACACACTTCAAGTCTCACACACCTGCACACATGCAGAGTGGGTGACCCACTACGACCTGAGTAATGACAGAGCTGTAAGTGGAACACTTAGTGGAGATTTGCTCTGTAACAGACCTCGGTTAGGATGTCTCCCCATGGTTTCCATCTTGCATTTCTCTCTCTCTCTCTCTCTGTCTCTCTCTCTCTCTCTCTCTCTCTCTCTCTCTCTCTCTCGCACACACACACACACACATAAGATAAACACAGACAGAAAGACAAAGGCGAACAGAGATGACACAAAGAGAGACACATGGAGGCAGAGACACGTAAGCACAAAACCATGGCTGTATTAAGAGAAGTGGATACCACGCTTATTTTCTATGAAGGGTGCTCACTGAACTGATCTTCCAGGTCTTTGAGAAACTTTTACATGACACAACACAAAGCACGATGACTATGATTGTGGGTGCTGCTTTGGTTGGACCTACCGTACGCAGTGGGAGGAGGACGTGAACATCAGGAAGAGGATGAGAACCAACAGGACGCCCGTGACTCCTGGGACTGAAGACGATCATCCAATCAGAGAAGAGAGACAAGTTAAAAACCGAAACAAATCATTTAACTTCAACTGACTTGCTCGCTAAGAACAGAAATACAAGGAAGATGTTTAAAGAGAGAGAAAGAGAGGACTGAACACAGCACGACCTCCTGCTCTCATCTTGGCGTAAATCCAGTCTAATCTGTAACACATTTACCACCTTCACTTCTACACATGTACAAACATCCCGGCACGCACAGACGTACAAACAGATCTGCTCTAAGAAAGAAAAAGTAGTCCTTCTTACTTGTGGTCAAAATGATCAGTTTGGGGTCCTGGGAAGGAAACACAAAAAACAAAAAGTGTTGGTGTGTATAATCATCTACGTCTATTTTTGTGAGGGCTAATTTGAGTTTCAGGTCTCGCAGCTGCAGCCAGCTTACACACTATGGAGAGAAAACAGTCTGCAGGCTTTGTTCCAACAAATCTCTTTAGCAGGTGATTTCATTGCTAATTTCCTCCTCCTCACTTCAATGCATGCTAATCTCCGTGGCACATGGTTGACCACCCGCTGCTTCAAAGTGAGGCCTTTTTTTTTTTTGGAAGGTGGGGACACTTTCCTCACTTCTTAAAAGCAGAGAATGACTTTCAGGTTTAAGTTTAGAGTTAAGTTTAGGTTGAAGGCATTAGTATGAACCCTCCTCCCCCTCACACCTGTCCAACTTCAATACAGGAGGACAATTTTTGTACCTCTCTGAAATCAGGCAAGCACCTCTACTTGGGCAAGGTGTGCAAGACTGATACTGGGGCTGTCTTTTTTCATACTTCAAACAGCTACTTAATTTTTTGTGGTTTTAACTAAGTGAGTGTCTCTGAGGAGATTGCCCGGAGTTATAACCATTTCTACAGCTCATTGCATCTTGTTTGGCTTTTGCCTTCAAGTGTTGTGAAGACTATGGCTTTCAGATGTGGTCAGAGTTTTGTTTCAAGCATATCTCAGCATTAAGGTTAAGGAAAAATCTTACAGTTAGACATGACACGTCCTTATGTTGGTTAAGGTTGGTCACACAAGTAAAAAGCACAAGTTTGTGTCTCACCTCTCCTCTGTAGCGCGCCAAATTGAGAGCGGGAAAGTCGTCTGAGTAGCTTACGCTGAAGTTTACGACATTCGCCAGGTGGGCAGACACATGCACAACTACAGAGGAAGAGAAGAGGTTACACAATACTGATTTGAAATGCACATTTTTGCGCACAGACACTAGCAGGCGCGGGGAACATCGCGTCCGCTTCAAGGACGACCAAAAACCTAATTGAAAAGGTCAAAACGAACTGATAGAGGACACGTACAAATATCTCTTTGTCAATTCAGCAGAAAGTCAGCAAAACATCCTCCTGACTCACTGGCACGCACACACACACACACACACACACACACACACACACTCCTCCCTGACATCATAGACTAACCATGCAGCCGCTCGACAGCTGATGGAATTAGAGGGCGTAATCATGAGACACAAGGGTCCTTTTTTTCTCACTCACATCCTTTCTCACTCCCACTGCTTCCCACCCCTCTCTCTATCCCTCCCTCTCTCTCTCTCTTTCTTCTTTCAGTCTCTGTCTCTCTTCCATATCTGCTGTCTCTCTTTCTTCATTGTCATTTGTTGTCTCAGGACTTTGGAACTCCGCTATTAGAACATGAGAGTTTTGCCCAAAGGGAAGAGGTGTGTGTGTGAGTGTGAGCGAGTGTGTGTGTGTGTGTGTGTGTGTGTGCATGCCTGGTGTTGAGAAGTTAACGCCGCTGATGAAAGGAGGTTGAGAGCTGGAGTTGAGAGTTGGCGAGAGTCGGTATTGACTGGAGTTAGTTGGATTTGGTTTGTGAGTGGAATTATTGATATTAAGTATTTGGATATTATACGTTGTTAGATAAATGTTCTTGTCAACGTTACCTAGAAGAAGTGCTCGTCCTCAGTTTGCCTCCCAGCTGTTCAGGCAACTGAGAATGACTTAAGCTTACAAATAATGCAATGGTGGACAACAGATGGCAGCTCTTGTAGTTCTTTTACCGATATCAGTCTGGTCAGCTGGTCCTCAAATATCTCAGCAACTATTGGATAGCCATGAAACTTGTCAACACCATGAGCTTTACATTTTTACTTTTGAGTGAAATCTTTGCGGATGATCAACGATGACATTCCCATCCGCCTCAGCTGTACTTTTGTAGCAAACGTTAGCATGGCAACATGCTAAACTAAAGCTGGTGAGCATGACAAACAGCATTTCTGCTAAAATTCTGCTGTTAACACTGTCACTGAGAGCATGTTAGCTTGCTGGTGTTAGCATTTAGCTCATATATAATGTAAGTGTAGCCATACAGAGCAGCTAGCATGATTGATGGCATGGATTCATAGGCTTATTCTTATTTCTTTGTATCTTGTTTTGCAAATCCAGCTCATCGTGTTTGTTTTTTGTTTGTTAAAGATGCACTGTACTGATTTTACATTACATTAGGGCAGCCTGTGAAAGCAAACATATTATATCTGTCATATTCATAATGTAATGAACATACAGCCTGTGTTACCAACTGGACAGATTAAATAAGGGCATTTAGAGATGTAGGATCTAATGTTTTTGGAGTTTGCCCACATGAGAGACTAAAGTCTGGATGACTTGGCCTCTGCTGATTCCCACAAATGTATGGACGTAAATGCCAAACAGCAGAAGAATCCCTTTAAAATCGATCCTGTTACCATGCTCTGCATGTTAATTCAGAAGTCCCTGTGAAAGATTTCACACTGCGAAAATCTACTTGGTATGGGTAGACAACAAAATGATTTGTCTCCTCAGGCCACACTCATCAGACACTGTCACGATGTAACAAGTCAACAGATCTTCAGAACAAAACAGGCCTCTATACAATGACTGGATCCCTGCAAGGAAGAGCTCACAGGATGTGGTCATATGTAGGTGGCTAGTGCTGACTTAGGTTGTCTTTTTCCTGAGACAAAGAGTCACGCGTTACTTGACTGATATGAAGCCAGACCTCTCAGACGTGAATGAATTAGAGAAAGAAGTGAACACACAGCTGCTTGTAGCTCCCATGATGTCATGAGAGGAGACTCAATTAGACAGGAAAAACACACATGACCAGCTGGACGGACATCACAGCTGGTACGCCAGGAATGCTGAGCCAGCCTCGATCCATTTAACCACACTTCACACGCACGCACACAGTGACACGCGCACACAGTGTGATACATAATGAGATATGAGCTGTGGTGATAAGTGGCGTTTTTTTTACCAGAGAAGATGCAGATGGCAACTCCACAGGCCACATGAAAGGTCTTGCTCTTGTCCAACAGCCTGCGAGTCTTTCTGCTCGATACCTGCATGAGGGTGTGACGACAGTATTATGTTTGTGGCTGGGGATCTTTATCAAAGCTGTTTTCTCATAAGATCACATATTTCTGAACAAATCCTACATTCAGCTATCTAACTATCCTCCTACTTTACATCTGACAGAAGAAAAAACTTGGCGTGGCTGCACATTTTTTTCTCCTTCGTCCAAAACAGCAAATTCAAACCTTCATTTCTCTTATTTTATTCCTCAGTGGTTGATCACCAGTGAGACAAACATGACAACAAAATGAAAGTAAAACGGACAAAGTCAATCTCTGTCCTTCCTCCCTATTTTCTCGCTCCACTCCCCTCAGTCGCTTTCTTACCGTGTGGGTTCCTCGGACAAAGGTGAGCAGGGAGCGACACATGGGCAACAAGACCAAGCTGCAGTTCAGGTTCAGTACAGACGCTGACGCCCTGCTGATGCACAGCCCCAGCTGGGAAAGAAACACACAAACATACACACAAAGTTAGGCAGGTTGCAGAATTGCTGACTGATTCAGTGGATGTAAACGGTCTGGTGGGTTAAGATACACACTTTTAAGCTGTTCCTGATGATTCAGTGAACAGACTGAAAGCTTGAGGCATGACTTCCCTGCTACACAAGGACATATTTGTCCTTCTCAGTATGGAGAGCTAAGAATCTCTTTTTGGTGTCTCTCTGTTGAGGCCTTGCCTTTAAATAGAGCACTTTAACTTAGTAATGCTAGCTATTGAAAACAGCTAATGACCATGTTGGTAAACAGGCTAAGTCAGCAGGCCTAACTACCATAACTAACTTCCTGTTGTATTTACCTGTTACTGTTATCTTTGACACAGTGAACCACAACATCCTCCTGTCCACCCTATCTGAACTAGGCCTCTCTGGTACAGAGCTACTCTGGTTTGAGTCCTTGAAGTCATTTAAAGTGTCATTGCTCCACTGGGGTACCACAAGGATATATATTTGGTCCCATACTCTTCTCAATATATGTTTGCATATTCACTCACATACACATATGCTGAGGACACCTAGCTATACCTATGACCTTTCTAGCAGATAATTGACATTGTGCACAGCAAAACCTGAAAATGGTGCAAAATGCAGCAGCATGTCTGGTCTTGATCAACAAGCTAAAAACAGCTCATATGACCTTACTTGTCATTACTTTCCCCAAGTCTCTCTCTAACTCTTGACCCTTTTCTAGCTCTAGCTTTTATAGGCTACTTCATGCACCTGCAAGGCCTGTGCCACTTATATCGGGTGTAACGTGGATTTCAATGTTGAGGCACTTATTCTCAATGGCTTCTTCTTGATCCACTGTGACTTAAACTGCACCTGATTTGCACCTTGCTTTGGATAAAAGCACCTGTGAAATGAATAAATGTAAATGATACATTTCTTCTACATCTCAACACACAGACGATACAGCATCCGACACCAGGATGAAAAGAGTGCAGGTTACCTGAAGTAACATGGGAGGATATCTGATATGTAATTTGACTTTTATGCATCTCAAGCTATAGCTCCATAATCAAAGCTGTTTGAATGCAGACACACTGGATTTACTAAACTCAGCACATTTAAACACCCTTTGGCAGCCTCCGTGAGCACTGCTGGTGCCGTCTCTTCTGATTATCCAAAAGAAAGTGAAAAAACTGTGTGTGTGAGAGATGGAGGTGTGTGAGCGTGTAGATCAAAGAGAAAGAGAGAGAGAGAGGTCCAACCTTTGAAGAGATGCTCCTGACTTACTAAGTCATTAAGATTGCACAATATAGAGCAGCGGTTAACAAAAAAATCCACGTATATTTCTCCTCTGTAAAAGCACATACAATTATAATTGTTGCTGTTAACTCTCTTTTTGGTCATTTTTCTTAACACAGTGATTTAACAATGAATATTCACAGTACAAAATGGTGTTAAAATGGTATACCGCTGACTGGAAATGGAAAAATATAAGTACAAGTCATACAGCTTGGTTTCTGAATTAAAGTGAGAATCTACATATATATAGCAAGTCAAGGTTAACACAAGGTTAACTACATAAAGGTCTGATACCTTTCCCCTTTAAAAACTTCCCACACACACTCAACACAGAAAAGAAAAGGATCTGACGGCAAAACCACAAGCATGAGATCTGATATCCTGACTTCTACACATCCCCAAAAACCCAAACAACCAAAACACACACACACACAAATAATATGCACATGCACATGTGCACATGAACCATACATGTCAAAGAGATAAGATGCTTTTTGAAGTTAAATCTTAAGTCCCTTCAGCAGCATGAAGGCTTTGAAATACATCTTGCTCTTGTATGTGCACACACACACACACACACACGCACACATAAACTTAAGCCCTCTGGTTAGGCATTCAGTCAAAGCCAGAGGCGTGCCCACACTTGCCCCTCTCTCCCTTGTGCCTCCCACTGTACCGGCTGTGCATGAATGGCTCACACATGCTGCTCGCAGCCATATCTTATTTCCCCACTTACTTCATACAACGCACATCTCTCAATTTTAATCAAATGCTCACTCACTCTGAAGCTGTCATTTATATAAATACTCACTTATCATGTTCAAATTATCAGCTTGTGGTACACCATTTGATATGTTTTATCTTTGCTGCCCCAGATATCGTGGAAATCCTCCCACATGGTGGCTGCTGACTCACTGCGCTTATCTACAGAGCACTGATGAGTTAAGATAGGATGAAGGATGCGCCGCTGTTATGACGCTGACAAGACAACAATTTTTAAGTGTTTTTAAGTAATCACATAACATAAAAATACAAGCATAGACAAAAGTTTGAGCGGCGCAAACTGTGACATGCTTCCACAAAGCTGTCATTGTAACTAATAATGAACACTGCTAGTGTTTGAGTGGCATGGTTATTCAGATTAAAGGTCCAGTGTGTAAGATTTACCAGGCTCTATTAACAGAATATGGTAGAAATGGAATATGATATAAATAACTATGTTTTAGAGTCTAATCATCTGAAAACTAGAATCATTAAGTTGTTGTACCTTAGAATCTTTCATATTTTTTCTCTCTTTTATATCTATAGACATCACAAGCTGTCTTCCTCAGTGTCTGTGATGTTGAACCGCCATGTTTCTACAGTAGCCTACACTGGCTCTAGATGCAGTGATTCACAGGCACCAGAAGATGAGTGTGAGGCAGTGGAGGTGGCAACTACACCACTCGATGCCACTAAATCCTACACACTGCTCCTTTTAAAGAGCAAATATGTGACAATAACCAATGAGGAGCCAACTACTGTGAATACAAACGCAGATTTTGAACATCAGGGAGCAAATAGTTAATAGAGAGCAACAGGGAAAGATGTCTGAACAGTTTTGTCAGTGGCATATATATGATTTTCAAGAGGACTTTTCACTGGCACAAAAATGCACACACACACACCAACGCGAACTTGTGACAACAATTACACCAATGCTCACATGAGTCAACAAGCGTCAAAATCAAATTCCTGAATTTCGATGTGTGTGTGTGTGTGTGTGTGTGGGTGCCAAGGCTCGTGTCACTATTGGCTGGCACTGACTGCCAACACACACACACACATAGGAGGCTAATTGCTGTGACAAAGTCAACTCAGACTGCACGTGACAGTCGCAAAGCCTGCTCCGGTAATATAAATAGAGGTTTCTGAAGCCAGAAGCGGCAAACTTCTGAAAAAAACAACACTGATTTAGTCACTAAAAAGTGTCACATAACCACTTTTGGGGGCTATGCCACATCATATATCAGGGTGCAACCAGCAAAAATCTTGTGAAAACTGAATATATTCTTTGTCTTGAAGTATCTATTTAAATACAATCTGTGACTCCTCTATCTGAACTGCTATTTCATGAGTTTTTGAGTCAACATTTAGACATTACATATGCCGGTGAGTCAAATCTTAAAGTCCCGGCACACCCACAACCATCTGATCAAGCACGGCGGGGGGGAAACACCTGTATGAATGAATCACAGGTGTGCAGGGGCTTTAAGAAGTCCAAAGAAATTACACACCATGTCCGCAATCACTCCTGTGTTCACCGACCTACAGTAATACCACCTACAGTCTCTGCGGTAGCTGACACTCGAGAGGCATTGTAATTTTGTGTCATCACCAACAATAGTTGTTTCACACAGGTGTAATTTTTACATCTATAAAAAGTTAGCAGGGTGCGGCGTACATGCAGACATCTTAATAAATGGTGGGGGTTAAATATAAACAGTGATTTCAGGTCTTATTCAGAGTAGACACGTTGATTTTTCTTAGCATAGCAAATACAGGTGTTATTAATAACATTAATGATGGCTTGGTGCTCATCCATGTGTCACGACAGTGTGGCAGTGAAGCAGAATGCTGCATGAAATTCACTCATCACTTATTTTATCTTTCTTACAGTGACATGTCAAAATGTCTGCCCTAAAAACTATATCAGCATGACAGTCTGGTCCTTAAGCTTCTTGATAAGAGTTCAGAGACTTGATTTTAGATAATTATTTAGTGAGGAGACTGTTGATTCAGCACAATAGTTCTGAAGCAACAGTTGTCTAAGCATCTTTTTCTTTAGTGCTGTAGTGGAAGACAAATGTCAACATGACTTTTGAATAAAGGGAATAAATGAGCATAACAGGCAATATGAACTCAATATCCCAAAGCGTCCCTTCTCTTTCTAATCACACATGTTGATATTTAATGGTCCAAGTAGTGTTGTTAGAGCATATTCACAAATATACACTAAAGTTTTGTCAATTTATTGGTATAAACATTTAGACAGTAGATGACTCAGCTTCGAAGTAAGTGCTGAGACACAGAGGGGAACTAATAAATGCAGTGTGCAGTGTGTAAATGTGTCAGGTCTCACCCCGAGCATCTTGTAGAGGTAGTGATACTGCTGTCCGGTGGAGTACATCAGGTAGGTCTTGATGAATAACCAGGTATTCACTCCCAGCCACAGCATCTACACAAGCACAGGGAGTACGGTGAAGTCTCAGTTACATTTACATTTGTGTTTATCTGAGCCCACCAGGCTGTATGCATGCTGCAGATGAACTCAAACAAACTCACTACTGAGCACTGACAAACTGATAAACAGTCAGTTCACTTAAAGCCTGTTTTAGTGATTTTTCCCCAGGATGAAAGGTGGTGTAAAACTCCTGGAACAAACTTTCAAAGTTTGTCTGGTGGCGTTACAGCAGCTCTTTCTTTCACAGGTAAAACAAACGCACGCATTTAACAGCTCACGATGTGAGTGGAGAGGAACGGCTTTAAAAAAATAAAAAAAAGTCTCTTAACAAAAGTTTGCCCACCAGGATTAAGTGCTTTCCTCCCTCGTTGGCGACCCAGCTCCGCACCGACACAACCATGATGTCTTCACTGGCTCGGCAGCTGCCCAAACTTTTCAGCAAAGCCCCGGTGTGAGCTGAGAGGTGAAGGCTCGTCCTCCCCGCAGCTCTGTCTCTGCCTGTCTGTCTGTGTGTGTGCACACAGTGTCCGCAGACCGGCCGGTGTCTCTGCTCAGTCCTCCTCCGCTACGCCGCTCCTGTCTGCTCTGAGCGCATTTTGACTTTTCATCCCCCCACGAGTCTCCACGGTGAAGAAGCTCCGTCTGAAGCACGTACCCATCCCTGCCTATCTCCTCATCTCATGTCACTTGACCTCACGACGGGACCGCGTGTTTAAGTGAGCGGCCCGGACAACTTGAGTAAAAAAAAAAAAATGCACGGGAGTGAATAAAGTGAACCAACAAAACATGCAGGAGAACAATAAGGACTGCTCCACCGCTCCGCGCTGCTCCTCTCTGCCACTAGAGGGCGCCACAGTCTAACATGTAACATCTTACGGTGAGGCAACTCTGCTTTTAAAGCATCCTTTATGAAAGGGTTGCATGTTAGTATAACTAACAGCTTTATTAATGGTTAATTCTCTTCTAATAGTTAGTTAAAACACATAATCAGGTTTTAAAAATGTCTCTTGACTGACTTTGTCTGTGTCCCAGAGGCCATTAGACAGCCTGTTGATGCTTTTAAGACACCCCCTTATATCCTCTGGCTTTTGACTGTGTTTGAACTGTATTAAACATATATTTTCTTATGTTTTTATTTGTGTCTGTCTTTGTGAAGCACTAAAACCTGTTTGCTTTTCTTCTCTTCCAGTGTAAGGTTACATACATCCTTTGTTAATGACTTATAAAGAAATGTAAATGCAGATGTGATGAGAAAGAGACCAGTGAACATTTATTTATATTGCAAACATTATACAGCAACACAGGTTTTATTACCACATTAAAAGGATAAACCTTATATCTGAACCCTCAGAGCATTACTAAATCATTTATTAATCAACAAATTATAATTTATCAATCAATTTAAAGGATCATTAGCATTAATGAGAGTACAATCAGTGCTTCAAAGGTGATAGTGTTTATTTTAACATATGTGTTTATCTCTGGCATTGCTGCAGAGCTTGTAAATGTGTAGATAAATTATCTGATTTTGTTGGAACAGAGCCACATGACTGCAAGTTAAAGCTCCGATACGTAAGATTTGGATCACTCTATTTACAGAATGTGGCAGAAATGTATATGTACACATACTATGGGTCCTCTAACAGTGTGTTGCACCATCATGTCCTACAGTAGCCCGGAAAAGACCACTGGATCTGGATCAGGCCACTGAACAGCCACCATAGTTTCTCCTTCACACTTGGAACAGGAGGGAGGTTTGCAATCCGCAACTGCACCGCTAGATGCCATAAATCCTTCACACTGGTCCGTTGCGTTAAGTGCATCTCTCTGGAATGTCACCGCCATCTTGTGTCTTTAGTAAGAAACGCAGTTGAAGCTGCGTGAAAGATTTCTATTGGACCATTTATCTCACAAACATGACTAAACAAAACGTTGTGTCTCCATGAAACCTCAGGCCAAATAAGTGAAGACATCTGGTACACTAACCAAAAGTATGAGGGCTCTGTACTGGATTCTTGTACTTAGGATACAGCAATAGACAAAACAATTTGAAACTCCAGAACTAAAGTACTAAATTGACTTTTTGGGTCAGACTGTTTTATCAATTTTAGCTTCCAACCATCACACCCAAAGGCCCAAAAGGAAATGGTTTTCTGAGTTTGGTTTGGAAGGACAGGCCCGCACAGAGCCCTGACCTCAACCCAACCCTACATTTTTGGCATGAAGTGAACAGCAGACTGGTCTTATCACCCAACGTACATCCTTAACATCTTCCGTGAAAAGAAAAGTCTTTTGTAGCAATACATTATGGCTTGTGGATTTTTAAATTAAATGTGCCACAATCACGTCTTCACTGGTTATACTTGTAATACTTGTAATACTTGTTGTACTAGCCCCATTCAGCAGAAAGCCAACCAAGATCAGGATTGTCCCTGCTTTGTACTGCTGTGTGTTTCAGAACTTTAAAACTTGAGTCATGAAGAGCCAAATTTTACATTCAAAAAGGCTTAATCTGTAAAAAATGTTTTTATCTTTAAACATTTCCGGATTTGTTTATTTACTGAAAAGCACAAAAATAAGTCAAACATAAGTGGTTTTCTTACTGTGTCATGCCTAGATAGACGTATACACTTTGAGTCAGACAGCTGGTATATCCTTAAACATCACAAAATATAAGTCTGTTCTTTCATTTTATTATTTAATCATTACCCCAAGTCATGATCATTTGATTGTGTACGAATAATAACATCCAGCACTGGTTTTAGGACATAGAACAGGATGTTCATTTAGGACATGAACATACCCAAACAACACAATTCAAATGAAATCAAAATGGACCTCCCCCGTAAGGCTGCAGGTTTAACTGAAGTTGTCTCTGTAGATAAACAGTGTGTTGAGGATGAGGTAGAGCTGAGGTCTATGTCCTCCCCACATTCCTGAGGGCAGAGATCCTCCTCCTTTCCGCATCACGCTCCAGCCTATCGCTTGAAAGAGCCATCGTTCACCCGACACAGCTGTTCACAAAACCAAAAGAGATTAAGTGCGACCATGACTCACTTGACCTGTAGTGTGGGAAAATAGATCACGCTGTCTATAGCGATATGCACCAGTGCGGTAACCTGAATTTCCTGAATTGAAACTGAGCTGAAAGTGAAGTGAACCAAGCTTTAATAAGCTGACTTATTCTATACTAAGACAATAGGAACACTGTTTGGTGTCTGCTTTGGTGGGTGATTTGAAGCTGCAGGTTCTGACTAGATTTTTTCCTTACCGAGTTTAAATTTTGACTTTAAATTTGCTAAATAAAGAGACTGTACAATATGTTTACTACAAAACATTTTGACTGAATTTTTACAAGTTAGCTATCGTTTAACTCAATATCTCAAAAATAATGACTTACTGCGAGTGTTCCTCCTCGTGTTTTTTTTCTTTTCTTGGCAGAAATGGGCTTCCATACTTTTGTGACTAGTCTAATTTTATACTTTCACAAATAAATGAAAGCTTCTTTATATCATATTAAAGCTTTATATGCAGCTATACATTTCAGTGTGATGTAGACCTGTTGACTTTAGTGGTTAAGAAAATTACAATATATACAAATCGGGCACAAATTAAAGGGTAAACAAACATCCAGTGAAGTGTTTTGTTAAAGTTTGTATCCAGCATGACCCACCAGAAAAAGTTTTAGTGACAGTCTGCTGAAGGGACGAACAAAAGACAAGAGTCTTCCAAAAAATATTCCTCAATTGGTGTTTTGATGATAGTGGTAAGGAGCGCTCTCTGTCATGCTGGTTAAAAATTGATCACATGTTCTGCCGACTGTGAAAGCCACGTCACATCAACATTATCACCATCGTCCGTTTCATCCTCACCACATCACCCAGGATGTATGCACTGTTTTGTTTTCACAGTTATTTATCCAGGTTTTTCCTCTATCGTGTCTGTAAACAGGATTTGAGCACCAAGACCTATCTGTCATCTTTTCCACGTGAGCTATGTCTCTGCGGATCACATCTCCAGGCATGCTTTTCAAAAAAAAGCTGTCCCTGGACTGTATACTTGGCCATCAGGTTGGGAAATACTGAGTCAGCGCTGAAATGACCAAGGTGCACAGTGCCTAGTCATCGAGTCTACTGGCCAAACATAGCACTAATGACTAGCTCCCTCATTGTATTCCTCTCCAACGTTTCACTCACTGTACCCCCCTCCCCTCTCTCTCTCTCTCTCTCTCTCTCTCTCTCCCTCTCTCACACACATACTTTGTCTCACTCTATCTCACTCTCTGCCATGCCCCCACAGCGCACTACTTAAACAAATTACTCTCTATCTGTGTGACCGTCGAGTCGGACGTGTCGTGCCTGAGGAAGCCTCTGGGACATACTGCTTTAAACATGAGAAAGGAGAGCAGGTTAATTCGGTGGATCTGGTGGATTGTGGTTGTGACCGCTTTGTTTTTCCTGGGCTTCATCATAGGTAAGATAACACAATGGAAACTTACACTGCGGAAAGGCAAATCAATAATCCACAACAAGTGGCAATGACTGTTGGTCTTGTAACAATTGAAATAATAGGTGGCTGACCATGGCATGAGGGTAAAAGGAAATGAAGGCTCTCAATAAAATGAGCGTTTTTTTGTATCACATCTACCCAGTGCTGTGTTGAAGGTGCATTGCAGTGTGTGTGAACTTTAGTTCAGCTCTGACACATTTCACACCTGTCTGCCCGCAGCAGGTTGACACATGCTGTCCATAACCACAAGTCCATTTAAAATCTCATCTCTCACATATTATGAAGCTTTCGCTAAGATTTAACACAACTGGGCAGCGAGTGAGAAACAGATATTATGTATGTTCCGCCTGGTGTTTTTGGTGTCAAGTTAGTCACCACGTGAAGTCCAACGGTGGTAAGCAGTCTGAGAAACACTGTCTAACACTATTTTTGTCTGTACTGTGTGTGTGTGTGTGTGTGTGTGTGTGTGTGTGTGTGTGTGTTTGCTGTAGGCTGGTTTGCAAAGCCCACACATCAAAACACTGCAAACAACAACGACTCCAAAAAGTATCTGAGGGAGTTTCTGGGTGAAATGCAGGCAAACCAGATCAGGGAGCATCTCAGGTAAAACCACAATAACTTTCCTCCACATCAGTACAAATAGCCAACAGACGTAGCAACTCAATTGTCGAAAAGTATTTTCTAAAAGTAACCTAAAACCGAAATCCCACTGACTTACCAGTGGGTGAGTGATTACAAAACCATTGCTATGTAGCCAGACATTCTTCAGCGAAGAGCTGGATTAAGCTGAAAGACAATATACACGACACTACGAGACAAAAGTATTAAAGCCTTTCCTAAAGGGGATAAAGGCAGAAAACTGGGTGTTAACTACACTTTCCCTGCATGCATTCTTTTTTACTGTCACACTGTCATGGATGACCTGGACGCTGTTTCTTACTACGTCAAAGCGTTTGCAGTGAAAAAGTCATTTTATGTACATGGACCGTGCTGTGTTCAAGGGAAGTCAAACATACAGGTCAACAACTCTACATGTATCATTTCTTTCGTTTACTTTTTTTATTTGTGCTTGAAAAAAGAATATTCAGACATTCTGGACATTCAATCTGAGTGCTCTCAGGTCTCAAGCCATGTTCATTCTGCAAGCAACTATTAACCCAGTCACTTGCTGTTGATGTCCTCGCCTCTCCAGGAAATTTACACGACTCCCCCACCTCGCTGGTACAGAGCAGAACCTGAGATATGCAGAGCAAATCAAGAAAGAGTGGCTCGAGTTTGGACTAGACTCGGTGGAGATGGTGCCCTATGACGTCCTTTTGTCCTATCCCAACAAAACGCAGCCAAATTACATCTCAATAGTCGATCAACTTGGCAATGAGGTACGGTGTATGCACGCAGGAGTCACAAGACACAAGTTAGTCAGTTGTTAATGAAATGTAGAGCCTCGCATCCAGGGTGCACATCACGTGAAGGAAAAGGAACATTAGAAGTAAACATATTTTTGACCACGTATAATTTCAACCGCTCTGTAATACATGTCTTGCAATAACCTCTGTACTTGTCGCTGGTGCATTATGGTTATTACTGTTTGCTCCCATCTATTATAGCATTAGGGTGGCAGTCATACCCTGTTTATTACACACCTAAATGTTAGATTATCTGAACATTTGCATGCCTTGTTTTCGCAGTGAGAAATCCAGTTGAATGTATGCTTGTGTTAATGATTCCCAAACATTGGGGTTATACTTCTTCTCCATTCATCGCACTCACCCCCTGGTGATTCAAATTTCAAAGTGACATGAACAATAATACTAGTTCAGTCAAAACCCCAGGCTACTTTGCAGTCTGTGTGGGGGAGATAACAGCGTTACAGTGTGCGCATGGAGCTCACACAGATACATTTCAAACACAGACACCAGCTCTGCACTTTTCTGCTGTACGTCTACTCTACAACATTGCAAGACAGCAGTACAAAGTCCTTTTATAGCCTTGTTGTGAGATAAAGCTGCAAATAGAGATAATGATACAGCACACAGGCAAACAAACAACACAGTCAGGATTTACATTTCAGCTAACTGAGTAATACATTTCAGCTGATAGCCATTCACGTAACAGTGCACACTTCGCGCAGTGTTGGCCTGACACACGCAATGATCAGGTGAGACTACAGACATAGTAGTACTAAAAGAAAAGATAAGGTGGCCTGTTAAACATTTGATAAATACTGTGAAAAAATCCTCAATTGAAACTAAGAGTACTGCATTGAAAGTCTTACTAAAAATGATCAAGAAATAAATGTTATATTTCGTTGAGTTACTTCAGTGACCAAGCACCAAGCTTGCCCTGTATCATGTATTCATGTGTAAAAGCTTAACTTGCAACGTGACTAGTAAATAAAGCTGTCAGATAAATGTAATGGATTAAAAAGCAGAATATTTCCATCTAAAATGTAGTGGAGTGGAAGTGTAAATGCTAATGTAAAATACAAGTACAGTACGTGAATAAAGTAGTGGTAGTTATATGCTAGTGTTGTTTATTTGACTTGACAGTGCATACATTACAAATGATGAGAATAAAAGGTCACCTCATCAGTATTTCTACTTTCACAGGTTTTTAAGACTTCCTTGGCTGAGCCAGTTCCACATGGTTATGAAGATGTTTCTAACATTGTGCCACCATACAGTGCTTTCTCTGCCAAAGGACAACCTGAGGTACAAACGCACCACCTCATCAGACTCACCGGAGTACAAAAAAATAGTTGACATGGATTTTAAAATGTTATATATTTAAAATATATATAAAATATATAATATAATATATTTACCCAGCCTTTCTCTCTTTCCTTTTTCCTCTCCAGGGGGATTTGGTGTATGTGAACTATGGTCGTACAGAAGATTTTTTCCAATTACAGAGGGAGATGGGCATCAATGTTACTGGGAAGATTGTCATTGTCAGATATGGGAAAATATTCAGAGGCAATAAGGTAGGAAAAGTTTTGGCTGTATGTCTACACGTTAAAGGATTTCTGACAGTCACTGAATATTGTGGTTAAAATGACTTCATGTGTGGTTATATTTGTTAAAAAGTGCCCATAAACCTTGATCTTCTCCGGTTCATTTAGCCATAACAGTGGTATATAATTAACTACTAATCACACTGTGGCATTTCAGAATATTTTCTTACAAATCCATCTTTGTTCACCTTCAAAATAACCCAATGCTCTCTCGTGCTCTGTCTTGTTCCACCAGGTTAAGAATGCCATGTTAGCTGGAGCAAAGGGGATCATAATGTTCTCAGACCCAGCAGATTACTGGGCTACTGGAGTCCAGGTAGAGCATGTTTAACAATCAGTGTTTATGCAGTAGAGGGTGGATATGTTTTGGACGATACTACGATCAAGAGCAGAATGCAATTTGTCAATTCAAATAAAGCATTTTCAATTCTGTGAGTGTACAGCCCTACCCTGATGGCTGGAACCTGCCCGGTGGAGGAGCTCAGAGAGGAAATGTTCTCAACCTCAATGGAGCAGGAGACCCTCTCACACCAGGGTACCCTGCTAAAGGTGTGTGTGTCTTGATGCTTGTACATGTGCATATGAGTGTATACATGTGTGTGAGTTTACCAGACGCAATGCTGTCTCCTCTCTTACAGAATATACCTACAGAATCAGCCCTGAGGATGGAGTGGGTCTTCCCAAGATTCCTGTGCATCCAATTGGCTTCCATGACGCAATTCACCTGCTGAAGTAAACTTTTACACACTTATACATGATGATGGTTTTGTATCATTAAGAAAAAGGCAAAAATATTGTATTTACAAATGGCAATTCATCCCATCCCATCCTTATGTTGAGATATTTTACTGTGGAATAACCCATTTGTTTGTGGATGAGCCTTAAGTAAGCCTTAACGTTTGGAGCAGGAAAAAATGGTGACCTGCCAAGTTATAGGTGTTTTTATATTACAGCTAGCAAGAGTACACTAACATATATATTTCTGAAAACATTGAGGATAGAAATATGAAATGCAGTAACAGAATCTTGATTCATTTTTCATCAACACTGCCTAGTTATACAGTTTGATTTAAGTTTTATGAACCTGGTGTGTTGCGCTGGATGGACCTCTTGCTGGCCATTGGAAACGATGCAGGTTTAAGACACTTCTGCGTTGGCTACACTTCAATTTAGGGCAATAAACTAAATTCTTTATCGGGATCTCTACATGAAATGAGCCCCTGATTTGTATTATTTACAGAATGTGTGAATGATTTTCCATTCAACAGGAACATGGGAGGACAGATTCCACCCAATAACTGGAAAGGATCTCTGAACGTCTCCTACAGGATTGGTCCCGGGTTTATGGATGACTTCAAGAACCAGTAAGTGCTTACCACTGAGCTTTTTTTCTTGTCCAATGTCAAAGTCACTTCTGTCCACTTCACCCTGTGATAACACGATTCTCCCATTCACCTACTTTTGTTTTTTTTTTCTTTCCAGCTTATAGTCTCTCCTCTCCAGCTTTTCACTGCTGTCGTCCGCTGTGTGTTTTAGTGTTTAAATTATCTCTGCCCTTTTGTTGCTCTTTTGTTGCTTTTGCTCAGCTTTAATCACCCAGTGGCAAGTAGCCAACTGAAGTACAATGGAGGCCTTTGTACCTCCTGTGTGTGAGACAGAGACATATACACATCTACACACTTGCAAGCTGCACAAAGTAAGAATGTAGTATGAATCCATAGACAACAACAGTAACTGGGTCTTTTTGCTGTTGAACAAAAGTGAATGTTTTGGAGATTTTCTGGAGCAAAAATCAACTATGTGTTATTTTCTTGTCGTAAGGACTGACATTTGACAGAGTTGGATCTCTATTCCCTGCCCCTCATTTGTTTTGTTTCTCTCTCTGTAACTACTGCCTGAAATAAACACAATGAACATGTCTGTGTGCATCACCTCTTCCTTAACTTGTCTGTTTCAGGACGGTGCGTATGAACATTCAGACTGACAACCAAGTAACCAGAATCTACAATGTCATTGGCAAGATTCGAGGAGCTCTGGAGCCAGGTACAGGCCAACAAGCTATAACCCTAAGCTTTCAGCAACATTTTACACACAACCAACACATGCAAGTAACTCAAATGAAGCCAATATGGACACTAATACTGATATAAATATTAGGATAGAAGAATAAAATTGATCAAATGCATTTTGGTCAGAAAATCAAACTTTCCGAAAAAGAAAAGTTCAACATCTTCACTTGTTTTTAAAGTATCTTTAATCAAAACTGCCACAATCTAACTAGCTGACATCCTCGTTAATAAACATGTGTTGTTGGCTCTGTGTGGTTGTGTGTAGACAGGTATGTGATCCTGGGAGGGCATCGGGACGCCTGGGTGTTTGGAGGAATTGATCCCATGTCTGGTGCTGCAGTGGTCCATGAAACTGTCAGGAGTGCTGGCAGGCTGCTGAGTAAAGGTACGCCTCCTCGAGTGTGTGAGCAAGTGTATAATTGTGTCTCTGTTTACGTCCACTCAAGGAGTGACCAAATATTTTCTGTGCTGTACAACGCACAGGAAAGGTTGTCCTCAGAATGCATGTTCGTGTCTAGTGTCCTTACAATGCCACAAAGACAAGAACATGTGTGTGTTTGTGTGTCTATGTAGGCTGGAGGCCTAGGAGGACTATAATATTTGCGAGCTGGGATGCAGAGGAATTTGGACTGCTTGGATCCACTGAATGGGCAGAGGTACACACAAACTACCTGTACACCCTCTCTCTCTCTCTCCCTCTCTCTCTCTCTCTCTCTCTCTCTCACACACACACACACACACACACACACACACGCACTGACCACAATTTGCTCTTCTTAACAGGATAATGCCAAACTGCTGCAGGAGAGAGCTGTGGCCTACATCAATGCTGACTCTGCCATTGAGGGTGAGTGCTTTTATATACAGCGCAATATTCTAGATAAAATTACATCATGTCAGTTTTTATATTGCTTGTGTTTGGCTTGAATCCCAGGCATGTACACGCTGAGGGTTGACTGCACTCCGTCTCTACACACTTTGGTGTATGACCTCACCAAGCAAGTGAGCAGATTTACACACACAAAAGGGTTGGTACATCTGAAATAGATTTGAATAAATGTATCTTGCCTTCCATGCTCACTCGCGTCTTTCCTTGTGTATTATGTATGTGTATAGATAGCCAGTCCAGAAGAAGGAGAGGAAGGAGTTTCTCTCTACGAGAGTTGGCATAAGAGGGACAATTGGACGAATGACCGTGATGCGCCCAGGTACAAAGCCTCGCAATCAGTTGCTTGTTTGGTTCAGAACCAGGGCGTACATATCAAACAAAAACATGTGAAATTTTCTGGGCTGTCTTAGCTAATAAATTAAATGATCAAGAAATAAATGAATCAGCCTGTCCTCCACTCTTGTGTACTATAGGATCAATAAGCTCGGGTCAGGCAGTGATTTTGAGGCCTATTTTATCCGTCTGGGAATTGCTGCAGGCAGAGCCAGATACACCAAGAACAAGGTAAGAATAGACACTCACAAATGAATCTGCTTTAGCATTATTTTTTTTTTACTGTTAATTAATATGAAGGCATATTACTGCTTTATTATTTTTTATGTGTGTATCTAGCAGTGCATATACATTGTTATTAATTATTATTAATACTTATTAAGTTTTACTAGCATGAATTGGTTTTGCTTGAATATATCCATTTATATAGTCTGTTTGAGCAGGTTTTGTCTGTGTTTAAAGCTTCAACATGATATCTACATTGTTTTTTATTTGCAAGCTACAGTGTGGAACAAATGTTGGATCTAAACAAGGTGTCTGTATAATCCGAGACAGACTAAGTTATATTACTGCAGTTGCACACTGCATAATCTCAATTTTCTATCCAAACAGGATTGAATTAAAGTTAGAGCATAGGACAAAGGTGAGGAACTGTATGGTAAATGCTAGTGTGGGCCTCAATTCAGTGTAACTCAGTGAAATCTCCCCTGTATGTGTGTGTGTGTGTGTGTGTGTGTGTGTGTGTGTGTGTGTGTGTGTGTGTGTGTGTGTGTGTGTGTTTATATGTGCATTCAGAAAACAGAGCGGTACAGCAGTTATCCAGTGTATCACAGTGTGTATGAAACCTTTGAGATAGTGGAGAAGTTTTACGACCCTTCCTTCAAGAGGCTTCAGACCGTGGCCCAGGTGAGAGGCGGGCTCATCTTCCTATTAGCTGACTCCCAGCTCCTTCCTCTTGATGTCAACGAATATGCAGACTCGCTGAGGAAGTATGCACGGAGCATCTCACAGCTGGCACAGAAGCACCCCGAGGAGATGAAGATGTATGAGGTGTCCTTCGGTGAGTTGATTTCGGTCACTGTGTGCTCCGTGCGCTGACAACTTGTTGACTTCTTCAAGAATGTCTGAGCGTTTTACCTCCCTGTATTTTTAGGGTCTTTGTTTTCTGCTGTGGAGAACTTCACTGTTGCAGCCAGGGACCTCCATGAACGCCTACAGACTCTCAACAGAGCAGAGTAAGATTTTTGTGTGAAATGTTACATGTTGGAGTGAATGCTACATACATACAGTATACTTTAACTTCATAAAATACTGCTTTTATATGTGAAATGTGTAAATTCAATGATGTGTTTATTACTGAGGTCTTAGTTACAGGTGGTGTTGTGGTGGACTACATTATACAAAGAGGCGTTTCTAACGTTTCACATATTCACATACATTCCTCTTCTTATTCCTTTTTATACACATCTGGTTAATTGTGGTTTCATGTTCACTGTTATATGTTTGAGAGACTGAATATCAGGAGCCCCTCTGAATATATATGTAATCCAGTATTTGATTTGATTTATTTATGTTTTCTGCACATTAATAAGGCTATTTTACATCTGTAACGCTGGACAGACGTTACACAGTCTTCCTAAAAACAAATAGAAGAACAGAAGATTGAACTGTAAACAGCTGCATTTAAATGCATCAGATGTGACGTGTGCAGGAGTACTCAACAAAGTGTATGTCCAGTCAGTCAAGCACGTGTTTAAAAGGCAATTTGTATGTGTGTGTGTGTGTGTCAGTCCTCTGCAGGTACGTGTCATGAATGATCAGCTCATGTATCTGGAGAGAGCCTTTATAGACCCCCTGGGCTTACCTGGCAGACCCTTCTACAGGTTAGTCAGTCAGTCACAGACACGCCACACACACATGCAGTATTTCGCACTTGGAAGCACTGGCTCATGCATGAATGATACTTAGCTTCTGATATTTTTGTTTACATTCTACTATACATGTCAAGAGTTGACCACTATGCTAGATAGCTATGGAGTTGTGGAGAACAGTTTTACTCCCTATACTCCTTACTCATGCAACATAAAGATAATTAATATCTAATACAGCCAGTACATTCGTTGGCTCAACATTCCCTCTCTTCTCTGTTTCAGGCATGTGATTTTTGCACCCAGCAGTCATAATAAATATGCAGGGGAGTCTTTCCCTGGGATCTATGATGCTTTGTTTGACATCGAGAACTCAGCTGACCCACAGAAGGCCTGGGAGGAAGTCAAGCGTCAAATCAGCATTGCAGCGTTCACCGTCCATGCTGCCGCCATGACACTAACCCCACCTGCATGAAGCACACAACAAAGATCTGTTGACAACTATGTTATATGACTAGAGGGAATACACTACCTGCAACATGCACAGATACCTGTTGTCTGAACTAGTCATGTTCCAGGAATGTCCAGAACTCATTAACGCACTCGGGAGGTTTGCTCTTCTGTGAAAAGGGTTTTATGTTTCGTCATGGTACACCTGTAAAGAAATAATTTATGTTTTTAATGATTTCTTGTTGTTTGATCTTGTTGTTTGTTTTGTAATAATAGTCTCTAGCCAAAAGGAAGCCGAATAAAATCACTTCACACTTTATGTGAGCGGAAATCGTGTGTCTTTATATACATATTGACTGTAACAGATGTGGTGCTTCTTTAAGTGGTATTTACATTCATGTTCTTAATAAATTACTTCATTTTGATTTCCTAAAAGGCACAAAGTACTTTTACACACAAAAAAAATCTAACAAAATATAATGCGAAACTTGAATTAAACCCAATTTGTGTTCATGTAAATAAAATCTTAATCTTTAAAATGTTTGGGTGAGTTGTGAAGGACATAACACGTAATTACATAACTAATTATAGCTTAACAGTTTGATCATGTTACGCTGCAACAGGAACATTCAGAGGTGAACAGTAATAGGCTCAACACATGCAATAAAATGCACTGAAAATTCAAGTGTGCCCTGCTCCTACTATGGTGCTGTCTCTAGTTTTACGTAATGACATTGGAATGGCTCAGAAAAACACTGAGGAGGGACACAGGACAGGAAGTGAGGTCCTCAGCAGCTGTGAGTGTTTGGCTTCTTCCTGTTGTTGACCCTGCCGGAGGGAGGGCAGGTCCCGATGGACCCATGTGATCGGCTCAGCCGTCTTCAGAGACCCTCCATCTTTGCAGAGGTTAGGTTCACTGGATTACTGTTCACCTCCATGACGGGATGAAGAAAAAGGTTATGGTCTATGTCTAGCACACACCTCTATTTTTAAAACAACACCTGGTGTTTGTTTTGTTTTGGGGGTTTTTTTCTTCATCTTTTGTTGATGTTTTAATTTACAAACCAGATTCAGATATGAAGAGAGGCAAGCAAAGTCCAGGAATCAGACATACCCAAAGCTAACAGGCCATCCTTGAACATGTCCTGCTTTCTGTCATTGCCCATATGGCCACATAGGGGCGCCATAGTAACCTTAACTTTCTATCAGAGACTGTCAGAGTCACTGTATTGTACTCTACTGCACATGAAATTAGTGCGCTGTAACATTTGCATGTCTGTATGTATTTTTACCATGAGGTAAAGCAGTGACGTAAGCAGTTTATGGCATCGCTAGAGATGATGACCTGACTGCCAGTCTGGTGCCAGTCAAACCAACTTGGCATCACTTTCATCCCATGGGGCAGACAGAGGCAGAGAAAGAAATGGAAAAAATAATGTTTTGAAAATATTTATAATATCCAATTTGAGATAGGAATTTATTCACCCATGACACCCAAGATCCATCCATTATCTGTAACCGCTTATCCTCATCATGGCCGCTGGGTTGGAGCCTATCCCGGCTGACTTTGGGTGAGAACTGGACACAGGCTAACATATTTAGTGCATGTCTTTGGACTGTGGGAGGAAGCTGGAGTACTCGGAGAGAACGCAGGCAGACACAGGGAGAACATGCAAACTCCACACAGAAAAGCAGAGGATCAAACCAAGAACTTTCTAACCGTGCCGGCCCAGAAAAGCAACATTGTCAAAAATGACAACAAACAACAACAATGTCGACCCTTTCATTTGCACTTTGACCTATGTTGGCGTATTTCCTGCCTGACATGGTCACTTTCCCTCAAGAGATGACTTCCTGTAATGTATTCTTCCTGGGACAGAAAAGTCTGACGTTTTCCTCCTGCAGCAGCTCCAATAGTTCATGCTGCAGACACACACACACATGCACAACAACAACAAGTAATATGACTACACCAAAGCCTGATAATACAGTGTTTACAGCACCACAGCGTTTTGTATATATGCATAGATACGGTCTCAAATGATCAATATTTGTATCAATATTATAAGAATCTGCCACACATTAAAACAATCATGGTTAATGCTTCTGCTTTCAATTTGTTGTTTCAATATTTTTTCTTACTTTTGGAAACATATGCCTGTTAATGTTTGAATCATGGTTACTGTTGTAACAATGTTTAATGCTGCCTGTTTGGACAGGTCTCTACTGACCTTTACTTACTTTTACCTGGATGAATAAAGTATAGTAGAAAGGCCAGTTGATTAAAATAAATCATATATGTATATCAAAAATAAAGTACACTTGTTTAACACTTTATTATTCTCCAGCTCTGGGTGGGTGGGGGGTTGAATCAACTTGAAATTCAACCTACAACAAAAGAAGTATTTTCTCGTGTAAGCTGCTTACATAACCCAACACATTTACATGGTTACATGCATCTTCTAAAGAACATATATTTGCATCCTATATGACTAAACAAATATTTCGTACTGTTAGGTTTCTGATCTTGAATCTGCTTGTGTTATTTCCTTTACAAAGCTTTCACAAAGCACCTTAAAGAGAAACAACACACAAGACAAACCAAAAGACAAACGTGCATGGATACAATGTTGATTTGTGCACATTAAAAGCTTTTTTTACAAATATGGTCAAACTGTATGTTTTGCTGTATGACTTTTCCTGATACATCAGGCGAACATGAGGAAATACTAAACACTGGCAACAGCAAGCACGACACTGTGTTTCATTTGAGAAGAGTTTATGCAGAAAATATTTTAAAGGGACACAAACATAAACATTGGAAAGAGTTTTATATATATATATATATACAACTAATATGAAAGCAGATGTTTTATATTAATTTAGGATGTGCTGTCAGTTTGCTTTGGCATATCCAAGGTGGGCATATATTTACCATCTAATTCCATACTAATATACCAAAGGTTTAGCTGGAGTCAGGCCGAGTCTTCTCAGACTGTTACCCTACTAGCATTTACCTGTAGATATGTTACAGTATATGCACATACACAGTGTACACAGGCATTACATTATTATTCCCCTTTAAAAACAAGTGACAAGCCCTGTGTGGGTGTGTTTGGTTGAAAGAGGTCAACAGCTCTATAAAGTGATGTACTATGAAGAGACCTGTTCACATTTCACCCATCCTCCTGACACATTTCAGAGGGTGACAAGTCCTCATTCACTGGGTGAGTTTTTGATCAATTCAAACAGCATTAAAATGTGATTAGCTGAAAAATGTAAATTTGGTGTTTAATCCTGTATAATTACTCAATCCAAATTTAGTCAAATAGATATATTTATTTTCATGTGGAAGGAAACCTGAATGACAATGCACATTTTTTACACATAAACTCTCTGAGAGTTTATGTGTAAATTTAATTCTATCTCCCTTTATGAGAGCTTATTCAATTTATAGTGTAGTGCACTTTAAATTGATCTGTCTCGTGTCTTTTGTATATATTGTCTGCCTGCTTTGTCTTTTTAATACTTGTAACTGCTGCAACACAAGAATTTCCCATCTGGGATCTATATATCTATCTATACTCTTCTATAACTTCAACAACTTGTGTATTATATTTTCAAATGGGTGATTTTATGTTTAATGTTGTAAAACTCAGTACAGAGAAGCCTTTGTCAGAGTATTTGACTGCCAAAACATTACGCAGATAACTGAGTCATACAAGGTCCGTCCTTTCAATATATGCAAAATACTACTGGCTAACAGAAAGGTAAATGACAGACATGTGATTAGTTATTAATGAACTTCCCATGTTGAGTTTAGTAATCTGCATCTTATGTGGTGTGTTCTTCTTTGCTCAGTTTGTAAACTTTAGTATCATTGGACATGGCTCGGTTCATCCTATCACTGCTGCTGGGTATGTTACTGTTTTTTAAATCTCACAAAGATTTTTTTTTCTATGTATAATCACTGTTTATATTTTAAGTTGTGTTGTTGTTATAAATAAAATGTTATAAATGTTTTATATTAATTACAGTCTTTGTAATTCTTTGCAGCTAGACTTGTAAAATCTTGTTTTTTGACATTTCTTTCTGGTTTGGCGCTCGTTCCGATAAGTTTAGGTTTTTACACATTTTTCTCTGTTTAAATAAATAAATAAAAATGTGTGGCTCAGGGCAATAAAAACTAATCCTCTAATATGTTTTCCCCATGTTGCAGCAACAATCCAGCTACCATTGGTTTCAACAGGTGAGAACTTTAAACCTTTGACAAACATCTGTGTTACAAATTAGAGCACTACAAACTCAAACTATGACATGGAAAGAGCACTACTGACTGTAGGAGATGCTGTACTTGAGATCTTTATTTGCCGTATAATTTTGCCTTCGTTCAGATTACATCTATTTCAGCAACGAAGCCAAAAGCTGGATTGATGCCTTGGAGTACTGTAAGAACAGCGGTTCCATCCTGGCTGAAATCACCAATGACAACGTGTGGAACACAGTGAAAACTTCCATTAGAGATAAGGTCACCAACATGGAGGATGGGGCATGGGTTGGCCTGGAGCGCTCCATCTTTGCCAACAAAGTCATCACCTGGAAGTGGGTTCTACATGGAACTGAATCTTCCTCTCGCTGGCACAAAAGCTTTCCTATCAACAAATTTAACTACCACTGTGGAAAGATCATCTGGGCTCAAGGGGAGGGATACAAGCTGCTGGACGACTCCTGCCGTAAGAAGCTACCTTTCATCTGCCAAATGTAAGCTTGTGTTTTGTTTATGGCCCAATCAGGCATTTAATCTTCAAATTCTCAGCATTTCCAGGTAACATACCCAACGTGGCATAAAGGCAAGTGTATTTCTCTTTTTTTTCAGGTCATCGCCAGTATAGAAAGCGTGGCATTCTGGAAACTACGCTCCACTACTACATGCTGGCGTTGTGGGCTTCTCACCGTTTGACCGATCAGCTTTCCTTACTTGTCGATATCATTCAATCCAATAATCAATGTCACCTACTTCAAATTCGGCATCACATAATCTATTTCGAACGAATGAATTGTGGAAAAAAAAGTTGACAGAAGTTTATTCAAGTACAAAAGTACACAGGCACCCAAAGACGTACAGAGACACAAGGGTGCACACACAATGTGATTTAAAGCCAAACATAATTTAAAACATGAAGGTTATCGTGTACGTATACCATTTCCTTTTCATCAGGATGCCATTTGTAAACCTACACCTCTTCCAAGCTCCTCCTTGATAAAACAACTTCCAATAAATTGCGACGTGAGCGCTCTTCTTTGTTGCCTTGCAGTTGTGTTGACACTAATAATGCCTTATTAATATAAGCAACAGAGTCAGATTGTTGGAAGAGTTAACACACCTTACGATCATTTCACAAGTCTCTCAACGGTCCACGTCTCCTTTTGCAAAAAAACATCCACGAAGACTGACGAAGTATAATCCATTGGGAGAATGCATTTTAATTAGTGCTCACTGTAGGACATGACAGACATAATGTAGTACTGAATACCCATAATCAACACTAGTACTGTAAGTTTATTGTAAGTAAAGCCAAGCTGACACACACTTGTAAACATCACTTTGAGTTCTGGGTTTTCAGCATTTTGAGCGTCTCACTTTGATCTCTCGTGGTTTCTATGACAAGAACCACAACACAGAGTAAACAGAGAAACTTCTCTTCCCCCCCATCAAAAACATGACGATGCCGATTTTCACGATGCAGTGTCACTCATCTTCCTGAGTCATTTCTCTGAGGCACTCCTTTAAGTTTTCCACACGGTCTCTATATCTTTCTTGGGCAGTCTGTATGGTCTGCTCCAGCAGCCGCTGCACCTCGTCCAGTCCTCCCACCTTTGGTGATTTGTGGCTGTAGAGAAACCCGCTCAGCTGATTGTCGTGGCAGTCCGGGGAAAGCATGCCGCACAGAAAGCGCAGGAACAGGTCGTAGTGTCCGAACTGGGAGTTGAGGGTTCGTTCCAGGGCGCACTGGACCAGACCTGCTGCAGATTTGGTCTGCTCCCTGGATGTGAAGATCTTGGGCATGTGCAACCCCGGAGAGTCCAGAACGTTCCTAGCCTCAGAGCGAAACATCGTGAAGACATACATAGCAGCCATGAACTCCTGGAGGAGAGGAGACAAAAGATGGTTTTCAGACTGTTGTCTCGCTGTTAATTCACCTCCCCGTTAAATCGCCTGTTAATCGTAGAAGAGAAAAAGTATCTGTGGATTTTTGTGTCTGCGTTCATTTCTTAAGTATCTAGAAAATAGTACCTAGATTAAGTACTATTTTCAAAAACAGCCAATTGATCTATGTTTTGCAACTATGACCATGTGTCAAGTACTCTGATCCAACGTGTTAGGGAGGTGAAGGTGGAGGCCATGTAACGATCCAATTAAATGGTTCAAAGGCAGTGCATGTCAGAGGAGTTTCATGCGTGCTTATGAATGAGAATGTGCGTAAACTGAGTAAAGAAAAAAAGGCATGACTGTAAAAGCTGCCTCCTAGTGTCAAACTCTATGGAAAGAGTTTTACCTGAAACGTGAAGTGTAAAAAGCAGAAAGTCCTCCTCCCCTCTGAGGCAGCGGGGAGCTCAGCGCACATGCCGGACAGCACCACCACATCCGTCAACTTCAGACCGTACTCCTTCAAGTCCCCTTCACAGAACACACTGACATTCTTCTCCAGCATCTTAAACGCCATTTTGCCCATCTTTATCACGAGGTGCTTGTCCTCACTGGACCATTTCTGAGTGGAAAGAGGACGAGAAGAATGAGAAGACAAACACAGATGTTGAAGTTAAGCTGTCCATCCAATTGAATTATTGATTCTTAATGATTAATACTGCAATGTCTATAAATATATAAAAATATTAAGATTTATAAGCTTTATAAACATTCATTATTCAGGTGTTGATGCTATTGTATCCCTCAATTTAAAATTAAATGATGGATTATCAAATATCTGCTCTTTAAAAAATGCTTCATTTTAAGACATATTAAAATTAAAAAGAGAATTAAACCATCTAAGAACTATCACATAATGAAAATAAAAGATAAAAACATCACCAGCTCATTTTCTCCCTTGTTGTAGTAGAACTGCAGCTTGCGATTGGTCTGGACAACCAAAATGCTGACGTAGAATGGCGTCAGCCTGGGAGGGTGCGTCCCGTAGCCCTGATAGCGGTAGCAGCGCTCAAACACCGTGACCACCATCCAGCAGACGAAGGGCTGTCGAGCGAGTAAACGGAGCGTCGGTACGCGCTTGTAATGTGCCACGATCTTCGCCGCTAGATCGGCATCGCAGAAGCGCTTTGTCAGGAAGTCATCTTTCATCTCATCACTGGAGAAAAGAGGGGAGGGGGAAAAAAAAGGTTTACAATAGATTCACCTCTACCGGTACCGAACCATTACAGCAGCGTTACTGTACACCAATAACACAAGCGAAAACAACCGCAGATACAATAATAAGACATACCAAAACAAAAAATGAGACTGACACACAGTGGAGCTACACACATACCTGAAGCCCTGTATTTCTGTGACAAAGTCTATGTATTGAGATGGTATTTGTGAGACAGCCGCTTGTCTCCCCAGGATCCAGATGCGGGCACCACGTAGCACAGTGCCTCGGATGATATTTACAATCAGAACATCAGGATGTGCTGGGGTGTAATTGTCATTTATCACTGGAGCATTCTGGATAGAAAAAATAGAGACATATATACATGTCTGGTCATCATTTTATAGATTGGGAACAAGTACGTAGCCTTTAACAAAACATGCCTGGATTGCTCACTTAACCGTCTGTCTAAATTGTTGGAAAAGCTCTACCTATAACTGACATGACGATATGAAAACATGCCAGCACTGTCCAGTTAGTGGATATGAATGCGACACAGGTTTATGTGTGCAGATGTGTTACCTCCCAGTCCAGAGGAGCTTGGTAACAGTCGAACGAGTCCATTATGATGAGAAACTTGCAGTCCTCTTCCTCCAGGTATTTTATGCCTTTGCAGTGATGGTGATAATATTCTATCACTTCCATGGCAGAAATCTTCTGCGACGAAGAGGGCGGCTTGTTTCGCAGAAACCAGAAAGTCCGGAAGGACAGTTTGAGTACAAACTGCAGATCCTGAGCAAAGACGGACACGGAAAATGGTAACGGTCAAAAAACACATTCAGAAACTTCAATTGGCAGAATAACTTTTTGCATGTTTTATCTATGATGAGTTTTTATGTTAAATCAGTTGAAAATGTGCCAAAATGAAAGAAATAAAAATATATTTAACCTTTAAATTGAGTTTTACTTCATTCACCATGTAGAGTACATAAAGTAAAATGTTCAATGTGGCTGAGGACTTTAAAGTTATAAAGTGTGTCCCCTAATCCATTCATGGTTTCATATTAATCTAAGATGGATCAATAAGAGGTATCACTCTCACTGGTATTTCCTTTGCTGCTGCTACGACAAACTATGTACTTTAACATCAAAACACCATGAGTGAGTTTCAGTCGATAACAAGGTTAACATCACATAGATTTGCCATATTTCAGACTAATCAAGTTAATATGACTAACAGCTGCAGTATTTACAACAGAAGACACTGAGCATCTCCGTAACTTGTTTGTTTGTCTTTTCTGGTGATCTTTCACTCAAAATACTTTACCACTAAAGTATCTGGATGTTTGGGTTGCTGGCTGCTTTACTATGTTCCCAGCTAGTCGCTAACTTTATTATTATAATTATTTCTATTACTTGGTGCTGTGCAGGTAGCATCTTGTTTGTTTGTAAGAGCTTTTTTTTTTACCCTATTGGCAACTAATTCTGCCCAGTCCAGACAGAATTTCGCCACAGAGACAGTCAAGCCAATTCCCGGTATCCCAGTGGTCAGCACCGTCCTCACGGGTTGGCCATCAGCCTTCTGTCGCCGGAACAGATCGTTCAAATGAATGAAGGTGTCGGGACTGGGGACTTGGAGAGGCGTCGGAGGGTGGGGTAGGAACTCGTGAGAGGGGTCGACTCCTCCGTAACAACAGGTGGAAATCTGGGGCTCGACGTAGACGTGCTCTAGAAGATTCTGCTTTCCGGCTCGAACGACCCCCTCTCGGATGACCTGGTGTTTTCTGATCAAATACTGCTTCAGATTAAAACGGATCAAAGCTGGTGGTGGAGACAGATAAAGAGGGAAGTAAGAAATCTATAGCCCATTTATGGTATTTACCATCGACCATCCACAAAACCGGCCTATGCTCTGTTTTTTATGAAAAATAATGTGTACAGCAAACATAAATCATGTCAAAAACGCAGATACAGCATTCAGAATAATACATATATCTGTATATATAACATATCTAAAGCAGATATGCGTTCACTTGCCTCTCTCACACAGGTTCCGGAGCTCATCTGCCGCTGGTTTCTTGCGGACACTTTCTAACGTGTTTATTGTATGCAACAGGGCACGATCCTGGCCTGCAGAACAGGATATTAATACAGTTTTCTAAATTGCGCTTATTTGTACCACTTTGGTCTACACCGCGTTTGCTAAAGATGTGTTTTTCTTACCAAGGATCTCCAGAATCCTGTCCACAAAATCAAGCATGTCTCCCTCCATCACCTGTTGTAGCGTTATCTCCGATTCCCACTGGTAAAACCACATCTTGAAACTGAATAGCTCTTCCTTGGTGAGGGATGACAGAACAGTCTGGATACTCTGCAGCCAAAGACAGAGGCAAAGATCAACACATGATTTAAGCACCATTTGGGCCAATGTATGATGGAGCTTTTTTTTCATTTATTAGCAGATAAATGGCAACAAGACATGCAGTTATTTGTTAACTTTTAAAGCTAGCTAAAATTAAGTTTTCTGCTATGAACAGATTTAATATATTTTTGATGCTACACTGACTTGTAATCCAGTGAATCGTGTCTTCACACTTTCTGTGAAGAAAAGAAAAAGAAAAAAAAGGCACTGCAGTACCAACCTTGAATATATGGGCCAGGCTCTGTTCTGGGTGCAGTTTGCCTGGCTGGCTGTTCTCATCTTCCTGCATGTCATCTGGTTCAACAAACTCTGGAGGTTCGGGGGAATGAGTTACCAACTCTTCATCCAAATCATCCTCGTCGTCTTCCGAAGGAAGCTCAATATCAGACCTGAGAGACAATGGAGCCCACGGGGAGAAGGTAAGAAAGTGCTCATCAGCACGGGGATGTTTTGTACAAATAAAAAGACCACCTTAAAAACCAAACCAAAAAAACTTGGTAAAAATATGAATATACACTACAAATATTTTTATATTATCTTATATAGATTTTATATAAACAAATAAAAAAGCTGGATGGATGTTTCGTTAAGTTGTATCCTTTCATTTTATTATTTTTAGCCATGTATTTGTATATTTTCCTGTCCAATTTCTACAAGAGGCGAATTTAGGAGCAATGGATTTTTGGATATTGGATAATGGATATTTCCACTAATATTATCAGACACCATCCATATGCTATAATTATATTATACAGGCGTTATGACAGACAATTGTCTGTGTGTGTGTCTTTTACCCGGTCTCAATGACAACAGCCCCTGGTGGTTTGGTCTGCTGCGTGGTCATGGTGTAGAGGGTCTCTGGAGAATCTGAGCGAACCAACTGCATCCTGGCAAAGAATGAGGGACAGCATCCACCTGGTAAGACCTGGGTAATTTCTTATAAGCGGTTTCTAAATCACTGAAAGCAATCTTGAAGTTCCAAATGTAACAATGAGATTACATGTTACAAATGTTTAGGCTGATTTTTATTATCTGAAAAAATGAATTGAGGAAGAATATTGCTGTTTACAAGGTGATCCACCCCTCAAAGTGCTGAATCCCCGAAACATCAGCACTGATGGCAGACGTTCATGAAGCTTTCTGACGTTATTAACTGACTTCACATTTTCATTAGCAGACTGCGGTGCTCTGTGCACAAACACACACTCCCAGTATTAATTAATAGCTGTGTGCATATGCACACAGCAATAGCCTGTAATCTAATCTCGGGCGTTCACATGTTACTGCTCAGCAAAACTAGTAGATAATCATGCAACTTTGAACATGGAAAGAGATCGCCATGCTTTATCTGTTCAGAAAGTCTGGAAGTTAATACTCAGCTCAAGCAATGTTTAAAATGTATTGAAACCAGGACAGTTTAGAAGGCAGGAAATTAAACTTCTGTCTGAAATTTCTGAAAATGTTGTGACTAACAGCCACTAACAGGAGTAATAGTGAACTTTTTACAAGCCTAACACATGGTCAGGTGCAGGTAAAAACAGGGCAGGATACAGATTATAGCAAAAGTTAAGTTGGCAAAGATGTGAAGCTTCATGCCGCCTGTGCTAAAACACACAAGACACATCAGGAACATGCTTAACTAACAAACCATGACACAGTACCCTGTCGCCTCCTGAGAACTCGAATGAGGTAGTTCAACAGGAAAAGGGGGAGAGAAAACTGCTGCTGCTGCTGGTGCTCCCTCCTCCTCCTCCTCCTCCCCCTCCTCGTCTTCCATCACATCACTGTCACTCTTCATTGATCCATAGCTGGAGGGAGGCCTCATCTTCTTCTTCTTCTTCTCCTCTTCATCATCCTCCTCTTCATGCCCATGCCTAAATATCCTGAGAGTGACAAATAGAGCATGTTAATAACGCCTTCTTGAGAATTTGGACAAATAATTATTATATAATAATTGCACTGGGAGTAAGAATTTATCTTTAAGGGATTTATATGTATGAAATAAAATGCTTTGAACTCCTAAACGTGCTCTGCGCCAGAAAACACACTTGGGCCACACAAGAATTCACAACTTCAAACTTAGTGTGCTGTGTTCTTCATGTTGTTGCAACATGTGTCCCAGTTTATACACAGTACACAGTGTCCCAGTTCTCAAGAACAGATGTACGATATGCGGTTGGCTGGTTTTAAATGAGTCTAAACTAGGGGTCTTCAACCTTTTTCAGTCCGGGGACCCCTTGGACAAGAGACAAACAATGTGTCACATTTTAAGCCCGGCCTATAATAACTTTTGCATTTACTTTATTCACCTTTTATTTCACCATATTAACCTATTTACATACTGGGTTATTAGCCTATATGTGTTTGTGGTTGATACAAAGTTCATGCGTAATGGAATCATTTATAAATAGTAGTAGTTTTTGTAGAAGTAGCTTATTATTGCATATTAATGCTTGCAGTTTACTCAATATCATATTTGTTATATATTTTAATTCTCACAAATGATTTTGGTGAAAATTGTCAATTATTAAGACAAACCCAAACCCCCTAGGACCCCTGCTTTAAAGTATAATTAATGAGTAATCATATTTAACTAGCATACATGGCGCAGGCTGCAGATAGACACCCCGATAATAAACGCAGATGATAAAAAATAAAGTAGTATTACAAACTGCGTTTTGGCCCAAAAGTTTAACTACCATAACTCTTTGTGTCAAGTTAATAAACATTACAGCTTATGAAATCATAGTTGGAAGCATTAAAAACAAATAAGTTCAGAGAAATATAGATGATTTAGTAAAAGTTGAGTAACTTTGTCGTGTGAAGGTGTAATGACAGCAGATTAAAGATGGCAGACTGCAGAAACACCCACCTTTCAACTTCGGTGTCCGGGTCCATGTCTGTGTGACAAACAGCCTCACACACCAACACAGGCGAACCAAGCGATTTAAGTCTTATTTAATGTACTAACTTTCCACCTAAAGCCTGAAATCGGCATGTTAATGCTACTTTAGCATGCAGGCGGTCACTCTTCGCGGTTACCAACGTCAGCGTTGTTAGTTATAACAGCATGGCCTGGTAAATAACGCCTCGCACACACATTGGGAATTAATGTTTCCCAGAAAATAATCGAAACAAACCAAATAAAACATAAAGAGTGGGATAATGTCACTGGAAATCCATTTTAACTTCTTTCCGCTTCGATGTCGGCTCCAACTTTCGTTTTCGAGGAACTTCTTCCGCCAATACTGTACTTCCCCAAAACTCCCTTTCAGAATAAAAGCACGAGCAGGCAGGGCGGCAGTGTGTATGAACCAAATGCACTCACGCTGTGTACTTTACTGTAGGATGTACCTGATGTACTCAAATTTTAAGTTCTAGGCTTTTAGTGGCCCTAAACAAGATTTCGTTTAATGAGCACATATGTACACAAGAGACCTGCAGGATCATTTTGCCCAGAAAACAAAGACTACAAAGTCAGCCCAGAAGTAGAAAAGAGGGATGGTCAGTCAGCTGAACTATTTTGTTTGGATTTGTCATAATTTTCTCATCATGTCAGAGGTGCTGTGGTCACACATATTACCTGCACATTTACTGATGACTACACAGACAATTTAACTTGTGCTTGCAGCTAAATGAAGATATTAACCAGTGGCTCTGTCTGATCAATAAGAACGAGGATACACATACTGTACCTTGATGATGATTTGCACACAGGACTATTTAACTTATATACTATTTTCATGAAGGAGAGGTCTGAGGCTTACCTTTTATTTCGTTTCAGATTTGTCAAGTGCAATTATATTATAATACAAGATTTCAGCATTGAGAACATATGAAAGGGTTAATTACCTGAATCTCATGGTCATATTAACACTGCATAAAGTGAAGAGCGAACAACATAAGTCCAAGTTAATGCGTGTCTAATCTTAAATGGTTGCACTAACCGGCAGTCTAGTTTCATTTGTTGGGTAAGGGAAAAAGTTGAAGCTACAACACAAAATATTCTGCTTTTATTCTGAATGTTCGTTGCACAAACCGGAAGTCAGACAATCCCTTCTTCCTCAGAGTCAGATCAATAAACCAGAGTTACATGACCTCTAAATGAATGAATGAATGTTTCACGTTTGCATGTTCTGCTTTGTATTTCTCTTTGTTCATTCCTAATAGATTTCTGCATTGTCTATGAGGATTCACTGCAAAGGAAACTTTTACATGATTTTTTTCTGAAATTAGGTGTTTAAGTACTTGGATGTTCTCTATTAGATCTAATGTACAATATTTTCTACCTATTAAAATGGACTTCCTGCATAATACATACACGTAATTTAGGTGGGTTACTAACAATTGGGCAAAAATGACCAAAACCAAATTGATGAGCTGATAGAAAGAATTAGCACTGGTCCTTAAAGGATATTGCTCAGATTATCAGAGAACTTGAACATATTCAGATACAGTTCCTTGTCCCCATTAACTCCTAACACCTAATTAACTAGATTAATTCATCTCAGTGTTTCAAAGTAAGTCATGTCATTTTCTGAACTCATCTGACACGCCTCAGTTTGATTCAAAATTGCTGGTCGACTGCTCCTGCGAGTGGACATGGCTTCAGTGCATTCAGTGGACACGGCCCACATTCCTGGAGCTGAGAATACTCAGTTTTACCTGACGGACACCTAATTTAATTCAAATTTGGCTGGGTTAACACTTTCTTCTTAGGTCTGACAAAATCAGAACACATGTATTTTTACTTTACACAGACTTTAACCACTACCATAAATATTGATTCTTATTCTGAATTGTGAGTCGGTAGTATGGGAAGAACTGCTATTAAACTCCATCTATGTTACAATGTAATGGTATTTTCTAAATATTTTAATGCTCCGAGGTGAAGTTCTCTCCCAGGATTACCTGGACCATCCACAAGCTGCATTCAGAGTTCACAGACTGAACATTGAGAACTGCTTAAGGGCCCAGCTAGGAAACTTCACACAATGTGTCATTTAAAACATTTTATTAACAAACATGTAAATATAATACAAATGAAGAAGTAAAAAGGTAGAAGATTGTAAAACGTCCTGAAGGACAACATTAAGTCAAAATTTCATTAGTGAAAAAGAAACTGAAGCGTAGTGGGACTGTATGGGAACCAGTCTCCTCACACCTTCATCCTGCGCATCATCTGTGGAGGAGAAATAAATCAGATGTAACCAAAACATTTCAATACAATGTGACATGTAGTAAAAGCTGAAATCAAGTGCTGCCAGTAGTGTAGCGTAGTAGTAGTTTGACAGAGATATGACCACACCGCGAGTTATTTCATAACATAAAGAAACCAACAACCAGACAGAGTGAAGAAATAACACCCCATTTACCAAATTAAAGTTAGTGAATCAATTACTTATTGAACAATAATGACCTTTGGCGACTTCCAGCAAGATTTTCTTCATTTACAGACATATGCTTCTGAAAACAGTGTTCAGATTCAGCAGTTATTAAGAAGTAATGACAAATTCTCTTTCATGCAGTCTTGTGCCATTAGTCAGATTACTAACAATGGACACCCACACATAATACATCTCCAGTAGTTTGTGCATAATGAACTGGAATCCTGGCATACATTTGTGAAGTTACCAGTTAATTAGGTACATGTTTTACAATTTCTGAGTATTACGGAGGATATCAGGATACGTCTATCACTTTTTTACCAAAAGTTGGTAGCTCTGCATCTGTATGCCTGTTTCTACACTATGTAACTCCATAGCACTACATTATACCTAGGCCTGCGCTCCATATAAGCAGATTTACTCACTGTTGCCACAACACAAACAGCATGCTGGCATCAAGCAAATCAAGTGGTGCCAGAGAAAACAATTTACCTTAAAAATACAATTTAAAGTGTGCCGTGTAAAACCATTAATGAATTTGCCTGTGTGTTAAATACCTTGCGAGCACTAGATGTCAGTCCAGGAGACTTTGCAGTCCTGCTGGTGGCACGTGGAGACTTCCTCTGTGCTTTAGTTACCTCCTGGGGTGACTTAAAGCTGCCAATTTTGCCTGCCCGTCCCACTCCAGCACGAGAACTTCCTGATGGTATGTTTTCCTGGCACCTGCGTACAGATGTCTGAGCAGGCGACTTCTTTGAACTTTTGCCTGGAGATTTTCGCGTGGAACTGCGCAGTTTATTCAGCCCTTTCTTCAGGTAGTTGCTGTTTTTAGGGGTGTTTTCAACAGTGAACATCATAGACTGCCTCCGCTCAGCCTGAGAGAATAATACAAATGAAACTGTTAGAACATTCTCGTCGAGACAAATAGTGACAAAATAGTGACGCATACACAATGTTTCATGACAACAGGAATAAAACGGTGTGTGGAAAAATTACACTCACTGGACTGAGGGCAGGGTGAAGCTGAGAGCTGGAGGATCCAGCCATCACGTTCTTGTTTTTGGGAGTGAGTGGACGGGGGAAGCAGCTGGCCTTAATCTTTTTCTGTCGGATGGACACAGTGAGCAACAAGTTAGGAAAAAGACAAATGGAGGGTTTCAGGAAGTTACAGTTGTGACTCATTTCAAC
Organism: Nibea albiflora; assembly: GCA_014281875.1. NCBI lineage: Eukaryota > Metazoa > Chordata > Actinopteri > Sciaenidae > Nibea > Nibea albiflora. The sequence goes on along the minus strand of CM024794.1, from coordinate 12,113,964 downwards.
AAGGATTGCTCAATTTTGGCATTTATGATAGTGAAAGAGATACGACGGTATTTCACCGTTGAAAAATAGACTTTGTCATTTTCATTTCATAAACACTAAACGTCAAGTAACACAATATATGAAAAAATGAAAACGAAAGTTGAAGAAAAACATTAAAAAGGTCAAATACACATAAAACTGTAGCCTAGTCAAACATCAAGTATTAAAAGATATTCCTGAGAATATTAAAGTAAACCAACCTCAGGAGAAGTTTGATGTACAGACAATGTAGATGAAGACCGTTTTGTGCCTTTTGGACTTTTCAGCTGAGTGCTGACTGGTTTTGATGGCAGCTGGCCCGGCATCAAAGAGAGACGGTGAGAACGAGTACCAGCTGCGGCACCTGTGTGTCCTATCATAAGGGAATGCCGACGGAGGGCGAGAGAGTCTTGCAGCTGGTTAGGCATCATGGATGCCCGACGGATTGTGTCAGATGGGTCACCCATACGAAGTTCTTCGTCACTCAAAAAGAAAGCACTGCTCCGGACAGTCTAGAGGGAGAGACAAAGAGGGATTTGATAAACCTAGTGGGAAGTGAATATGGCAGAAAGTGTAACATGGTGCAACAGTCAAATCACCCAGGCTGCAATCATAACATTGGGTAAGAGTGGGCAAGATTCGCCTGAGCATCACATTCCATACTTATCCCTGCTTTGACAAGTAACTAAGAAAATCTTACTTTTACTTTGAGTACATGTGAATGTGTAACTGTGGGGCTGCTGTGTTCAGTGTGCGCGCGCAAGCCTTCCTCTCTACTCACATCAGACTCCACAGGGTAACTGCTCTTTAGATGAAGAGGACAGGCCTTGTTCCTGGCTTGGAGCTCGGCAATCCTCATCCAGTCTTCAGGTGCACCGTCCGGCTCGTTCTCTGCCCCCACACAGAACGTACTAGTGGCTAAAGATAAACAAATGTAGAAAGGATACATACACTGTAAGGTCTTGACCGTAAAGTTACCGGAGCACCAGTAATTGATAAATTGAGAAAAATAGTTGATGAAAATAGTGGTTAGTTAAATTCAAAATTCCCCACATGCAGTTGGAAATAAAAACAAAACAATAACTCTGTTTCCCCTTGTGGGTTCTGCATGACAGGTATCTACTTACGCTGTGAATGGACCGCGCTCCGTCTGTACCCTGGAAGACCGACAAGCTGGTCGCCGGCATTACCAGACATTCTGACAGGTGTGTCAAACAGCTCCATAGACACGGGTCGTGCAGAGTGGGCACTGGGGAGGTTTGGATGGGAGCGAGCTGAGGTCATGCTGTAGAAAGTCTCATCACCTTCACCGCCGCCTGGGGTTTTCTACAGATCGGAGTTCAGCAATCAATTACAGCTACTATAACACTGCAGTGTGAGTGTGTACATGTTTTGAAAAGAAAAGTTAAATGTCAGAATTCAACCATTTGGACAAAAGTTAAAGAACCAAGTGAACGCTCAAAATGCACAAATAATTCCAACGTCATCGTTGTAATGATCGTATTTGAGAAAGAGTGAGAAACCACAGTGATCATTAAACTGTACAGGGATTATTCAACAGTGTGTGTTAATGCGAACATGCAAAAACATGCAAGAAGTGTGCAAGTGAGTTTCCTCCACCTTGGTCATGGTGATGTTAATAACCTGCGTTGTCCTGCGTCGTTTGACAGATGAAGTTGGATTTTTCCGCGCTGAATCCAGATCCATGTTATTCTCTGTAATGGTCCTAGGTAAAAAAAAAAGAAAACAAGCGTCTCAAGAACAGAATATGGAGAATTTTTATTTATTTTCATACATATGGAGTCTGGACAACTATTGCCTGTTGACAGGGCAAAGAAGGATGAGTAAAACCAAAAATACAGAGACACATCTACAGTTAGTGTACTATATACTGAATATTAATTTAGGGAAATTCTTCAATACCTACCACTCTCAACCACTCATATTAAAACATTAAAACCTCAATGTGGCTATTCTGCGATATTCCACAAGATGTGAAACATACCTGTTCATCTGTCTGTTGTTTATAGGTGTGAAGTAAAGTGTTTCCAGTGATTCGGCCTGTAGACCCCGGCGCTTGGCGGCCAAACGCTCTGAGCTGCGAACAAGTGGGGTGCTTGATTCATCAGGTGCTGAAAGTTTCCTGCAATGGAGAGAAACATGTGTGCAGTTTTACAATTACAATAGATTCCTCTCGGGCTCTGATGTAATGTTTTATGGCTTTTATGTCTCTCTGGCCCCTGTTTACTTTGTTTGTGTTTGGGTGGACAACGAGACCTCCTTGGTGGGGGAAACCAGTCCATTTTATTAATATAGTTCATTAAAAAAAATGTGTATTACCTTGTGGAGTTCAGAGAGTCCTCCAGAGAGCTCTGGTCCAGGCTGTCAGAGCTCATACTCCTCTTGACTTGGGCTCTAGTGTGAACACTTGAATGTGCGTTGGGAACCTCCAAGTAACACGACTCTGTTGCACTCCTTTCATTTCCATGAATCTTATTCTGTGCTCGCAGGTTGCGGTCAGCAAAGGCCAGCTAAAGGTAAACAAATATAGTGATGGATATCTGGGTGAAATGTAGCAACATCATTAAATGTCCAAATTATTATTATTTTTTTTTAAAGAGGGCTCGATTTGACAATGTGATGATGCACGGAGAACAAGCTTTGGGCTTCATGATTGGCCCCAGGGCTGTACTTTGGACATCCATGCTGTCTTATTTTTTAGTGTCATCTTAGTGAGCATACATGTTCGTATCCCGTTAAATACAAAAAATAAAATAAAATACAATACCAACCTGTGCTTCCAAACTGGCCACCATGTTCACAAGTCTCTTCTCATTGGTTTGGGCCTTGTCCAAATCCAGTTGAAGCATCTTGTTCTCCATGGTAATGGCCTTTACTTCATGCTCTCTAACCTCCAAAGACTGCTTTAGTTCAGCCACCTCCTCCTGGCTTTCCTGGAGAAGCTGCTTCTTGCTATTGTAATGACTCACTGCCTTCTCCATCTGTGGAATTGTGATAAATAGAATTAAAACAAATATCTTGGCATTAATGTCTTAGTCCAGACTACTTATCTGACAAACAGATATACAGAAGGGGGGAAAGAGCAGTTGGCATTTCTGGTCAATAACAAACAGAAAGGTAAAGAGCAAAAAACATTTGACTGAACATAAGTTGTGAAACTGAGTTGCACCAACCTGTGCCTTGTAGTGTTCTGCAGCTTCTGATTTGGCTGAGAGCTGTTCCTGAAGGTCTCTCTTGAGAATCTCAATTTGTTCAGCTTTTTCTCTCCCTTTCAAGAGTTTCTCCTTCTCCATTTTCAGTATTTCCAACTCCTGTTGTAGCACTGATTCCATTTTATGAGAGGCCAGGTTCTCTCTCTCTATGGCCTGATTGGCTTGAGCAAGTCTGTCCTTCTCATAGACTAAGGCTTCCTGCTGTTTCTCCAGAGCGTTCCGATCCTTTTCCACTTGGAGGATCCTGGCCATCAGTACTTCTTTTTCTTGAAGGAGAGCTTCCTTTTCCTTAAATGTAGTGACCTGTAACTCCTGTGCAGCTTGTGTCTGTGCATTTACTGTGGCAAGCTGCTGCTGGAGGTGGTCCATCTGCTGTGCAGACTCCATCTGAGTTTGAAGCAACGTCTGCTCTTTAGCCAGAAGATTTTGAGAAATTGTTTCCACTTCCTTTTTCAGATTCTGGATCTCATGTTGAAGAACATCTGTCTGTTTGGAGTTCTCCTCCTTTATCTGAGCCAACATTCTCTCATTGACTTCAGCTTCCTCTTTTGCTTTTTGAACCAAGTTAGCTTGAGTAGCAACCTCCTCTCTGAGAGTATTCATAATTTGGTCTTTATCAGCTATGAGAGTATTGACTGCAGACAATTCAGTCTGGAGCATCTGAAGCTTCTCTTCAGCTTTGAGAAGGAAGCCGTCTTTGTCACTCTGAGACTCTTTTACCTTCTGAATCTCTTCTTCTT